>JBBGZY010001875.1:0-357724 GCA_037952925.1 Lithobates clamitans
TACAGTGTGCACACCAAGAATATGTCATTAAAAGCCCAACTATGAGCTAGCTTGGGGTCTTAAAGTCTTACAGCCAGCCGGTGTTTAAAAAAAAATAAAAATAAATAAAAAACACAACTCAGGCTGCAGTACTTACCTTCAATATGGTGCAGTCTCCTGTTTCCTGCCATCAGATGTCCTCAGTCTTTCATGGTAAATGATGTCCAAGTTTTAGGGATGAGTGCAGGATTCAACCTGGAAGCAAGCTGTCACTCCTACCAAAATCGGCACCCAATCAGCTGCAGGCCAGGGTACCCGCAGCTGCACAAAGGGGCGTGGTGTAACAACAATGACCTCATACAGACACATGGCCATATATGGACAATGCAGTGACCTTCCGGTGCTGCAGGGGGTGAATATCCGGTGCAGCACCAGAAAGCTCTGACCATGCCCGCCCTTCTGCTTCATTCATAGCACCCATACCATAGGTTCCCACAATGCAAAGCATTACGTGATTGGAGGTAGACCTTTTATGCTTCCACTCCTCCTCCAATCATGCAATGCTTTGCATTGCGGGACTCTATAGTACGGGTGCTATGAATGGAGCAGGGTGGCAGTAAAGGGGGGGCATAGCTGGCAATTTTGACATGTGCCTGTGATATATTAACCCCTGCAGTTTACCGCTGCAGGGCAGAGGAATTTTAAAGTGAATTTCCCAGGCAACATATTAGAACTTAATGGGTGAATGCCTAACGCATTTCTACAGTGACCACATTTATTGTATATTCACACAGCAAAACCAACAAAACAGTCATTGCTTTGCACGAACACATTCAGTCCCTGCACTGGAAGACATCGGGGCTCAACAAATCGCGGGAGCCACGGCGACTAGAAATTGCATCCTGGCGCCTGGGCTTTTGTCAGCCGCCTGCATCCGCCTCCCATTTGCCAATAGCGCTATAGCCTAAAGACGGCTTACAGAGCAGCTGTCCAGTTGTAGGAGGGCGTCTATCGTCGACGTCCTCCCAGAACCCCGCCGCCACGCGCTCTGATCAAGGGAAAAGGGCCGATCATATCGGCCCTTTTACCATGTGTTCAGCTGTGTCCGAATCACAGCTGGTCACATGTAAACAAATGCCGGTTTGCAGTTCGGTGTGGCGCATTTTTTGAAAAAGGGTCAGGGACTTTCATGTCTCTCGTGCATTGAAATGAATGGGCTGCCAATGAGATCGAGAGAAAAGTCAACAGTAACGCAAATAACCACTCGTTACATCCAAGATATGCAGAATACCTTCTCTAAATACTCAAACACATCCAACCTTGAAGCAGATGGGCTACAGCAGCAGAAGACCACCCCGGGTGCCACTCCTGTCAGCTAAGAACAGGAAGCTGAGGCTACAATTGGCACAGGATCACCAAAATTGGACAATAGAAGATTGGAAAAGCGTTGCGTGGTCTGATGAGTCTCGATTTCAGCTGCGACATTCAGACGGTGGGGTCAGAATTTGGTCTAAACAACATGAAAGCATGGATCCATCCTGCCTTGAATCACCGGTTCAGGCTGGTGGTGGGGGTGTAATGGTGGGGGGGGACATTTTCTTGGCACACTTTGGACCCCTTAGTACCAATTGACCATCGTATAAACACCATGGCCTACCTGAGTATTGTTGCTGACCATGTCCATCCCTTTATGACTACAGTGTCCCCATCTTCTGATGGCTCCTTCCAGCCGGATAATGCTCCATGTCACAAAGCTCTAATCATCTCACCACTGGACAATGAGGTCACTGTACTCCAATGGCCTCCACACACACCACATCTCATCCAATAGAGCACCTTTGGGATGTGGTGGAACCATGTCACAAACCTCCAATCTTCTCACCACTGAACAATGAGGTCACTGTACTCCAATGACCTCCACAGTCACCACATCTCATCCAATAGTGGACCTTTGGGAACGGGAGATTGGCATCATGGATGTGCAGCCGACAAATCTGCAGCAACTGCGTGATGCCATCATGTCACTATGGAGCAAAATCTCTGAGGAACATTTCGAACACCTTGTTGAATCTTTTCCACGAAGAATGAAGGCAAAAGGGAGTCCAAACCGATACTAGCGAGGTGTACCAAATAAAAGTGGCGGGTGAGTGTATATCGTGCAACTAGCCTAAGAGGGAAATGTTGGCTTTAAAATAGTTCGGTGAAAGAGAGGGTTAAACCATCCTTCACTCTGTATGCACTTCCATCTCCATTTGCCAGAACCGGTGTTATTTTTGTCATAAAACTAAAACTACTAAAACAACAGGAGCGCCAGCTGTTTGGAGAAGACTGCGCCCCACTGGGGCCCATAACGAGAGCGGACGGGCAGAAGGTTCCACAGTAAACTCAACACTCTAAAGTCAACGGATGTTCTGACCGGAGAGGTAACGACCAGGGATAAAGATAATATATGGAAAACCATTTATCAGTCAACTGGATATATGACAAGTCCAAGATTTTAAGAAAACGGCTCCCTTTTCATTGGGCGCGTGACCTTCCCTTTACACCATTAGGCCATTCTGTGGCGCACGTGTACTGAGCGCTTCTCCCTGCTGTGTTACCTGGGTGGTGCAATCATTTTAATTGAGGTGAAGATATCAAACCAACAAATATTACACCACACCATGGAAGGTCCACCAGACAGCTGTTCTCCTGGGCAGGGGGGGGGGGGGGGGGAATCGATGGTGTCAATATTACCTTTAAAAAGGTGGGAAGTTATGTTGGCTACACGACACATTCTTGACTTTGGGACTGCCAACAGTTTGTGGACAATACTCAGCTTTGACATGGAACGGAGCCAACAGGTTTTATAGGCAACTACACCCTTCAAAGTAAATGCGAGTCTTACAGCTGCTGTACTGATCAAACAAAAAACATTCTGCAGGCTTAACATTAAAGTAGACGTACACCCCGAATAAATGGCTAAAGCACCAGCAACAGAATACCCCCCAGCAACAATAGATCCATCCCAGGAACGATAGACCCCCACCAGCATTATTTGATCTCCCCGCAGCAAGCACCAATTGGTCTTCGAGCAGCAACCAATAGACCCCTCTCTAAAAAAGTAGCTCTCTCCCAGCAACAATTTACCCCAAGGCAACAATACACCCTCCAGCAGACCCCAGCAACCATTGCCATTATATACATCTAGTGCTGGAACTGCAATCCTCTGCGTTCCTGCTGAAAAAAAGCCCTGGTAACAGTGGACCATGCCCATGTAAATTGTGTTGCAACAAGCACTTTAAGTCTGTCAAAAGTTGACAACTCAGGAGCACAAGTGGGGCACAGGGACCCTAAAACAGGAAGTGCCTGTTTGAACAAGGACCTTCAACCACAGTTGACCATGCTTGTGTAATGTGCATTGAGATGTCTACTTGTAGCATTGTTGGAAGTCCATGAGGAAGGGTGAAAACTCAGGAGCACAACTGGGAGACAGGAACAAAGCATTGTCAATCAATAACAGGAAATACCAGAACAATGTGTGTTGAGATGGCCACTTCTAGCATGTTGGAAGTCCAGGAGGCAGAGAACGCACAACTGGAAGACCGAGACAGAACGTTGTCATCTCAGAACAGGAAGTGCCTGAAGAAGGACCTTCAACCACAGTGGACCATGCCTATGTAATGTGTGTTGAGATGGCCACTTGTACTCTTTCGGAAGTCCATTAGACAGGGTGACAACCCAGGAGCACAACTGGGAGACAGGGACTGAGCATTGTCACCCCATAATAGGAAGTAAATGAACAAGGACCTTCAACAATAATGGCCTATGCTTGTGTAATATGTGTTGAGATGGCCACTTCTAGTTGGAAGTCCACAAGGCAGGGTGACATCTCAGGAGCACAACTGGGAAACAGTGACATAACATTGTCACCCCATAACAGGAAGTGCCTGAAGAAGGACCTTCAACCACAGTGGACCATGCATGTGTAATGTTTGTTGAAACAGGCATTTGTAGTCTCCAACAGAATCCTGTGCGACATGGTAGCAATGCAGCTACAAGGTTGGACAGGGTGCCCCACCTCCCCCCACAGCCTTCCGACAACACAGCTGTCAAGGAGAAAGCTGCTTGATAACTGGTGCTCGTCTTAGCTCAAAGCACTTGCCGAAGACAAGCCGAGGCAAGAGGAATGCAGAGGGAAAGGAAGCTGGCACACTATGCTGTTGGACTGAAGCACTGGAGGTGGGGGGAGCCTGTCCAATCTCGTAGCCTGGCTTACCTAGTATCCTGGGGGTCAACACTGAAAAAATCCTCAAGTGAGTTCTTCTTTAAAAGCACTTCCTGTCTAGATGCACATCCTTTCTCTGAACCAGTATTCCGATAGTGACCATGGTGGACCAAGCGTGAGAAGTTCTATATTCAAATATAACTTCAAAGTCAAATGCTGCTCCTACATTTTATCAGGAATTGCTGAAAGTAAGTCTGTAGTATTTGCTCCACTTATAACCTTTATTCCAGCTTTCGATCATATGGCTCACCCACTGCTGCCCCTTTTGTGCCTTCACATTAGAGGTACTTGATATGAATATTGTTTCCAGATGCTGCTGACTTTGACAAGATCGGGTGACAACTGGGATGCCAGGAGTTTCAACCATGATCCCCTAAACCATGAGCCATGATTTTTTTTGGATATAGCTCTCCAAATAGAGCTACCATACTCAACTAGGGTTCTTCCTGAGGTTTCTAACGCTTCGGCTGGCTGACCTCCCATCTGTTTGTGCCTGTATAGAGTCAGGGTCAATGCTTCCTCCCACTGGTGGCCACCAGCGTAGGGTGGGCGTGTCTCCCACTGGTGGCCACCAGCGTAGGGGGGGGGGGGACGTGCTTCCCACTGGTGGCCACCAGCGTAGGGGGGGGGGGGGACGTGCTTCCCACTGGTGGCCACCAGCGTAGGGGGGGGGGGGACGTGCTTCCCACTGGTGGCCACCAGCGTAGGGGGGGGGACGTGCTTCCCACTGGTGGCCACCAGCGTAGGGGGGGGGGAGGACGTGCTTCCCACTGGTGGCCACCAGCGTAGCGGGGGGGGACGTGCTTCCCACTGGTGGCCACCAGCGTGGGGGGGGGGGGGGGACGTGCTTCCCACTGGTGGCCACCAGCGTAGGGGGGGGGACGTGCTTCCCACTGGTGGCCACCAGCGTAGGGGGGGGGGACGTGCTTCCCACTGGTGGCCACCAGCGTAGGGGGGGGACGTGCTTCCCACTGGTGGCCACCAGCGTAGGGGGGGGGACGTGCTTCCCAATGGTGGCCACCAGCGTAGCGGGGGGGGACGTGCTTCCCACTGGTGGCCACCAGCGTGGGGGGGGGGGGGATGTGCTTCCCACTGGTGGCCACCAGCGTAGGGGGGGGGACGTGCTTCCCACTGGTGGCCACCAGCGTAGGGGGGGGGACGTGCTTCCCACTGGTGGCCACCAGCGTAGGGGGGGGGGACGTGCTTCCCAATGGTGGCCACCAGCGTAGGGGGGGACGTGCTTCCCACTGGTGGCCACCAGCGTAGGGGGGGGACGTGCTTCCCACTGGTGGCCACCAGCGTAGGGGGGGAGGGGGACGTGCTTCCCACTGGTGGCCACCAGCGTAGGGGGGGGAGGGGGACGTGCTTCCCACTGGTGGCCACCAGCGTAGGGGGGCATGCTTCCTACTGACAGTAACTGATTACAGTAAAGCTTAGGCAGAAAGCTCAGGGAGTTATCAGCTCACAAGATTTCTGGCAGGATCACCTGATGTTTTTTTGCACTTGAACAGACAGAAAAGATCACCGTCTATGGTCTATTTAACAGACCAAAAGGGACCAATTAGAAGAAGTTCATTGTCGGGGTTTACATGCCCTTTAAGTTCTTCAAATTACATGCATGCAGCATGCCTTATGAAGGTTTATTTGCGTGTCAAAGTACACAGGTCACAGAGTAACGCATCAACGACAATATATCACATCCCTGGCAGACTTTCATGTCCATTTTTAAAACGGACCATTAAATAAAAAAAAAAGTAAATACATGCTACTAATTCTTCATGAGACATGTCAGAGCGCTCAGCCCCATAAAGCTAGCAGGGGGTCTCATAGACGGCCAGATGTCTGACGGGAGAATGTCAGCAGGAGGGTAGGGACGTTCCTGGTCCTAATAAGGTCCTAATAAGTGCCGGGACCCACCACAAGCAGCTCAGTTCATAAACGCAGAACGCACGTGGCATCCTATTACCCCATTATATTTCTTTTTTTGTAAAGGAATAAAAACTGATTTTTCATTTCCCCGCAAGAAGATGGATCTTACCCTAGACATATATGGAATAGCTTATCGCTGCTTAAAGGGTATGTCTAGGGGACAAAAAAAATTATGAAACATTCAGTACATCTCTGCAATACATTGCACATCTCTCCATGCTTTATCCCTTTAAAAAGGATGCAAGTACAGAAAATTACCCATGGATCCTGTCAGAAATCCAGTGAGCTCCTCATTTCCTGTAGTAAGCCGACAACGTTGCCTCTGCTGCTATGAAAGCAACTTTCTCAAACCTGCAGCTTTTCCCTGTGTAGGACTCTCAGTGCTGCAACAAAAGCAATTCATAGAGATTCAGTGGGCCACATCACATATAACAAAAGAAGCTACAAATCCACAATGGGAAAATAAAGTGCCGATAGTGCGACTCACATAGAAATAGAGCGATCGTATACCGCAAAATGGCCAGATCTATAAACAGTCCAAACCAACTGCAAACAGCTAAAGATTTATACAGATCACCATAGAACTCACTCATAATAGGAGAACAGAAAATGATGAAAGAAACAGAGGAAAAGAAAGCAGAGCGCGAGAGATGGAGAACACGAAAACCCAAGCAAGCGAGTACACAAGTAAGACAGAGAGAGAAGGAAAAAGCAAAAAGCAAAAAATATGAACAAGAAAGAGAAAGAGGGAGAGAGACAAGGAGCTAGAGGGGGGGGGGGGGAGGAAGAGACAAGGAGCGAGGGAGGGGGGGGGGGGGAGAGACAAGGAGCGAGGGAGGGGGGAGAGAAGAGAGACAAGGAGCGAGGGAGGGGGGGAGAGAAGAGAGACAAGGAGCGAGGGAGGGAGAGAAGAGAGACAAGGAGCGAGGGAGGGAGAGAAGAGAGACAAGGAGCGAGGGAGGGGGGGGAGAGAAGAGAGACAAGGAGCTAGAGGGGTGGGGAGGAGAGAAGAGAGACAAGGAGCGAGGGAGGGGGGGAGGAGAGAAGAGAGACAAGGAGCGAGGGGTGGGGAGGAGAGAAGAGAGACAAGGAGCGAGGGAGGGGGGGAGGAGAGAAGAGAGACAAGGAGCGAGGGAGGGGGGGAGGAGAGAAGAGAGACAAGGAGCGAGGGAGGGGGGGAGGAGAGAAGAGAGACAAGGAGCGGGGGAGGGGGGGGAGGAGAGAAGAGAGACAAGGAGCGAGGGAGGGGGGGGAGAAGAGAGACAAGGAGAGCGAGGGGGGGGGGAGAGAAGAGAGACAAGGAGCGAGGGAGGGGGGGAGAGAAGAGAGACAAGGAGCGAGGGGGGGGAGAGAGAAGAGAGACAAGGAGCGAGGGAGGGGGGGAGAGAAGAGAGACAAAGAGCTAGAGGGGGGGAGAGAAGAGAGAGACAAGGAGCGAGGGGTGGGGAGGAGAGAAGAGAGACAAGGAGCGAGGGGGGGGAGAGAAGAGAGACAAGGAGCGAGGGGGGGGGGGGAGAGAGACAAGGAGCGAGGGGGGGGAGGGAGAGAAGAGAGACAAGGAGCGAGGGGGGGGGGAGAGAAGAGAGACAAGGAGCGAGGGGGGGAGGGAGAGAAGAGAGACAAGGAGCGAGGGGGGAGGGAGAGAAGAGAGACAAGGAGCGAGGGGGGGAGAGAGAGAGAGACAAGGAGCGAGGGGGGGGAGAGAGAAGAGAGACAGGAGCGAGGGGGGGGAGAGAGAAGAGAGACAAGGAGCGAGGGGGGGAGAGAGAAGAGAGACAAGGAGCGAGGGGTGGGGGAGAAGAGAGACAAGGAGCGAGAGGGTGGGGGGAAGAGAGACAAGGAGCGAGAGGGAGGGGGGGAGACATGGAGCGAGAGAGAGAGGGAGGGAGGGGAGACATGGAGCGAGAGGGAGGGAGGGGAGACATGGAGCGAGAGAGAGAGAGAGAGGGAGGGAGGGGAGACATGGAGCGAGAGAGAGAGAGAGGGAGGGGGGGGAGACATGGAGCGAGAGAGAGAGGGAGGGGGGGGAGACATGGAGCGAGAGAGAGAGAGGGAGGGGGGGGAGACATGGAGCGAGAGAGAGAGAGGGAGGGGGGGAGACATGGAGCGAGAGAGAGAGAGGGAGGGGGGAGACATGGAGCGAGAGAGAGAGAGGGAGGGGGGGAGACATGGAGCGAGAGAGAGAGGGAGGGGGGGAGACATGGAGCGAGAGAGAGAGAGAGGGAGGGGGGGAGACATGGAGCGAGAGAGAGAGAGGGAGGGGGGGAGACATGGAGCGAGAGAGAGAGAGGGAGGGGGGAAGACATGGAGCGAGAGACAGGGGGAGGGGGAAGACATGGAGCGAGAGACAGGGGGAGGGGGAAGACATGGAGCGAGAGACAGGGGGAGGGGGAAGACATGGAGCGAGAGACAGGGGGAGGGGGAAGACATGGAGCGAGAGACAGGGGGAGGGGGAAGACATGGAGCGAGAGACAGGGGGGGGGGGAGACATGGAGCGAGAGCAAGAGGGAGGGGGGGGGGAGACATGGAGCGAGAGCGAGAGGGGGGGGAGACATGGAGCAAACACCGATGATATGAATGGTGATATATGGCGTACATGGAGTGATTGTATGTGATGAGAAGTAGGGTGGTGTACACAGGGATGTCGGTTCTGGAAGTCTATACGATTTAGAACATAAATGGGGTCCTGGCAGAGCGGGGACACCTATCCATTGGTGGAGTCTGAATACTGAAAATGGTGCACATTGTAATAAAAAGGAATAATTCTCATATTGATGGTTTAGATCTACAAGAAGTGAGTGACTAGAAGGAAATAAAAAGAGAAGTGAAAAGGCCGGACCAATCATCTTGTGACCGGTCCCTCCCGGCCACAAGGTCATGTTCTGCTGGGAAGAACACTTGGGGACTTCTCTTGGCTCACATGGCCGGTGACATCTCCGCTCTCCTATCCAAACAATAGCTGAGCTCCCTCTAGTGACCGACCGCTCATCCCTCATGGTTTTTTTTTTTTTTTTTTTTCTCCTTTTTAGTTCTAGAGTAAGGAAGGAAAAGAATCCCTGTAGAGACAATTTCTGCTCTCCAGGGCTCACATAGTGTGTCTTTATGCACCGGCTCGGGTGCTATAACTTTCACCCAAATCGATTTACACAATGGATTTTTTTTATTTATTTATTTTTTACCAAAAACATGTAGCAGTATACATATTGACCTAAATTTATGAAGAAATTATATTGATTTTTTTTTTTTTCTTTTACTAGGTACATGATCTGGCACCTCCAGGTAGGGTGCGTGGGTGCGCCGCTGGCAATCCGGTTGTGCTGCGATTATACACAGCAAATGCTGATCAGTGGGTGCCAGCCAATGGATGACCGCAGGCACCCGCCAACTGCCGGGAAGAGACGCAGGGCAGAGCTCTGTCCTGTCAGTGGGGAAGTAATGGATTTTCTTTCCCTGCAAGGCAGAGTCCATTAATTCCCCCAAGTAAAAAGCACCAAAACACTGGCTAGGCACACACATTGATCTCCCTAGATGTTTAACCCCTTCCCAGCCAGCGTCAGTGCATATTTTTAGCACGGATCATTGTATTAGTGTCACTGGTTCACACAAAGTGTCAACATTTTCAGTTAGTGTCTCAAGTCGCTGATCGCTGCCATTACTAGTAAAAAATAAATAAGTAAATAAATAAAAAATCCAGTATATATCCCATAGATTGTAGACGCGATAACTTTTGCGCAAACCAATCAATATATGCTCAACATGGCACCTCACGGCAAAGAACTTGCTGAGGATCTGAAAAAAAAGAATTGTTGCTCTACATAAAGATGGCCTAGGTTATAAGAAGATTGCCAAGACCCTGAAACTGAGCTGCAGCACGGTGGCCAAGACCATACAGCGGTATAACAGGACAGGTTCCACTCAGAACAGGCCTCGCCATGGTCAACCAAAGAAGTTGAGGACACGTGCTCAGCGTCATATCCAAAGGTTGTCTTTGGGAAATAGACGTATGAGTGCTGCCAGCATTGCTGCAGAGGTTGAAGGGGGGGGGGGGGGGTCAGCCTGTCAGTGCTCAGACCATACGCCGCACACTGCATCAAATTGGTCTGCATGGCTGTCGTCCCAGAAGGAAGCCTCTTCTAAAGATGATGCACAAGAAAGCCCACAAACAGTTTGCTGAAGACAAGCAGACTAAGGACATGGATTACTGGAACCATGTCCTGTGGTCTGATGAGACCAAGATAAACTTATTTGGTTCAGATGGTGACAAGCGTGTGTGGGGGCAACCAGGTGAGGAGTACAAAGACAAGTGTGTCTTGTCTACAGTCAAGCATGGTGGTGGGAGTGTCATGGTCTGGGGCTGTATGAGTGCTGCCGGCACTGGGGAGCTACAGATCATTGAGGGAACCATGAATGCCAACATGTAGTGTGACATACTGAAGCAGAGCATGATCCCCTCCCTTCTGAGACTGGACCGCAGGGCAATATTCCAACATGATAACCACCCCAAACACACCTCCAAGATGACCACTGCCTTGCTAAAGAAGCTGAGGGTAAAGGTGATGGACTGGCCAAGCATGTCTCCAGACCTAAACCCTATTGAGCATCTGTGGGGCATCCTCAAATAGAAGGTGGAGGAGCACAAGGTCTCTAACATCCACCAGCTCCATGAATTCGTCATGGAGGAGGGGAAGAGGACTCCAGTGGCAACCTGTGAAGCTCTGGTGACCTCCATGCACAAGAGGGTTAAGGCAGTGCTGGAAAATAATGGCGGCCACACAAAATATTGACACTTTGGGCCCAATTTGGATATTTTCACTTCGGGGGTGTACTGACTTTTGTTGCTAGCGGTTTAGACATTAATGGCTGTGTGTTGAGTTATTTTGAGGGGACAGCAAATTTACACTGTTATACAAGCTGTACACTCACTACTTTACATTGTAGCAAAGTGTCATTTCTTCAGTGTTGTCACATGAAAAGATAGAAGAAAATATTTACAAAAAATGTGAGGGGTGTACTTACTTTTGTGAGATACTGTGTAAGTCGTCTTTTTTTGTTGTTTTTCATTGAAAGTATTACATTTGTGATTCCTCGTCGTTACATTTTATAGGATTGGCCCTTCTCCATGTAGCAGCTGATGGTTTGCCAATTACACACCATTCATTTCAGGCCTCTTTCACATGGGCAGCACTTATTAGCGCCCTCTGAAAAGAGATCTGCTGTGGATGTCCTTCTTAGACTCTGTTGACAGCCTGTTCACAAGCGTTAAGGCCGGGTTCGCACCTGTAGACATCGCATGCGATCCCCCGCACCGCATTCCTGTGCGGATGAAATGCGATGCAAATTCAGCCCTATAGTTTGTAAGGCTGAAAAAGCATCGCATTCACATCGAAACGGTGCCGGACCCTTTTCTTTGGCCGGCACCGGAATCGGATCGCACGGGTCCGAACACCTATGCGATTCGATTCCACAGTTCGCACTGCGTTCTGCGAACCGAATTGAGGGGGGGGTCATTACCTTGACAACTAACGATTGACACCCGCAGCGTTTCACAGAGCGCAGTGTGAACTGCCTGCAATTCAGATGCGATAAACCGCACAGGAAATCGCTGAGGTTCCCGCGTCGCACCAGTGTGAACTGAGCCTAAAGAGGCGAAACTGACAACTCCGAATACCTGCTTTTTTTGGTTTTGTTTTAGTTAGATCCCTTTTACACTGGGAGCGTTTTTTAGGCGCTATAGCGTTAAAAAAAGCGCCTGCAAACCGCCACAAAACAGCGGCTCCATTCACTCCAGTGTGAAAGCCCGAGGGCTTTCACACTGGAGCGCTGCGCTGGCAGGGCGTCAGGAAAAGTCCTGCCAGCCGCTTCTTTGGAGCGGTGAACTCAATGGGGCAGCGCTGCAATACCACCGGCAAAACGCACTCCGGCGGCGTTTTGCAGGCGGATTTAACCCCTTTTCGGCCGCTAGCGGGCGAATAGTGCCGCTAAGACGACGGTAAAGCGGCTCTA
The DNA here is from genome assembly GCA_037952925.1 of Lithobates clamitans. Taxonomy (NCBI): domain Eukaryota; kingdom Metazoa; phylum Chordata; class Amphibia; order Anura; family Ranidae; genus Lithobates; species Lithobates clamitans. The sequence continues at coordinate 12,179 of JBBGZY010001875.1, forward strand.
AAAATAGCACCGCTTCACCGCTGACGCTCGGGCGTCGGCAGTGTGAAAGGGGTCTTAGGAACACTAAGTCTAGGTTCACACCCATGCGTTTTTTTAGTGCTTTTTGCAGTTTTCAGAAATGCAGTAGAGTCTATTTGACATGGTTTCCTATGGTACACGTTCACATCTATGAGCTTTGCAGCCGGTGCGTTTTTTTTTTGGAAAGGGTCAGGGACCTTTCTTTCCGTGTAATAGACTTCAATGGAATCGCACCAGAAACGCAAGTATTGTGTTTGTGATGCGATTTTTTTTTTTAATACGTTTTGCTTTTTTTTTTTTTTTTCCAACAAAGTGTATAGCTGGTCGCTAAGGAGTGGGCCGGGAAGCTGGCCGCCGCGTCCTTGACTACCCATGAGCTGTCAGCGGGGTTCCTCTCCATACCCTGACCTGCCGGGCTGCATGCTCGGATAACGGTCTTGTATGGATTTTTAGGGGACTCCACGCCATTTTTTTTTTTTTTTATTTTGGCATGGGGGGGCGTTTCCTTCAAATCCATACCAGACCCGAAGGGGGGGACCTCACGCTGTTTTTTGTTTTTTTTTAATTTTGGCATGGGGGGTGTTTCCTCCAAATCCATACCAGACCAGACCCGAAGGGGGGGACCTCACGCTGTTTTTTGTTTTTTTTTTTCAATTTTGGCATGGGGGGCGTTTCCTCCAAATCCATACCAGACCCAAAGGGGGGGACCTCACGCTGTTTTTTTTCTTAACAGAATTTTTTTTTTTTCCCCCACGGCAATTCACTTATTTATTTTTTACATTCAGCTGTCAGCGGGGAACCCATCATTTGTTAAGGACGTGGCAGCCGGCTTCCCCAGCAAAAAAATGCATGAAAACTGCAAGCATAAAAAAAAGAAAATGAGGATTTAAAAATGCAAAGCGCACGGCAGAACGCACCTGAAAAAACGCATCAAGCTTAGCTCGCACAGATGTGAACCTAGGGTAAATCCGCGGCAGTGCCGTTAAGCCGCATTCACACAAACTTTTAAAGCAAAGGGCCAGTTTAGTTTACTGTCCTTCAGGCTTTAGGGGGGGCCGGACTTTGGCCAATGGGAGTAGAAACGACCCCGGGCCTCTGTGCCCCTTCATAGGCTTTAATGGGAGAAAGAGTGCCCCATTGTTGGTGTCAGTTGGTGAAATGGTTCTCCAAGGGCCAGATAAAGACAGGTGAAGGGCCACATCTGGCCCCCCCGGGTTGCAGTTGAGAGATCGCTACTATACAGGATTAATATAGTGCCAACAGTTAGCGCAGCACTTTACAAACATTAGCGTGGATGGAGCAACACATCGACTTTTTCTCTTTTCATGTCCCGATGGGACAAATCTGCCTATGGCGAGCCTTCGTCCTCATTCATACCTATCGCTATAAACACTCGTCACTCATTCATGTTATTCCACTGTACCTGTTCACATCTGAGCACTGAAAAAAAAAAAAAAAAAAAACAATTACAGGAACTTTTTTTTGGGGGGGGCACGATAGTGCATTTTTGCCCCCAGTATACACTACCAAAAGTATTGGGACGCCTGCCTTTATACACATATATACACACGCACACGCACTTTAATGGCATCCAGTCTTAGTCCGTAGGGTTCAATATTGAGTTGGCCCGCCCTTTGCAGCTATAACAGCTTCAACTCTTCTGGGAAGGCCGTCCACAAGGTTTAGGAGTGTGTCTATGGGAATGTTTGACCATTCTTTCAGAAGAGCATTTGTGAGGTCAGGCACTGATGTTGGACGAGAAGGCCTGGCTCACAGTCTCCACTCTAATTCATCCCAAAGGTGTTCTATCGGGTTGAGGTCAGGACTCTGTGAAGGCCAGTCAAGTTCCTCCACCCCAAACTCACTCATCCATGTCTTTATGGACCTTGCTTTGTGCACTGGTCCAAATCATTTGGTGGAGGGGGGGGGGTATGGTGTGGGGTTGTTTTTCAAGGGGTTGGGCTTGGCCCCTCAGTTCCATTGCCAACAATAGGGGGCGACCTGCCATGCGTTTTGGAATGGTCTAATCGCATTGCAAGTCTCACCGGTGGCTTAGACTGGGATGCCATTGAAGTTCATGTGCGTGTAAGGGCAGGCGTCCCAATACTTTTGGTAATATAGTGTGCTCATTAGGAAGCACCTAAAAAATAAATGAATAAAAAGTGAAGGACAGAAAACGCGCAATTCTGTGCCCAACATACATCTCCTCCTCCCAAGTAACTATTCCTTCCATTGGCTAAAATTCTCAAGACTGAAATTGCACACTTACAAAATGTGAAAAAAAAAAAAAAAATGTATGTAAGATAGATATATAATAAATAGCATACTTACAAGATACAAAAAAAAAAAAAAATATTATATGTTTTTTTTTTTTGTATCTTGTAATTGTGCAATTTCTTTTTTATAAAATATATATAAAACGCACACTTAGAAAAAAAAAAAAAAAAAAGAGATATTATATATATATATATATATATATATATATATATATATATATATATATATATATATATATATATATATATATATATATATATATATATATATATATATATATATATATATATATATATATATATCTCTTTTTTTTTTTTTTTTTTTTAATAATAATAAATGGGGGAGTGAAAAACAAGCAAAAAAGCTTAAAACTGTATTTCTGGCCCCTAAAGCCAGGTGGGCGACTCTCAGGATAAACATTTCCTACGTGGAAGGGGCATCAAACCACGGAGAAGTGTCCCACGTATGGCACACATTAGCAGAGGTCTAACTTCTATATGACCGGTAAGGACAGACATGCCAAACTTCTCCGGCCCTCCCCCTTCCAACTGAACAAAAGGCATCCAGGAATTTTTTTTTTTTTTTTTCCTCTCACAGGCACTTCCTCCTGAGAACAGGATGAATGTGAACGCAATAAACACACGTAGCTTGGACCGAGCGAATGTTATATAAAAACGAACAGAGGCCGCCCCTGTTCCTCTACGAGGATTGTGAAAACTCGCCAGCGACAAACTGAGCCAATCCCCAAACAATGGAGATGATCTGGTTGCATCTTAGAGAAAAGATACAAAGTAACATCCCAGTAATACAGTGCATCCCAGAAAGTATTCACAGCGCTTCACTTTTTCCACATTTTTTGTTACGTTACAGCCTTATTCCAAAATGGATTATAATTCATTATTTTCCCTCAAAATCCTACAAACAATCCCCCATAATGACAACGTGAAAGAAGTTTGTTTGAAATCTTTGCAAATTTAAATTTAAAAAAAAAAAATCCCATGTACATAAGTACAGTGGAACCTCGGATTGCAAGTAACGCGGTTAATAGTTTCGCAATGCGAGCTATTATTTTGAAAAAATCCTGACTCAGTTTGCGAGTGTTGTCTCGCAAAACAAGCAGGAATCAAGCCTCTGCAGTGTGCAGTACCGCATTTGGCCAGGAGGTACGGGGGGCGCCGGTGACACTCTGAGCCGCTCGGAAATACTCCGTTCCCGAGTGTTTCCAAGTGGTCTCTGAGTATTTCCGAGTCTCTCCAGCACCCCCCCACCTCTGGCCACATGAGGTATTGCATGCAATAGAAGTCAATGTGGAACGAATTCTCTTCGTTTCCACCGACTTCTATGGGGAAACTCGCTTTGATATGCAAGTGCTTTGGATTACAAGCATTCTCCTGGAACGGATTATGCTCGTAATCCAAGGTTCCACTGTATTCACGGCCTTTGCTCAATACTTTGGTGAAGCACCTTTGGCACCAATTGCAGCCTCAAGTTTTTTTTTTTTTTATTGAGTCTGATGCTACAAGCTTGACACACCGATTTTTTTGGGCAGTTTCTCCCATTCTTCTTTGCAGGACCTCTCAAGCTCCATCAGGTTGGATGGGGGAACGTCGGTGCACAGCCATTTTCAGATCTCTCCAGAGATGTTCAAAGGGGTTCAAGTCTGGGCTCTGGCTGGGCCACTCAAGGACATTCAAAGAGTAGTCGTAACCACTCCTTTGTTATCTTGGCTCTGTGCTTAGGGTCGTTGTCCTGTTGGAGGAAGATGAACCTTCGACCCAGTTTGGAGGTCCAGAGCGATCTGGAGCAGGTTTTCATCAAGGATGTCTCTGTACATTGCTGCATTCATCTTTGCCTCGATCCTGACTAGGATTCTCCCAGTTCCTGCCGCTGAAAAACATCCCCGCAACATGCTGCCACCACCACGCTTCACAGTAGGGATGTTATTGGCCAGGTGATGAGCGTTGCCTGGTTTCCTCCAGACATGACGCTTGCCATTCAGGCAAGGAGTTCAATATTTTTGTTTCATCAGACCAGAGAATTTTGTTTCTCATGGTCTGAGAGTCCTTCAGGTGCCTTTTGGCAAACTCCAGATGGTCTGTCATGTGCCTTTTACTGAGGAGTGGCTTCCGTCTGGCCACTCTACCATACAGGCCTGATTGGTGGAGTGATGCAGAGATGGTTGATCTGAAGGTTCTCCCCTCTCCAAAAGAGAAATGCTGGAGCTCTGTCAGAGTGACCATTGGGTTCTTGATCCCTGACTAAGGTCCTTCTCCCCCCATCGCTCAGTTTGGCCGGGCGGCCCGCTCTAGGAAGAGTCCTGGTTGTTTCAAACCCCTTCCATTTACGGATGATGGAGACCACTGTGCTCATTGGGATCTTCAACGCTGCAGAAATGTTTCTGAACTCTTCCCCAGATCTGTGCCTCCATACAATCCTGTCTCAGAGGTCCACAGACAATTCTTTGGACTTCATGGCTTGGCTTGTGCTCTGACACGCATAGTTAACTGTGGGACCTTATATAGACAGGTGTGTGCCTTTCCAAATCATGTCCAATCAACTGAATTTACCACAGGTGGACTCCAATCAAGTTGTAGAAACATCTCAAGGATGATCAGTGGAAACTGGAGGCACCTGAGCTCAATTCTGAGTGTCATGGCAAAGGCTGTGAATACTTATGTACATGGGATTTTTCCGTTACTTATTTTTAATAAATTGGCAAAGATTTTAAACAATCTTCTATCACGTTGTCATTATGGGGGGATTGTTTGTAGAATTATGGAGAACAATAATGAATTTAATCCATTTTGGAATAAGCCCGTAACATGACTAAATGTGGAAAAAGTGAAGCCTTGTGAATACTTTCTGGATGCTCTGTACAAAGTAACATCCCAGTAATACATGGGTGCTCGACCTGTTTACCACACCGCTCCTGTGTGAACCCAGGTTTATCATGGTGACTTCAGTCTGGGTTCAAACACAAAAGGTATCGGTACTCGGTATCAGGGAGTACTTGATCGAAAGTATCGGTGCAACCCTAAGCCCTGGTTCACACTGAACGCGACTTTTAAATCTCTTGAAGTTGCACGATTTCAAAAGCTGCAGATCAGTGCGGGTTTCAGGTGCAACTTGGCTGACATCTGGGCGACTTCACGCACCACAAAGTCAGAGTCGCACCAATTTGAACCTTTCCTTTGACTACAATAGGGTCCGACTTCTCATGCAATTGGGAACCGTCAAATCGCATGACAAGTCACACCACTGTGAACGGGGGGGGGGGGGGGAGGCTAAATCAATTAACTGCGTTCATTTACGTATAGGCTCCATTTGCACTTTGTGGGCAGAATCGACAAAAATCGCACGGCAATCGCTGCGCAACGCGGGTTTGGGTGCTGTTGGCGGCAAAAAATGGTCGTTTGCCGTTTTATCAGTGTAAGAAAAAAAAAAAAAAAAGGAGGACTGAAGCAACTTGAACGCCTGTGAACTTTAAGAAGGACCTGATGCCCTAATCCCTTTTCCGGCAGTGAAAAAAATACAAATTTTACGGCATTTTTAATAGAATTCCGGTTCTTTCCTATGTGGCTACTTCACATTTACGCGTTGAAATTTAACATGTTTTTAAAGGGAAACTATAAGGGTCCAGTCACACCTAGTCATGTGCATTACCATGAGTGCACATAGGTGTCAATTGACCCCGAAATGCTGTTAGAGTTTTATTTCTCTAACGCAGCCACTTTAAGGCTTCAGGCATTAATTGGTAACGTATCTATTAGCATTAACCGAGAGACGCTCATGTGAGCTCCTTCCAAGTGTGTGGATTGGATAAACAATGAGCAGCTCCAAGGGGCACATTCCAAATGGAGCTGAACGTGCAGAGTGTTCTTCTAAGCTGATCCAGCTGGTATATAAATTATTTAGCAAAGCTTTTGAGGATACCAGACTATCACACCTACCTCACAAGTATGAGGACCTTCTCCAAGTGATTGAGTTCAGATGTTCCATGGTTCAAAAGACATTTTAGATAAAATTGTCCTACCTTGTGACACCAGTTTGGCCCCATTTGGTTCCACAGTGACTGTGTCCAAAGCCAACGCCATAAAGACATGATTTTGGTCAGTTTGTGGAGGACCTTGAGTGGCCTGCACAGACCCCTGACCGCAACCCTACTGAACATCTCCAGGATCAAGTCTTTTCATTCATCACCCGTACCCAACCATACTTAAAACTTTTGGGAGCGGGTCTTCCTACCGAACATCAGTGCCTGACCTCAACCGTACTGAACACCTTTAGGATCAGGTCTTCCCACCCAACATCAGTACCTGACCTCAACCGTACTGAACAACTTTAGGATCAGGTCTTCCCACCCAACATCAGTACCTGGCCTCAACCCTACTGAACAACTTTAGGATCAGGTCTTCCCACCCAACATCAGTACCTGGCCTCAACCCTACTAAACACCTTTGAGATCAGGGCTTCTCATCCAATATCTGACCTCAACCGTAAAGGATACCTTTGTGATTAGGTCGTCTCAACATCAGGACCTGACCTCAACCCTACTGATCACCTTTGGGATCAGGTCTTCTCATCCAACATCAGTACTTGACCTTAACCCCATTGATCACCTTTGGAATCAGGTCTTCTCATCCAACATCAGGACCTGACCTCAACTCTACTGAACACCTTTGGGATCAGGGCTTCAAATACAACATCAGGACCTGACCCCACAAACACTCTTTTGGCTGAATGGGAACAGATTCTCACAGACACATTCCAAGTGTGGAAAGTCTTCACAGAAGATTGGAAGATGTTACAGCCATAAGGAAGATGCGGTAGGGGCAAACACATATTGATGCCCACAGTGTTAGAAGGGGATGGCCAACAAAATATAGGTCAGACAGCACGTAGGAGCGACTAATCGCATAATGCTCGGAAAATGTAATGAAAACAAACATACATACCTTTTTTCCACCAAGGTTCTTCTGGCAGGTTTAGTTGAGTCAGGGGTCCTTTCTCTTGCTCTGGGAGCTTTAGAGGCGTCAGGGGTCCACCTTTTCCAGCAGTGGCCAAACCTTCCTCGTGCAATGAGCAGCAATAGTGCTACAAACCCAAACCAGCGTCATACCGCACCCCCAAGGTCTGGTCTATTACAGCCTGGGTTCACAGAAAGTGGATTGAACGACGCTTAGAAGACCAAGGACAGAGTGGACATTCCACAGAGGACAGTTCTGCATATGCTGCAATTTTTATTTTTAACATGCAGGGCTCAATTTCAGAAAACAATCATAGAAATCTGGAGCTTTCCTTGAATTCCTGACCTGTGGACACAGCAGGAAGGGAAATATCTCCAAAGTGGAGGAAATCCTCTCTTAGATAATTGTCACCAGAACCAGGAGGATTCCTCTCTATTCCGTTGACGAGAATTTTGCATTTCCCATCACCTTCAGTCCCGGAGACAATGATCACAATGGTCAATAGAGGATGAATCTTAGCAGAAAGCCAGAAAAACCCAAACGGGGGTTCTAACTAGTCCCTCAAAAGAGTTCCAGCTTTAGATGCACTCGGGGAAAAAATGGTCATAGGTGGCTTAAAGTGAGACTGTTAGGAGATCAACTGCCTACCGCCAACAAATTCTACTGATGACCAGAGACACGAACCATTGCTGATAGAATCAGCTATGTGATTGAACTACAGAATCACGGGAATTCAGTTACTCAACCGCAGTACTTAGAAGAGCTTCACCCTCCCTAGCTAAAACTCAGTTCCTTCTAATAACTGACCTACTAGTCCAGCGTTGTCTACCTTGAGCTGCTCCTGTGTCACGATCGTCAACGCCTCCTCGCCAAGAATTTCCGGGTATGCCCAACATGCTGTTTCCAACATGGTGGAGACCCAACGCATTTCAGCATAGACACAGATCCTGTGAAGGCTCACAAATGCCTCAGATCTTGGCAAGGTCCCATATACCTGGAAGAGACCAGCGCCGTGCCTGCACAGGATCTGGCGACGCACATGCGCTCTGTAATGAAGTACTGTCTCGTTGGATGTGTGGAGGTGGACGTCCCAAGAGGCAGTGGAGGGCAATCCTACGTCATACGCACATAGGCTTTAATGCCCACACGCCACACATAGTCATCCATGGGTGGCTGAGGGTTCTAACCGGTGGCATTTTATCATCCCAATTATGTGACCACATGCTTGGGAAGTTCCCCCCACCCCAGTTCCCCACTTAAAGAGACGCCCGTGACTGGGCGGGAAAAGGTTAAAATCTTCTAGGTAGCACTTCACATGATGCAAAGTATACAAAAAGTGATCAATCTTGTGAGGTTTTAGTGGACCAATCAGTCAACGGTACACCCGGGGGGTAAGGAAGTACCATCACCTGTATTGGCCTCTATTGCACATCAGTGGCTTGGCGTCACTTGGGTGCCAGCTCTTGGCCCACTATATAAAACCTCTTATATCACAGCCAATAGGAAAAAAACTGTGCTGATAGATGGCATCAGGTTTTAATGGACCAATCCATCGACTGTACACCCAGAGGTAAAGAAGTACCATGACCTGTATTAAGCTCTATTGCACAAAGATACTTGGGCGCCATCTAGGTCATCTATATAAAACCTATTCTATAAGAAAGAATTGTGCGGACTGAAGGTGTCTGGTTTTAATGGACCAATCCATCGACTGTACAACAGGGGGAAGAGGGGGGAGGGTGTGTAAAGAAGTATCAACACCTGTATTAGTCGCTATTGCACATTGGGGGCTTGGCATTACTTGGGTGCCGGCTCTTGGTCCCCTACGTAAAACCTCTTCTATTTCGTGGCCAATAGAAAAGAATTGTGCTGACAGACGGCATCTGGTTTTAATGGACCAATCCATCAACTATACACCAGGTGCTACTCCAAAAATTGCCCCACGACAACAAAAATTGTTGTGCACGATCTCGGTACCCAGGGATTTAGACAAGGTAGGTATAAGTTCATTCCAAGTTCAAGGATGATGGTACCCGCCCCTATCTTTGTATACTTTTTTAGATTGAGGCATTACCTTAAAAACACCAGGTGGGTGAAGAAATGCCATCACCTGTATTAACCGCTATTGCAGATCAGGGGCTTGGTGGTAATTCTTGATCACCTATGCAAAAACCTCTTCTATAGGAAAGAATTGTGCTGATAGACAGCGTCTGGTTTTAATGGACCGATCCATTGACTGCACACCAGGAGGGGGGGGGAGGGGGGGTTGTGGTGAAGAAGTACCATCGCCTGTATTAGGATCTACTGCACATCGGGGAACTTGCCGTTACTTGAGCGCCAGCTCTTGGTCACCTATTTGAAACCTTTTCTATAGGAAAGAATTGTGCCTACAGGTGGCATCTGCTTTTAATGGACCAAACCATCAACTATACACCTGGGGGGGGGTGAAGAAGTACCATCACCTGTATTAACCGCTATAGCAGATCAGGGGCTTGGTGGGAATACTTGAACACCAATGCCAAAAACGTTTCTATAGGAAAGAAGTGTGCTGATAGACAGCATCTGGTTTCAATGGACCAATCCATTGACTGCACACCCGGAGGGGGGGTTGTGGTAAAGAAGTACCATCTTCTGTATTAGGATCTACTGCACATCAAGAGCTAGCGCTAGGTGAATGGCAAGTTCCCGGTCACCTACATAAAACCTTTTCTATAGGAAAGAATTTTGCTGACAGATGGCATCTGCTTTTAATGGACCAAACCATCAACTATACACCTGGGGGGGTTGAAGAAGTACCATCACCTGTATTAAACGCTATTGCAGATCAGGGGCTTGGTGGCAATTCTTGATCACCTATGCAAAAACCTCTTCTATAGGAAAGAATTGTGAGCTAGCGCTAGGTGAACGGCAAGTTCCCGGTCACCTATATAAAACCTTTTCTATAGGAAAGAATTGTGCTGACAGATGGCATCTGGTTTTAATGGACCAAACCATCAACTATACACCTGGGGGGGGTTGAAGAAGTACCATCACCTGTATTAAATGCTATTGCAAATCAGGAGCTTGGTGGTAATTCTTCATCACCTATGCAGAAACCTCTTCTATAGGAAAGAATTGAACTGCTAGACAGCGTCTGGTTTTAATGGACCAATCCATTGACTGCACACCGGGAGGGGGGGGGGGGTTGTGGTAAAGAATTACTATCGCCTGTATTAGGATCTACTGCACATCGGGAACTTGCCGTTACTTGAGCGCCAGCTCTTGGTCACCTATATAAAACCTTCAACCATCAACTACATACCTGGGGGGGGGGGGGTGTGAAGAAGTACCATCACCTGTATTAAACACTATTGCAGATCAGGGGCTTGGCATTACTTGGGCACCAGCTCTTGGTCACCTATATTAAACCATTTCTATAGGAGAGAATTGTGCTGACCTGACAGATGGCGTCTGGTTTTAATGGACCGATCCATCAACTATATACCTGGGGGGGGGTGTGAAGAAGTACCATCACCTGTATAAAACGCTATTGAAGATCAGGGGCTTGGCATTACTTGGGCACCAGCTCTTGGTCACCTATATTAAACCTTTTCTATAGGAAAGAATTGTGCTGACGGATGGCGTCTGGTTTTATTGGACCAATCCATCAACTATATACCTGGGGGGGGGGGGTGAAGAAGTACCATCACCTGTATTAAACGCTATTGAAGATCGGGGGCTTGGCATTACTTGGGCACCAGCTTTGGTCACCTATATCAAACCTTTTCTATAGGAAAGAATTGTGCTGACAGATGGCGTCTGGTTTTAATGGACCGATCCATCAACTATATACCTGGGGGGGGGGAGGTGAAGAAGTACCATCACCTGTATTAAACACTATTGCAGATCAGGGGCTTGGCATTACTTGGGCACCAGCTCTTGGTCACCTACGCAAAAAAAAACCCAAAAAAACACCTTCGATAGAAAAGAATTGCACCGATAGACGGTGCCTGGTTTTAATGGACCAATCCATTGACTGAACACCCTGGGGGGGGGGGGTACCATCACCTGTATTAGTCTCTATTGCACATGGGGAGGGGGCTTGGCGTTACTTGGGTGCCAGCTCTTGCGCACCAATATAATACCTCTTCAATTTCACGGCCTATACGGAAAAAAATTGCGCTGACAGAGACGGCACAGCAATACAGTTGGACACCCGGTCAGTAAAAATCTCTAAGGCCGGGGCTCACACTTTGGCGCGGCGCGTTCTCATGCGTGTGCGCCCATTGACCTCTATTAGAACGTGCGTTCTCACGCCTGTGCGCCCATTGACCTCTATTAGAACGTGCGTTCTCACGCCTGTGCGCCCATTGACCTCTATTAGAACGTGCGTTCTCACGCCTGTGCGCCCATTGACCTCTATTAGAACGTGCGTTCTCACGCCTGTGCCCATTGACCTCTATTAGAACCTGCGTTCTCACGCCTGCACCCATTGACCCCTATTGGAACCTGTGTTCTCATGGAGGCCGCGTCATTTGCTGTGATATGCAAAAAAAAAAAAAAGGCGCTCTAATAGAGGCCAATGGGAGCGCGCCTAAAAATTAAAATATGTTTAAAACGCGCCAAATGTCAAACACGAGCGAATCCGGCATTGTACACATTAAAAACTTTTTTTTTTTTAATCATTTTGAATCTGCAGCCTATTAAAATAATCCCCGGTGACCCCGCCGCCACTTCCTGCGACGGGGTGACAACGCTCCAATGCAATTGGGGAGACGGCGGAGCGTTGTCACCCTGTCACGGGGGGGCTTCCTATAGGGGGGGGACACAGGATTGGTCACCATCAGGAAATGCCATGGAGAGGGGGGGGGGGGGGAGAGAAGTGGCTGCAAAGAGGTTGCAGGAGATCAGCAGCGACAAAGGATTACATTGGAAACAAAGTAACATTTTTAAAAGATAAAACACAGAGTGGGAGGAGTCGTGTCTTTGCCCCGCCCCCTCCCTTACCTTGGAGATGATGAGGGCTCCCCGTGCTCCAGCCCCCCTCTCAGGGTGAATCCCCAGGGGGCCCCCCCTTGGAGCTGCACATGGATGCACTGGGAGGACTGGGAAGCGCCGCTGGGATCCATGTCTGCCCCTCCTCCATCCACCGCTCAGGCACGGGCGGGGTGCTGGTCAGCTGGGAGCCGGCTGCAGCTCCATACCGGAGAACGGACAGATCCCGGGAGCTCCGCACCGAGCGAACAGTCTCTACACACTGACACGGGACGTGGGGGGGGGGGGGGGGCGAGGAGGCGGGGCCGTCAGCTGGGGGAGGGCGGAGAGTCTACAATCTAAACAGGGACTATAGGGCGGGGCGAGAGTGCTACAACCTATACGGTGACGGAGGAGGGGTGATCAGGGCGGGGCCGTCCGTGGAGGGGGCGGAGAGTCCTACAATCTACACGCTGACTGGGAAGGAATGGGAGGGCGGGGTCGTCCGAAGAGGAGGCGGAGAGTCTTACACATTACACACATTGACGGTGCGGGGATGGGGGGGGCGGAGCGTAGGGTGGTGTAGCCTGCACACAGGAGAAGGGGCCGCCCTCTAGGGGCGGGTCTACTCTACCATTCATAAGGGAGAGAAGTTTACTCATAAGGAGCCATGTCCGTCTGTCCTTCCTCATAACAAACTATGTCCGCCTGTCCTTCCCCATAACAAACTATGTCCGTCTGTCCTTCCCCATAACAAACTATGTCCGTCTGTCCTTCCTCATAACAAACTATGTCCGCCTGTCCTTCCCCATAACAAACTATGTCCGTCTGTCCTTCCCCATAACAAACTATGTCCGTCTGTCCTTCCCCATAACAAACTATGTCCCTCTGTCCTTCCCCATAGGAAGCCATGTCCGTCTGTCCTTCTCCATAACAAACTATGTCCATCTGTCCTTCCCCATAACAAACTATGTCCGTCTGTACTTCTCCATAACAAACTATGTCCGTCTGTCCTTCCTCATAAGAAACTATGTCCGTCTGTCCTACCTCATAACAAACTATGTCCGTCTGTCCTTCTCCATAACAAACTATGTCCGTCTGTCCTTCCCCATAACAAACTATGTCCCTCTGTCCTTCCTCATAGGAAGCCATGTCCGTCTGTCCTTCTCCATAACAAACTATGTCCGTCTGTCCTTCCCCATAACAAACTATGTCCGTCTGTCCTTCCTCATAACAAACTATGTCCGTCTGTCCTTCCTCATAAGTAGCCATGTGCCTCTGTCCTACCTCATAAGGAGCCATGTCCATCTGTCCTATCTCACAGGAGGCCATGTCCGTCTGTCCTTCCTCATAAGGAGCCATGTCCCTCTGTCCTTCCTCATAAGAAGCCATGTCCGTCTGTCCTACCTCATAAGAAGCCGTGTCCATCTGTCCTACCTCATAAGAAGCCATGTCCCTCTGTCCTACCTCATAAGAAGCCATGTCCGTCTGTCCTACCGCATAAAGATCCATGTCCCTCTGTCCTACCTCATAAGAAGCCATGTCCCTTTGTCCTTCCTCATAAGTAGCCATGTTCCTCTGTCCTACCTCATAAGAAGCCACATCTGTCTGTCCTACCTCATAAGGAACCACATCCCTCTGTCCTATCTCATAAGGAGCCACATCTGTCTGTCCTACCTCATAAAGATCCATGTCCTTCTATCCTGCCTCATAAGGAGCCATGTCCCTCTGTCCTACCTCATAGGAAGCCATGTCTGTCTGTCCTTCCTCATAAAGAGCCATGTCCGTTTGTCCTACCTCAAAGAAAGCCAGGTCCATCAGTCCTACCTTATAAAGGAGCCATGTCCTTCTGTCCAACCTCATGAGGAGCCATGTCCCTCTGTTCTACCTCATACGAAGCCATGTCCCTCTGTCCTACCTCATAAGGAGCCATGTCCCTCTGTCCTACCTCATAAGGAGCCATGTCCCTCTGTCCTACCTCATAAGGAGCCATGTCCCTCTGCCCTACCTCATAAGGAGCCATGTCCCTCTGTCCTACCTCATAAGAAACCATGTCCGCTCTCCTACCCCATAAGGAGCCACGTCCCTCTGTCCTACCTCATAAGGAGCCGTGTCCATCTGTCCTTCCTCATAAGAAGTCATGTCCATCTGTCCTATCTCATAAGGAGCCATGTCCATCTTTCCTCCCTTATAAAAAGCACAGTCCATCAATCCTACCTCATAAGGAACCATGCCCCTCTGTCCTACCTCATAAGGAGACATGTCTGTTTGTCTGTCCTACCTCATAGGGAGCCATGCCCATCAGTCCTACCTCATAAGGAGCCATGTCCCTCTGTCCCACCTCATAAAAAGCCATGTCCCTCTGTCCTAACTCACAAGGAGCCATGTCCGTCTTTACTACCTTATAAGAAACCATTTCCCTCTGTCCTACCTCATAAGGAACCATGTCCCTCTGTTCTTCCTCATATAGAACAACGTCCCTTTTTTTCTACCTCATAATGAACCATGTCCCACTGTCCTACCTTTATGTCCACCTGTTCTACCCCATAAGAAACCATGTCCTTCTGCCCTACTTCACAAAGATCCATGTCCCTCTGGCTTACCTCATAAGGAGCCATGTCCATCTGTCCTTCCTCATAAGAAGTCATGTCCATCTGTCCTATCTCATAAGGAGCCATGTCCGTCTGTCCTCCCTTATAAAAAGCCCAGTCCATCAATCTTACCTCATAAGGAGCCATGCCCCTCTGTCCTACCTCATAAGGAGACATGTTCGTCTGTCCTACCTCATAGGGAGCCATGTCCATCAGTCCTACCTCATAAGGAGCCATGTCCCTCTGTCCCACCTCATAAGGAGCCATGTCCCTCTGTCCCACCTCATAAGAAGCCATGTCCCTCTGTCCTACCTCATAAGGAGCCATGTCCGTCTTTCCTACCTTATAAGAAACCATTTCCCTCTGTCCTACCTCATAAGGAACCATGTCCCTCTGTTCTTCCTCATATAGAACAAGGTCCCTTTTTTTCTACCTCATAATGAACCATGTCCCACTGTCCTACCTTTATGTCCACTTGTTCTACCCCATAAGAAACCATGTCCTTCTGCCCTACTTCACAAAGATCCATGTCCCTCTATCCTACCTCATAACGAACCATGTTCCTCTGGCCTACATCTGTGTCCATCTGTCCTACCTTATAAGAAACCATGTCTATCTGTTTCACCTCACAAGGAACCATGTCTCTTTGTCCTACCTCATAAGGAACTGTGTCCATGTCCCTCTTTCCTACCAGATAAGGAGCCATGTCCCTCCGCCCTAATTCATTAGGATCTATGTCCTTCACTTCTCCCTCATAAAGAACCATGTCCTTCTGTCCAACCTAATAAGGAACCATGTCCCTCTATCCCATAAAGTTGTTCCTCCAAAGGAGCCATGCATAATAAATTGCAGAAGCTTGGCACTGGAAATCGCTTCATAAACAGGAAACTGTCAGGATCAACAGGTACTTAGTTTATTAAAGTTAAGAAATTATTATTCGTATCATGCAAGATTTATAAAGCATCAACACTTTACAGTGTTTCGTAGCTCTTTACAACGTTAGGGCAGACAGTACAGTTTCAATACAATTCAATACAGGAGAAATCAGAGGGCCCTGCTCATTAGAGCTTACAATCTAAGAGGGAGGGTCAAGTGATACAAAAGGTAATAACTGTGGGGGATGAGCTGATGAAGAAAATGAAAGTATAGTTGTTAGGTGGAAGCAGGGTAGGCTTCTCTGAAGAGAAAAGTTTTCAGGGATCGCCTAAAAGTGGATAGAGTTGGAGATAGTCGCACAGATTGGGGTAGGGAATTCCAAAGGATGGGAGAGGTTCGGTAGAAGTCCTGGAGGTGAGAATGAGAGGAGGTGAAGAGGGAGCTAGAGAGCAGGAGGTCTTGGGAGGAACGAAGAGGACGATTTGATTGGTATTTAGAGACTAGGTTAGTGATGTAGCTGGGGGGCAGAGTTGTGGATGGCTTTGTAAGTTATTGTTGGTATTTTGAATTTAATTCATTGGGAGAGTGCCAGCCAATGGGGGGATTGGCAGAGAGGGGTAGCAGACGCCGAGTGGATGGTAGGGTGGATAAGTCTGGCAGTAGCATTCATGATGGGCTGAAGGGGGGATAGCCTATGTAAAGGTAATCCAATGAAGAGGGAGTTGCAGTAGTCGAGGCGAGAGATAACCAGGGAGTGAATTGGGAGCTTTGTGGTTCCTTTGGTTAGGAAGGGATGTATTTTGGAGATGTTGGGGTGGTTAAGGTGGCAAGCTTTGGAAAGTGATTGGATGTGGGGCCGACAGGATAGTTCAGAGTCCAGGAGAACACCTAGCACCCTGGCATGCGGGGATGGGTGGATGGTTGTGCCGTTGCTCTTGACTGAGAAGTCAGGGGAAGAGGCACGTGGGGGAGGAAATATTATAAGCTCGGTTGTGGACAAGTTGAGTTTGAGGAAGTGGTCGGACGTCCAGACAGATATGTCTGTCAGTAAATTAGTGATGCGTGAAGAGACTGATGGAGTGAGCTGAGGGGTGGAGAAATATATTTGGGTGTCGTCAGCGTAGAAATGATAGTGAAAGCCATGGAAGGCTATCAGCTGACCCAGGGAGGAGGTGTAGATTGAGAAAAGGAGAGGTCCAAATACAGAACCTTGGGAGACCCCGACGGAGAAAGGAAGAGGAGAGGAGGAAGTAGAATTGCCAGTGACACTGAAGGTTCGGTAGGATAGGTCGGATGAGAGCCAGGGAAGAGCACAATCACGGAGACCAATGGAGTAAAGTTTTTTTTGAGGAGGGGGTGATCAACTGTATCAAAGGCAGCCGAAAGGTCCAGAAGTAGGAGTACAGAATAGTATCCATTGTATTTTGCTGTTAGTAAGTAATATGTGAGTTTTAAGAGAGCAGTTTCAGTGGAGTGTTGAAGGCGAAATCCAAGTGGGAGATCAAGAAGGTTATTCTTTTTTTTTTTTTTTTTAAATTGTTTATTTAACATTTTTGCATGACAATTATAATATTGTTAAAGTCACATTCAGAATATAGAAAATAAAAGAAAAAGAGAACAGAAGGCTTCAATACTGTCTATCAAGAGTATATAACCTTATCAGGGATTTTAGGGCAACTTTACATTATATTTTTAGGATTGAAAATAACACATGGCAAAGACCTATGGTTATTAATTAAGCGGTGTTACTATGAGTACATCACTTGTCCTACAGGGACCAGAAGTCTTGTTAAGGAAGAATTCCATAATCGAAAAATTGAAACACTTATTAGCTCGAGAGAATAGAAAACGTACGAAGGTTATTCTTAATGAGGTGTTCAACTCAGTTGGTTGTAGACCAGACATTCAAGGAGTTTAGAGGAAAAGGGGAGCAAGGAGATAGGGCGTAGATTGTTAAGATTGGTAGGGTCCAAGGACGGCTTTTTAAGTATGGGGGTGACTAGAGCATGTTTAAGAGAGTTGGGAAAGATGCCAGAAGAGAGGGAGAGGTTGAAGATGAGGGTTAGGGAGTGTAGGATCCATCTTAAATTTAGAAGTGATTAGTAATCTCCTGGGCAGTGAGTGAAAGGAGGCAGTGGAGGACAAACTGGAAGGTAGAGAAGAGTTGACGGGGACTGGATGAGAAGGTGTTAATGTAAGTGATAAAATAGGTTTGCTTGGCAGTGTGGAGGCAAGAATTGTATTTTTGGAGGGCAGGTTGATATTGGTTGAAGTCTTTGAGAGACTTAGTCTTATGCTCGAGAGCACGGCTACGTTTTTTGAGACTTCTGGTGTCATCTGTTTGCCAGGGTTGTAGGGGGTCGAGGCCTGATTCTGTGTGTAGTGAGGGGGGCAAGCTTGACCAGGGTGGAGGAGATGAATCAATTGTAGACAGAAGTGGCTAGATTGGGGCATGACAGGGGTGAGATTTTGTCATAGAGGTGGTCAGTAGCAGAATAGAGAGGAGAAGGGTGGAAGTGGCCAAGGTTTCTTCGGGTGATTGCTAGGCGATTGGAGGGAAAAGTGGTGGAAGACAGGGAGAGAGAGAAACTAATAAGGTGGTGATCAGAGAGAGGAAAAGGATTGTTGGAGAGGTTGCATGAAGTGCATAGGTAGGAGAATACAATGTCTAGGGTGCTGCCATCAGAGTGAGTAGAAGCCTGTACACATTGCTTCAGGTGAAATGAGGAGGTTAGGCTAAGAAGTTTAGAAGTAGCAGGAGTGTTTGTATTAACAGTGATCTTAAAGCCGCCGAGAAGGATACGTGCGGTGAGGTCAATGGCTGGTAAGGGAACTGGCTAGTATCAGGGCCAGATACACACAGGTTACATACCGCGCAAATGTTAGAGCGAGAGTAATAATTCTACACTAGACCTCCTCTGTAACTCTAAACATGTCACCCAGCCTTTCTTAACCTTTTCAACACAGAGGAACCCTTGAAATAGTTCTCTGGTCTCGGGGAGCCCCTGCTAAAAATTAGAAATCTACAACTCATGATACATTAGTGTGATGGTCAGTGGGAAGAATGGTCCTTACACTTGTGGTCATTGGGAAGAATTACCCCCTTACAGATAGCTAAAAAGATCAATGGTGTGAGTGGGAACTTATCTGAGAGGCAGAAATTGCCCAATGCTGAAGGAACCCCTAGCAACCTCTGGAGGAACCCTAGGGTTCTACAGAACCCTGGTTGAGAATCCCTGGACTACATTGAAATAAAATATAAAAAGAAGAATTTTCTTTTTTTTTAATTCCTGGAGAACCCTTTATAGGCTACTGGAAACAAAAACACGTGTCTGCCAAATTCCAGGAATTTTGTCTTTTGCTCTCAGCCGCTATTGACCAGCTTATGTCAAAAGGACAGAAATGTGTTCCCAAAAGTTTGCCGGTCTGACATTCTCATCAGGGCCTTCAGATGTCCAGAGGAGGGGTAAGAGTTATAATAGGTTGACCTGGTGTGTCCAGGGAGAGACAACAAATGGGGCAACAACACAAGTGTTTATTTTGTTGTTAACAAAAATAATTCACAAATGTAACAAAATGTTACTGAAGTTACAGGAAAAAAAAACGAAAACCAACGTACATCTGCAAACTACATCAGCAAAGATCTACTGATTTTATGACCGTGAGACAAAATAATGGTTGGCATCCAGCAGGAATTTGCAAAGCCGTACATCCAGTATACAGACTAATTATGGGGCAGGTGAAAACATCTAGACCAGCCATTTTCAACCAGGGTTCCTTGGAAACCTGGGGTTCCTCCAAAGGTTGCTAGGGGTTCTTTGAGCTATGGCTGATTGACCTCCTATCTTAAGATGTCTGCATAGTTCTGGGGTCAACACCACTTGGTAGAGGCAGTTGGATGAAGCTAACAATCATTTAAGTAGGGATTGCATTTTGACAACCACTGTAATGGTTGCCTTATTCCGCATGACCACAAACGTAAAGGGTATTTTTTTTTTCAATGACACCCAAGTAGTAAGAGTTCCTCAACACCTGAACAAGATTTCAAGGGTTCCTTGGGCTCCACATATATAGACCAAGCAGTATTAAAGTGACACAAAAAAATATTCCATTTAAGTATGTATTGTTAAAGTTGGCCAAATTTAAAAAAAAAAAAAAAATTTCTTGGGAAAAGAAGGTTCTAATAAAGTTCCTTTGATTTATGAAGGTCAAATCGATGTTTGTTTTTCGACCGCAGTAACAAGAAAATTCAAAGGAGCAGGATGGAATTTTTTTTTCAAATAAATTCATTTCTAACAGTGTATTTTGTATTTGTTCAGAAAACCCCATTCATTCCAAAATCAAATGTTTAAAGCAAACAAAAATCTTTCGAATGGCGAATATTTGGAAGTTTTTCTAAGATTTTTCATATGAATTTTCCTAAGACTTTTCCTAAGAGTTTTCATCTGAAATTCCATCCATCTATGGTCAGCTTAACTCAAAAAGTCCCCTCTAATGCTCCCAGGCTCCTCCAAATCTCCTTTTTTTTCCTGCTGCTGTGTTGGAAGGTGGCTATGTTCATTCTCATTGGTCCCGCTGTATGTAGGAACATAGCCACCCATAGATGAACTACGGCTATGGGATTTGAAGTGTGCATAGAGCAGTGCATGCGACCGCAACTAACATGCACTGCCATGTTAGATGCAGTTAGTTGATCTTTCAAAAAAATGGAAAAAAATGGGAAAAAGAAAGGGCTAAGGAGATCACAAAGGGCACTACATGGAGGCAAAAAAGCTCAGTAAGATTTCATAAAAAATAGACTACAGGACCATTAAGTAGTGGAATGTATATTACATAGTTACATAATTACATAGTCTGTCAGATTCAGTGGCGGCTGGTGCTCCAAATTTTTTTTTTGGGGGGGGGGGGGCGCAAACGAACTGTAAAATTCTGAAGAATATTAAAACAAAAACATCAATTGCAGCCTCACTGTGCCCGTCATATGCAGCCACTGTGCCCATCATATGCAGCCAACTGTGCCCATCATATGCAGCCAAATGTGCCCATCATATGCAGCCAACTGTGCCCATCATATGCAGCCAAGTGTGCCCATCATATGCAGCCAACTGTGCCTATCATATGCAGCCAACTGTGCCCATCATATGCAGCCACTGTGCCCATCATATGCAGCCAACTGTGCCCAGCAAATGCAGCCACTCTGCCCATCATATGCAGCCACTGTGCCCATCATATGCAGCCTCTGTGTCTAGCAAATGCAGCCAACTGTGCCCATTATATGCAGCCAAATGTGCCCATCATATGCAGCCAACTGTGCCCATCATATGCAGCCTCTGTGCCCATCATATACAGCCACTGTGCCCATCATATGCAGTCAACTGTGCCCATCATATGCAGCCAACTGTGTCCATCATATGCAGCCACTGCGCCCATTATATGCAGCCACTGTGCCCATCATATGCAGCCAACTGTGCCCATCATATGCAGCCACTGTGCCCATCATATGCAGCCAACTGTGCCCAGCAAATGCAGCCACTCTGCCCATCATATGCAGCTACTGTGCCCATCATATGCAGCCACTGTGCCCATCATATGCAGCCTCTGTGCCTAGCAAATGCAGCCAACTGTGCCCATAATATGCAGCCAAATGTGCCCATCATATGCAGCCAACTGTGCCCATCATATGCAGCCTCTATGCCCATCATATGCAGCCTCTGTGCCCATCAAATGCAGCCAACTGTGAGCTGTGTCGCATCAATTGCAGCCTCTGTGCCCATAATATGCAGCCACTGTGCCCAGCAAATGCAGGCAACTGTGCCCCATCAATTGCAGTCTCTGTGCCCATAATATGCAGCCACTGTGCCCAGCAAATGCACGATCATGCCCTTTCTAAAGGGATCGTGCCGCAGGATCGACGTCACGCGACTCCGGCCAGTCACACAGCCGGAGTCTGCAGCCCCCAGAAGGAAGAGGGGTGAAGATGGACGCTTCCAGCCAGCGGGGACAGCGGTGACATCGCGGGCTTCGTTTTCAGGTAAGTGACACATAATGGGCTAGCATGAGATGCATACCAGCCCATTATGCTTTAACTTTGCAGGGAAATAAAGAGGAAGTAAAACCCATCAGGGTTTACCTCCTCTTTAAATTCCACTAAAACTAGACTAACAATGATAGGTAGATGGGCGGCTTGCCGTGCATGCATGGTTGGTTACAATTATTCTTATGTACCATTATTATATACAACAAATCTGTGCTACCTACTTACAGGCAACCAAACAGGCATTGGCACTAGGCTGACTTGCATGTTTGTGCCTTTTGGAGACGGGAGGCGGCAGCTCAGCAGGCGCCGCCTGTCTTGTACGGAAACAATAGCAATCAGAAGAGAAAAGCCCCATGCAATTGTTTCTCTGAGCAGACTCAGACTGGAGGCATTGGGGGGGGGGGGGGGGGGGGGAGTAGGCTACAGATATACAAAGGTTCCCTGATCTGGCCATCAGTTTTATTAAAGTAGATGTAAACCCTTTGCTGGAGGACATTTAGGTTGCTGATGCACCGTGTATCAGAAAATAAAATACCTCTTCCCCTTTCTTTTTTAATGCTTTGTTCTCAATCTCAATGCCGTCAATCTCCTGCGGTCTGTTTTCAGCCACTTCCTGTCCACATGCACTCCGGTGATGGCTCAGGGCAGGTTTCCTGATGATGGTATCAACAGTGGACCATGCTTGTGAATATGTGCTGCAGATTTAGAAATAATGATAAGTAATGTGTTGCATGTAATGTAGCCACCACTAGTAAGTTGCAATATGTTACATTTTTGTTTTTTTGGTTTCAATACATTTTATTTTTTTTTTTACATTTTAAGCTCTTTGTTCTCTTTTATGTGTATCTTGGAAATGAGCATTAAAAGCCTGCACTCACTCTTTGGTTTGTGTTAGTTTTTTGTAGACGTAGATAGCATCAAATAAGGCAGGTAGCTCCTTATGACTGTGCAGCCCCAGGGTTAGGTTTCCTACAGTAAATAAAGGTGTGCCATGTAGATAACTATGACCAGATAAGATTTACAGCTAGAGATATCCATGTTATGTGACGGATGTTCCCACACTGGTTTACAGTGCTAAGCATGCATATCTATGGAACAAAATGGCTCACCAGCCAGCTTTTTGAGAGAGATGGACAGATTTTTGCACAAAGAGTGTAGGGGCAGGACTCATCCCTGCCATGACCCCGAAGACTCACCCTTGCCATGTCCCCAAAGACTCATCCCTGCCATGTCCCCAAGGACTCATACCTGCCACGTTCCCAAAGATTCACCCTGCCACATTATCAATGACTCAAGTTCAACCCTGCCACATCTCCAAGGGCTCACCCCTGCCACAATATCAAGGACTCACCCCTGCTATTTGCCTGGAAAATTCACCCTGCCATATCATCAAGGACTCAACCTTGCCATGTCCCCATAGATTCACCCCTGCCATGCCCCCAAGGGCTCACCCCTTCCATGTCCCCAAGGACTCAACCCTGCCATATTTCCAAGGGCTAACCCCTGCTATGTCCCCAAAGATGCACCCCTACCACAATATCAAGGACTCACCCTTCCTTGCCATGTCCCAGAAGATTAACCCCTGCCACATCATCAAGGATTTCCCCCCTGCCATGTCCCTAAGGACAGGACTCACTGCTGCCACATCCACAAAGCCTCACCCCTACCACATACCCAAGAACTCAATGCTGCCACGTCCTCAAGGACTCACCCCCACCATGTCCCCAAAGACTTACTCCTGCCAAGTTCCCAAGGGCTCACCCCTGCCATGTCCCCAAGTGCTCGCTCTTGCCATGTCTCTGAAGATTCACCCTTGCCAGAATATTAAGGCCTCATCTCTGCCCCATCATCAAGGACTCAACCCTGCCATGTCTCCAAGGACCTACTCCTGCCATGTTCCTGAAGATTCACCCCTGCCACAGTATCAAGTACTCACCCCACCATGTCCCCAATGATTCAGCCCTGCTATGTCCCCAAAGACTTACTCCTGTCACGTTCCCAAAGACTCAGCCCTGTCATGTCCTTGAAGATTAACCTCTGCCACATCATCAAGGACTCAACCCTACCATGTCTCCAACGACTTACTCCTGCCATGTTCCTGAAGATTCACCCCTGCCACAATATCAAGGACTCACCCCACCATGTCCCCAAAGATTCACCACTGCCATGAGCCCAAAGATTATCTCCTGCCATGTCTCCAAGGGCTCACTCCTGCCCTATTTATAAAGATATACCCCTGCAGAATATCAAGGACTCACCCCTGCTATTTCCCCAAGAACTCATCCCTGCCACGTGCCCAAGGAATCACCCCTGCCACGTCCCCAAGGAATCACCCCTGACATGTCTCCAAGGACTCGCCACTGCCAAGCCCCCAAAGATTATTCTCTGCCATATCATCAAGGACTTAACCCTGCCATGTCTCCAAGGACTTACTCCTGCCATGTTCCTGAAGATTCCCCCTGCCACAATATCAAGGACTCACCCACCATGTCCCCAATGATTCACCCCTGCCATGTAACCAAAGACTCAATCCTGTCACGTTCCAAAGGACTCACCCTTGCCATGAACTTGAAGATTCACCCCTGCCACAATATCAAGGACTCGCCCCTGCCATGTCTCCAAGGACTAACTCCTGCCATGTTCCTGAAGATTCACCCCTACCACAATATCCAGGGCTCACCCACCATGTCCCCAATGATTCCCCCCTGCCATGTCTCCAAAGATTCAATCCTGTCATGTTCCCAAGGACTCACCCCTGCCATGAACTTGAAGATTCACCCCTGCCACAATATCAAGGACTCGCCTCTACCATGTCTCCAAGGACTTACTCCTGCCATGTCCCCAAAGACTCACCCCTGCCACATCCCCAAGGATTCACCCTTGCCATGTCCCCAAAGACTCACCCTTGCTACATCCCCAAGATCCACCCCTGCCAGATCCCCAAGGACTCATCCTTGGGTTCACCAGTTTTGACCAGTGTAAGTATGTATGGGCCATACTGGTAGGATCCTCATGGAAGCTATAAATCACTGACACCACTACTACAGCGATCACTGCCAGAGTCTAGGTTCCATTCCGAGCGACTGCCCTGCTGCTTAGTGAACCCGACACAGGTGCCATTCAGAGAACACTTCACATTTTCTCAATGATACAGTGATTTCCAGCTTCCAGGAGGATTGGCCAGGTATGGCACATGCATACATACTACATAGTCCAAGTTGGAACAATGTAGCAAAAATATCCATACCCAAGCTTCAGCTTTAAATAACCCACTGTGGAAGATTCACGTACCAATATTCATTATTGGATCAACAGTACAATATGTTTGACTGATACCTTTCCGCCACAGCTCAAGCAACCCTAACAACCTCTGGAGGAACCTTAGGGTTCCACAGAACCTTGGCTGAGAATAACTGATTTAGGATTTTACATCTACTTGAACGTGTTGGCTTAAAAAATTATATCCTGGGGTGACTTATTGGTAAAACAAAGACCTCCTCTTTTAAAGAAAGCCAAGCTCTACTACTTATATATATAGCCACAAGACAATGTTGTCTGACTTGGAGATTGGAGACAACACCAATAACAGAACACCAAAGCACTGCCCTTCCCCTAAGCTATAAGGAAATACATATAACAACAAAGAAATCAAAGAGGGTCAAAACACCGATAAGATAAAAGCAGGGAGTTCCTCCTTTATGGAGAAGGTTCATCAGTTCCATTCTTAGCTCCATCATGACAACGTAACGGTTATCTTTTTCTGCCTTTGTCCAAAAAATGGTTATTTATTTGATTTTCTAATGTTTAAAAGGAACAAATCGATTACCATTTTTGACCGCACTGACCAGAAAAATCGAGTGTGTAGGATGGGAAACTTTTTTTTTTTTTTATCTGAATGAATAAAATTCTAAATGGTCTAACTGTGGTCCTCAGTTAGAAACAATCGTACTTATTGCAATTTATTTATTTATTTCAGGTACTTGTATAGCGCCGTCAAATTATGCAGCGATTTAAACATACAGTATACAGTATTTTGTACAGGGAGAACATGCAGACTGCAGGAAGCAATGCACGAGTTCTAGGAAAAGGTTTCTCCGAAATCAGAAGGGGGAACTGAACACACTGATGTAAAAGGGGGGGAGGGGGGAGACTGTAATATGAAGGGGTGTGACTGTGAACATTGATGTAATAGGATGGGGATTGTGATGTAAAGGGGGGGGGGGGGCTATGATGTGAAGGGGGACTGGGGACATTTATATAAAGGGGGGGGTGCTGTGATGTGACAGGGGACTGAGGACATTGATGTAAAGGGATAGGGACTGTGATGTGAAGGGGGGACTGGGGACACTCATATAAAGGGGGGGGGGGGCGTGATGTGACAGGGGACTGAGGACATTGATGTAAAGGGATAGGGGTTGTGATGTAAAGGGGGGACTGGGGACACTCATATAAAAGGGGGGGGGGGTGATGTGATAGGGGACTGAGGACACTGATGTAAAGGGATAAGTACAGTGACATAAAGGGGGGACTGGGAACACTCATATAAGGGGGGGGGGGCGTGATGTGACAGGAGTCTGCGGACATTGATGTAAAGGGATAGGGACTGTGACGTAAAGGGGGGACTGGGGACACTTGTATAAAGAGGGGGGGGGCATGATGTGATGGGGACTGAGGACATTGATGTAAAGGGATAGGGACTGTGACGTAAAGGGGGGGACTGGGGAGACTCAAATAAAGGGGGGGGGGGGTGTGATAGGAGACTGAGGACACTGATGTAAAGGGATAGGGACTGTGACATAAAGGGGGGACTGGGGACACCCACATAAAGGGGGGGCATGATGTAATAGGGGAATGAGGACACTGATGTAATTGGGGGACTGGGGACACTCATATAAAGCGGGGGGGGGGGCGTGATTTGATAGGGGACTGAGGACACTGATGTAAAGGGATAGGGACTGTGATGTAAAGGGGGGACTGGGGACACTCATATAAAAGGGGGGGTGTAATATGATAGGGGACTGAGGACACTGATGTAAAGGGATAGGGACTGTGATGTAAAGGGGGGACTGGGGACACTCATATAAAGGGGGGGGGTTGTGATGTGATAGGGGACTGAGGACACTGATGTGAAGGGGGGGCTGTGATGTGAAGTGGGGGGGCTGTGATGTGAAGTGGGGGGGGGCTGTGAACACTAATGTAAAAGAAGGAATTATGATGTACAGGGTGGACTGTGATGTAAAGGAGAGACTGCAGACACTTATATAAAAGGGGGGGGGCTGTGATGTGATAGGGGACTGAGGACACTAATGTGAAGAGGGGACTGTGATGTAAAGGGGGTCTGCGATGTGAAGGGGGGATTGAGAACACTGATGTAAAGGGAGCGGGGGGCGCTATAAACACTGACGTAAAAGGAGGGACTATGATATAAAAGGGGATGGGGCTGTTATGTGAAGGATCTGAGTCTGGGTGTCTTTAGTGGCTTCTAGAGGGGAAAGGGCCCTTGAAGACCATCTCAGAAGCACCAAGGACCCATGGTAAAGGATTGACGTAGGCCATTAGGGCTCCACCCACTGCCAGGCTTGAGAGGGTTTAAAATGCATATGTGCTGCCCTGTTACCCAACACTATTCAATTGTGAACCACTTTGTTGATTGATGGAAGGCCAGTAGAGGATGTGATGCTACAACATTTGGTAGATCCGCTCTCATAACTTTTTTTTTTTCTAGCTTTGGCCAGAGTTGGCCTTTAACATTTCTCTCGTGCCTTCACCTCCACCATTTCTCCATTCTGCGTATTGTGAATGCTGAGTACCGAGAATCAACATGTTTACAAATGGGGAAAGGATAAATATCACAAGACCAAGCAATGATTAACAAAGCTAATGGGATGCCTATTAACGATTCGAGAAGAAGATTAACCCTGGTAACTTACTAGCTACTAAAAACAGAATGCTTCAGTCCCGGAGAATGATACGTTGGTCAACAGGAAGTCATTGAGTGCCTTCCAAACAGATCTCCATTGATCATCTCCTGTTAGAGGAAGAGCAATGTAAGAGGCGTCTTGTAGTGATCTACGAATTAGAGGGTTGAGTTTTCCCAGAGGAAGGAATTCCTTAGCAAGTTGAGGGGCTCTTAGCAGGAGATGGAGAGATTGATGCTTCTGTGATGTCTTTTTTGAAGCTTTAATGGAGCTTGGCAAATGCCCCGTGTGTGTTGATTTTCTATTTGTTTTAAAGGGGCCCAATAGAACCCTGGCTCAGTATTACCCCCAACTTGGTAATACACTCAGCTCATTAGAACCCCCATTCAGCAGATCCCCAGATCATTAGTATCACCACTCAGCAGATCCCCAGCTGATTAGTACCCTTGTTCAGCAGATCCCTGGCTCAGTAATACCCTCAGCTCTGCTGATCCCCCGCTCAGTAGAACCATCAGCTCTTCTGATTCCCTACTCAGTAGTACCCTCAGCTCTGCTGATCCCCTGCTCAGTAGAACCATCAGCTCTTCTGATTCCCTACTCAGTAGTACCCTCAGCTCTGCTGATCCCCCGCTCAGTAGAACCATCAGCTCTTCTGATTCCCTACTCAGTAGTACCCTCAGCTCTGCTGATCCCCCGCTCAGTAGAACCATCAGCTCTTCTGATCCCCCACTTATTGGTAACCACCAGCTTTGCTGATTCTCTGGTTTGTTGATCCTCCTCTCTCTCCAGTCCCCCCTCACCTCCCACTATATTGCTCCCATGCTGCACACCACGTGTGACATCTGCTACTTTCTCCTGCCCTGACCCCCCAGCTCTGTTGATCTTCCACCACTCAGGCCTCTCTCTCCAATCCCTGCTCATCTCTCACTATATTGCTCTCATGCTGCGCACCACGTGTGACATCTGCTAGCGTCCCCTACCCTGGTCCCCCAGCTCTGCTGATCCTCTGGTTTTCTGGTCCACCTCTCTCTCCGGTCCCCTCTCATCTTCCGCTATATTGCTCCCATTCTGCTCACCATGTGTGACATCTGCTAGTTTCTCCTGTCCTGGTCCCCCAGCTCTGCTGGTTCTCCACCGCTCAGTCCTCTCTCTCCAGTACCCACTCATTTTCCACTTTATTGCTCCCATGCTACACACCCAGTGTGACATCTGCTAGTTTCTCCTGCTCTGGTCCCCCAGCTCTCCTGATCCTCTGGTTTTCTGATCCTCCTCTCTCTCCGGTCCCCACTCCCCCTTCTGCTATATTGCTGCCATGCTGCTCACTACGTGTGACATTTGCTAGTTTCTCCTGCCCTGGTCCCCCAGCTCTTCTGATCCTCCTCTCTCCTCGGTCCCCGCTCACTCCTCTTTGCTCCCCCCATGCTGCTCACCACATGTGAAATGATTATTATTATACAGGATTTATATGGGGCCAACAGTTTGCGCAGCACATTACAATACAATACAGCAACAATGGAATTCAACACAAGAGGGTTAGGAGGGCCCTGCTCTTGTGAGCTTACAAGCTAATAGACATCTGCTAATTTCTCCTGCTTTCGTCCCCCAGCTCTGCTGATCCTCTAGTCTTCTGATCCTCCTCTCTTCGGTACCCACTCACCTTCTGCTATATTGCTGCCATGCTGCTCATCACATGTGACATCTGTTGGTTTCTCCTGCTCTGGTCCCCCAGCTCTGCTGATCCTCTGCCGCTCCATCCTATGTCTCCAGTCCCCGCTCACCTTCCACTATAGCGTTCCCATGTTGCACACCACGTGTTCAATCTGGTAGTTGCTCCGCTCCAGTCCGGGCCCCGCTCATGGAGCAACAGCTCCATGCTGCACACCAGATGTGACGTCTGCACCAGACACTTCCGGAATATACACACATGAACCAGAAGTGACTGCTGATGAGGTCTTTCCAGTTCGCTTGTTGGTTTACCAGTGCATCCTGGGATATCTTTTACCTGCAATACCTCCAAAACAAAGCGGAGCCATTGCTGAAAAAAAAAGCCCCTCAAAAGCTGCAGGTGCTGCTAGCGAGTGTTGGACCTACCTGTGCAGTTGTGAGAGCTCAATCCTTGATTGGAAGTTTGGGGAAGGCAGTGCTGAAGCCAGCAGTTCCAAACTCCGAAAGCTAAGTATTTCAGATCTTCTAGTGGTCACAATGTGGTATTTTTGTGGTCAGGGGCAGTATATGCAGTATATTTTCTCATTGAGGCATTTAAAAAAAACTATACCATATTTTGGCCACTAGATGGAGCTGATGATACAGGAATTATTCTATCACAAAAAATACAGGGTCATTTTGTCAAGCCTGCACGAATGTTTCTGACATGCGATCAATGAATGTTTAATAAATAGACACCCCCCCCCCCCCCCAGTCTTGGCAATGAGACCTCTGAATCAAAAACGACAGCTTCATCTAGTGGCCACAATGTGTTTTTTTTTTTTTAAATATTTGAAAGAAAACCAATACCCCCTTTTGACCACTAGATGGAGCTGACAATACAGGAATTATTCTATTACAGAAACTACAGGGACATTTCGTCCAGGTTGAAAGAATGCTCCTTACATTCGTTTAATGAATGTTTTATTAATAGACCTGCCTAAGGCCTAAGTCCTGGCCATGAGACCTCTGAGAAAAAAACTATAGCTCCATCTAGTGGCCAAAATGCGGAACATTTTTTTAGGCATTTAAAAAAAAAAACGATACCACATTTTGACCACTAGATGGAGAAGACAATACCAGAATTATTATATTACAGAAAATACAAAGACATGTCATCCACCCTGCATGAATGCGTCTGACATTCGTCCAACGAATGTTTTATAAAAAAAAAAGACCCCCCCCCCCCCCCAAGTCCTGGCAATGAGACCTCTGAACCAAAGACTACAGCTCCATCTAGTGGCCAAAATGAGGTACATTTTTTCAGGTATTTAAAAAAATCGCTACCACGTTTTGGCCACTAGATGGAGCTGATGATACAGGAATTATTCTATTACATAAAATATGGGGACATTTCGTCCAGCCTGCACGAATGCTTCTGACATTCGTCTAATGAATGTTTTATAAATAAACCACCTAAGTCTTGGCAATGAGACCTCTAAACCCATATTGGTCCAGGTTACATGAATGCCCCTAACGTTCGTCGGAATGTTTTTATAAATAGTCTCCCCTAAGTCTTGGCAATGAGATCTCTGAACCCTAAAAACTACAGCTCCATCTAGTTATCAAAATGTGGTATCATTTCTCATTAAACCATTTCAAAAAGCAATACTGTACTTTGACCACTAGATAGAGCTGATGATACAGCAATGATTCTATCACAGAAAACTCTGGAACATTCGGTCCAGGTTACACAAATGCTCCTGACATTCGTCTAATGAATGTTTGAATAAGTAGACCCCCTAAGTCCTGGTCAATGAGACCTCTGAACCAAAAGCTACAGCTCCATCTAGTAGCCAAAATGCGGTAATTTTTTTTTTTTAGATATTTAAAATTAAAAAAATAAAAAAACAATACCACATTTTGGCCACTAGATGGAGCTAACGATACAGGAATTATTCAGTCTGTACAAATGCCCCTGACATTCGTCTAACGAATGTTCTATAAATAAACCCTGATGGAGCTGGAGCTGATGATACAGGAATTATTCTATCACAGAAAATACAGGGGACATTTTGCTCAGGTTGAAAGAATGCTCCTGACATTCGTCTAATGAATGTTTTATTAATGAATGTTTTATTAATAGACCTCCTAAGTCCAGGAATTATACAGTCTGTACAAATGCCCCTGACATTCGTCTAACGAATGTTTTATAAATAGACCCCTCCTAAGTCCTGGTAATGAGATCTTTGAACCAAAAGCTAAAGCTCAATCTTGTAGCCAAAATGTGGTAATTTTTTTTAGATATTATTAAAAAAAACAACAACAAAAAAAACACATTTTGGCCACTAGATGGAGCTAACAATAAAGGAATTATTCAGTCTGTACAAATGCCCTTGACATTCGTCTAACGAATGTTTTATAACTAGACATCCCCAAAGTCTTGGTAATGAGATCTTTGAAGCAAAAAAAAACAAACACAACAATCAAAGATGTCTGCCTTGAGAACTGACATACTGTACTAATGTATTAAACTTTGGATGGAGTATGGAAAGATTTTCACTGCTGAGAAAGAATCCATCCAGCACACTCACTCCACGTCACCTCTTGGGGGGATGGGGGGGGGGGCCATGTGACAACACAGGAGTGCAATTAGGAGACCGGGACAGAGCGTTGTCACCCTATAACAGGAAGTGCCTGAACAAGGATCTTCCGTGGCAGGATCACCAGGGATTATTTTATTAAGAGCTGCAGATTTGATTGCATTTTTTCTTTAAAAAAAAAAAACAAATGCAATAGGGAGTTTGCTAGAAATTTTTTTTTCTCTTTGCAGTCCAAAGCCAAAGTCTGGATATTAAAAGATATAATTATTGTTAATCAACACGGAGCCCTAACATGTCATGATGAGCCACATCCGGGTCCCGGACCGAAGAGCCGCGTCTTCTCCTCTAATCTTTATAATCATTTGAATATGTATTGCTGCATCTCCGCCCTTCTCTACATCTTGAAAGGCTGACCCCCCCCCCCTCCCCCGATGATGATCATTCTGTACATGCTTATTAAATGTTTGGATTTCCTCCCATATCCAACTTCCTGCTATTTTTGGCATCCAGATTCTCACCATAGCCCAAACATCTGTATATCTCTAAAAAAAAAAAAAATATGTGTTGGGCAGTGAAAAGGCTAAATTTGATTATTTCGATCTGAGCTCCTCTCCTGGACTGAAATAGCTTCCTCCTTATTTCACTGCACACTGTGAGCTTCTCAAGTCAGACAGAGACCGATTACATTTCTGGCTGGGGGGACATCCAGCATCACCTAGCCCTTTCCTCCCCCAGCCCCTAGGCTTGCCCCCCCACCCCTTCCTTCCTTTGATTTTAGTTCTGTCAGTAAAGGAGGCTCAGCATCACCTGTGTGGGGGCGTCGCCTATTTAAATACAGTCTGCCTAGGAAACGCCCACTCCGGTAGACCGACACCCACCCATCGACGCGTTTTGATATTTGCATAGCTCCGCCCACTGATTGCATCAGGGCTGAGGGCTCCCGAGAGAACTACTGAGGTGATGTTTTCAGGAAGCTATGTACAGCACCCCACCAGCCATTATCTGCTGCATTTCATAGAGAAGTCAGAGATCCCGTGATGACATCACCGGGTCTAAAATAAGTGACGTAAAGAAAAAGGAACAGTGTGGGGCAAAAAAAGGCAGGTTAGGAAAGGACTAGATCAGGAGCCTCCAAACTGCGGCCCCTTGGGGCAGATGTGGCCCTTTACTTGCCTTTGGTGCACTATTCCTCCTACTGACACCAATGATGGGACACTATTTCTCCCACGGATACCAATGATGGGACACTATTCCTCCTACTGACACCAATGATGGGACACTATTCCTCCCATGGATACCAATGATGGGGCACTATTCCTCCCACTGATACCAATGATCTCCCATTGCCTGGCGGAAGCAATGACATCACGTCACAATGCTAGGATTTTCCCATTGGTTGCTAGTCACATGGATGAAAGCCACACCCTCCCCCCTACTTAAAAATTTTTTAACAAACTTTGTTGCAGATTCCCCCTACCTTTTGTTGCTCTGAAGAAATAACTGTTTGTTTCTCTGTGTCAATGTGCAGAGTGAATGTGAATGGGGGTGATTTTATGATTATCAGTCAGCTGCTGCACCTGCAGGGTTCTAATGAGGAAAGCTACAGGGTCTGCAACCCTTCAGATGTGACTTCCCTTTGGGAGAATCTCACCAAAATGACAATATTGTTGCAGGGGATGGCCAAAATCTGTCTTGTATCTCAGTGCAGACTTCTTAGAATATCAGCCAGCCAATCACACACGCAGGAAATGACAGCTGAATTAGCTGCTGCACTTCCAGGGTTTTAATGAGGAAAGTGGCAAAACCATAAAAGTGGAGTCCCCCTTTAATAAACCCATACCCAGGGTTTGGGCATTGATGGGGGGGCATACTCTGGGGTTTGGGCATTGATGGGGGGACATGCCCTGGGGTTTGGGCATTGATGGGGGGCATGCACTGTGTTTGGGCATTAATGGGGGCATGCTCTGGGGTTTAGGTATTGATGGGGGGCATGCTCTGGGGTTTGGGCATTGATGGGGGGCAAGCCCTGGAGCTTGGGCATTGATGGGGGGCATGCCCTGGAGTTTGGGCATTGATGAGGGGCATGCCCTGGAGCTTGGGCATTGATGGGGGGCATGCCCTGGAGTTTGGGCATTGATGGGGGGCGTGCTCCAGGGTTTGGGCATTGATGGGGGGCATACTCCGGGGTTTGGGCATTGATGGGGGGCATGCCCTGGGTTTTGGGCATTGATGGGGGACATACTCTGGGGTTTGGGCATTGATGGGGGGCATGCTCTGGGGTTTGGGAATTGATGGGGGACATGCCCTGGAGTTTGGGCATTGATGGGGGCATGCCCTGGAGTTTGGGCATTGATGGGGGGCATGCTCCGGGGTTTGGGCGTTGATGGGGGGCATGCTCTGGGGTTTGGGCATTGATGGGGGACATACCCTGGGGTTTGGGCATTGATGGGGGGCATGCTCCGGGGTTTGGGCATGCCCTGGGGTCTGGGCATTGATGGGGGCATACCCTGGGGTTTGGGCATTGATGGGGGGCATGCCCCGGGGTTTGGGCATTGATGGGGGGCATGAAGTATTTGTTAAACGTCTTCATGTCTGTGACTCCCTGCGGTGAGATTCATTCTGGATCACATTTGAGTTCCACCTGGAGGAAATCAGAGGAAATGATATGGTGTGTAGTAGAGGTTCCATTAACATGTCTTTAATTACATAGACTCAGATATAGCCAGAAAATGACATGTTTCCATTAGTGAGCGCCGTGTAACCACTCATTACACAATGGAGACCACATGTTTAAAGTATTCTATGTACAGCACAGGAAACAAAATAGAATTATATTAAAAATTAGGATTTTGGGACCTAAGAATGATGTATTTTTATTGGACAGAGTTCAGGTTTTCTTTGCAATAAAAGGTTCTCCTATATCTACGTAGTCAGGAAGAGATACGTCCATCAAGTTCAACCAACAAAGCTCTATAGAGGGGAGGTATGGAGAATCTATGGGTGGGGGTGGTATTTATGAAGGATCTATGTAAGGGAGGAATCTATAGAGGATCCATATAGGGGAGGAAACTATAGAGGATCTATTGAGGGGCTTATCTATATCCATGGAGGGGAGGTATTGATAGAGGATCTATGGAGGGGAGGTATCAATAGTGGATCCATAGAGGGGGGGGGGGGGGTAGCTATAAAGTATCTATAAAGGGGAGGTATCTATAGAAGGAAGGTACCTTCAGAGGATCCTTGGAGGGGAGGTATCTATAGAGGATCTATTGAGGGGGGGTATCTATAAAGGATCTATTGAGGGGAGGTATCTACATTATAGAAGATCTACGGAGGGGAGGTATCTACTGTATAGAGGATCTACAAAGGGGAGGCATCTACTGTATAGAGGATCTACAAAGGGGAGGTATCTACAGTATAGAGGATCTACGGAGGGGAGGTATCTACAGCATAGAGGATCTATGAAGGGGAGGTATCTACAGCATAGAGGATCTATGGAGGGGAGGTATCTACAGCATAGAGGATCTATGGAGGGGAGGTATCTACAGCATAGAGGATCTATGGAGGGGAGGTATCTACAGCATAGAGGATCTACGGAGGGGAGGTATCTATAGAGGATCTATGCAGAGGAAATATATCTTTGGAGGATCTATGGAGGGGAGTTATCTGTACAAGGATCCATAGAGTGGAGGTGTCTAGGGAGGATCCATAGAGGTGAGGCATCTATAGGAGGATCCATGGAAGGGAGGTGTCTATAAAGAATCTATGAAGGAGATCCATCTATAGAGGGGAAGTATCTATAGAGGATCTATGGAGGGGAGGTATCTATAGAGGATCTATGGAAGAAAGGTATCTATAGAGGGGATATATCCATAGAGGATTTATGAAGGGAAGTATCTATTGGGGATCCATAGAAGGGAGTAAACTACAGGGGATCTATGAAAGGAAGGTATCTATAGAGGATCTACAGAGAGGAGGCATCTATAAAGGATCTATGAAGTATTGATAGAGAATCTATAGAGGGGAGGTATCTATAGAAGATCTATGGAGGGGAGGTATCTATAGAGGCTCTATAGAGGGGATGTATCTGCAGAGCATCTACGGAGAGGAGGTATCTATAAAGGTTCTATGGATTGGAGGTATTGACAGAGGATCTATAGAGGGGAGGTATCCATAGATGATTTATGAAGGGGAGGTATCTATAGTGGATCCATAGAGAGAGGGGTGGGGGTTACCTATAAATGATCTATAGAAGGGAGAAGTCCATAGAGGATCTTTGAAGGGGAGGTATCTATAGAGGGAAGGTACCTTCAGAGGATCTATGGAGGGGAGATATCTATAGAGGATCTACGGAGGGTAGGCATCTATAGAGGATCTATGGAGGGGGGGCATCTATAGAGGATCTATGTAGGGGAGGTATCTATAGAGGCTCCATAGAGGGGAGGCATCTATAGAGGATCTACGGTGGGGAAGTATCTATAGAGGATCTACGGTGGGGAAGTATCTATAGAGGATCTACAGTGGATCTACGGTGGGGAAGTATCTATAGAGGACCTACGGTAGGAAAGTATCTATTGAGGTTCCATAGAGGGGAGGTATCAATAGCCAATGTAAGGGAGCCACAGGCGTATTATACAGCCTTCTATTAAAATTGATGGCTGTACGCTGCCACTTGCATAAACTCATGCGTGTGAATGGGCATACAACCTCGGACACCGAGATCTTGGATCCGGGGTTGTACATTCACCCGCACGTGCGAGTTTACCCAAACCACAGCACAAATCCTCGTATAACAGTGTACAGCCATCAACTGCAATAGCGGGCTGTACGATACGCCTGTGGCTCCTGTACACTGGCTATTTACTTTCCCTGCTCACTGTACGCCCTCTTGTGTTTGTGTGTATGAAGCTCAATTCCTTCAGGATGAAAGTAAAAAAAACAAGTCCTTACGCCCCGGTTCTACAACTTGGACAGTAAAGCTGTACATATCATCACATCTACTGTACCCAATGTATCCGGGGGATTATACCGTGCTTTTTTCTGAACAAATTGGGATTTCATTTGGTAACGTTTATATCCTGATTTTTTTATTTTTATATTATCAAAGGAAAACTGACCCAAATTAATAAAAAAAATAAAAAAAATTTTTTCAAAAATTTGCTGTATATTTCTTGCTATTACCATAACCCACCACCAAACGTTAACCCAGAAGAAATTCCCCCGCTCCTGACGATCAAAGTGATATCACCTATATGTATATTATTGGTTGTTTGTACCTGTTGTAGGGTCCTGTAAAATTAGTGCACAATTTTGCTTTTTTTTATCCTACCTTAAAAACACACCGACATTGATACTAAATTTAATAATGCTTTATTTTTTTTTTATTTTTTTATTCTACCTAAAGCACATTGACCCTGACCTGTGATCCCCGACCATGACCTTCAGCCCTAACCCCGACACCGATCTAGCGATTTTATATTTATATTATTTTACACAACCTTTTTCTTTATTTTTTTTTTCCTTCCAATCTTATCCTCTAGCAAGGAGACAAAGATACATTGTATCTTTTTCTCCATTCAAGAGGAGAAAAACAACACGGGGGGCGCGTACAGTCACAGATCACTGTGATAGCCAATGAGAGGATATCACAGTGGTCATGTGATTGGGAACCCGTCCTCCTGCACCTTGATGATCGTTAGTGCAAGACTTAGAATCTTTGGTGGGAAGGACTTAAAGTGGTTCTAAAGGCTGAAGGCTTTTTATTCTTCATGCATTCTATTCTTCTTTTTATCCTGCATGCAGCCCCCCCCCCAATTTTTGATTTTGATCCAGTGATGTGCACAAAAGCTGAGGCTCTTCCGGGTCTCTCCCTCCTCATTGGCAGAGAGACAGAGCCACTGGAAGCAAGGACAATGGACAATGGACACACAGAGCAAGGCTCAGGTGCAAGCATGCACGAGTGCCCCCATAGCAAGCGGCTTGTTATGGTGGGGACTCAGCGGGGGGAGGAGCCAGGAGCACCGGCTGAGGGCCCAAGAAGAGGGGGATCAGGGCTGCTCTGTGCAAAACCATTACACAGCGCAGGTAATTAAAAAAAATATAAAATATTTTATATATATATATAAATAGATATAAAATTATATATATTTTATATATATATATATATATATATATTAATATAAAATTATATCTATGTATATATACATAGATATAATTTTATATTTCTCTCTCTCTATATATATATATATATATATATATATATATATATATATATATATATATATATATATATATATATATATATATATATATATATATATATATATATATATATATATATATATATATATATATATATATATATATATATATATAAAAATATTCTTTTGTTTCTATTTTTTTTTTTGCTTGGATGTGTTTTTTACATGGTTTTTATTAATTTCATTTCCAGGCAGCATCATCTTCATGACGCACCCACTGACGTAATAATGTTCTATTTTGAGATAATATAAAAACTATTAATGCTATTGTGGATCACTTTTTACATCACTTTTTACATGCCTGGCTTTTTATAAGCTTACAAATTTTTTTACATTTTTTTTTTTTTTTGATGACGTTTCTTAAATAATTTTTTATTAGTTTAGTGTCTAGGCAGTATCATCTTTATGAAGTACCCACTATTTTTTTATGATCTTCTATTTTGGAACAATATAAACTATGCATGCTATTGTGGGTCCCTTTTTATATGCCTGTTTTTTCATATGCTTATACCTTCTGCGATGTGTTCCGTTGCATGGAGTCATGTTGGGTTTGCGCTTTTGGATTTTCAGTTCACTTGTGTTGAATAATCATGTGACCTTTTCATAGGCTATATAAGTGTTTTTTATCAGCCATGACTAAGGACTAACGTCTGAAAAACGTACAACATTGTACATTCTTACTTAATAAAGAAATACTATTTTGGATGTCGACCATCCCTTTCCTTACTCTGGAGCTGTCAGCAGCCTCAAGGTCTGAGCACCGGGCAGAGTTTTTATGTGGGAAGGTTGTTATCGCCTATACACCTGATTTCCTATAATAAAAACAAAATATAAAAAAATATATATATAACAAAGAAAAATATAATAGAAAATATATGATAAAAAAAATAAATAACACATATAAAAATATAATAGAAAATATATGATAAACAAAAATATAAAAAATATATATAACATATAAAAATATAATAGAAAATATATGATAAACCAAAATATAAATATATATATATATATATATATATATATATATAACATAAAAATATAAAAAAATATATATAACATATAAAAATATAATAGAAAATATATGATAAACAAAAATATAAATATATATATATAACATAAAAATATAAAAAATATATATAACATATAAAAATATAATAGAAAATATATGATAAACCAAAATATTTAAAAAAAATATATATAACATATAAAAATATAATAGAAAATATATGATAAACCAAAATATTAAAAAAAATATATATAACATATAAAAATATAATAGAAAATATATGATAAACCAAAATATAAATATAAATATATATAACATATAAAAATATAATAGAAAATATACGATAAACCAAAATATAAAAAAAATATATATAACATAAAAATATAATAGAAAATATATGATAAACCAAAATATAAAAAAAATATATATATAACATAAAAATATAATAGAAAATATATGATAATAAAAAGATAAAAAAAGTAACATATAAAAATATAATACAAAATATATATATAAAAAAAAACCCATCTTTACAATTACTTTAGGAGAAGTTCAATGTTCGTGTTTGCATACAATAAAACAATGTATATTCAACGCAAGGTCTGCTTTGAACTTGAGTGCAGTACCATAAAACTGTAGTCCAGAAGAACATATTTTGTATATAAAAAAGGCAAGAAATAATACATGCAGTTTTGAGTAATAGTAATATCTTTATTTAGACCGTTCATCATAATATTCTACAGTGTATACAAAAGATCAGCAGGTATCATCATTCAGTACTAGTAGTTCTCAGATAAAAAAAAAAAAAAAAAAAAAGAATATATCTCACATACAAATATTTGTGTAAAAAGTTATTATTGCAAATCTCCTGAAAGTGCATATATAAGGATTCAGATCTGTAACATGGAGAGTCTTTAGTTGTTTCTGTCGTTAAAATATTTAAAGCGTATCTAAACCCAAAAAATTAAAGGTAACTTTTTGCATCTCAACAGTCCTTAGATGTGCTGGCTGCATTTGTTTTCCTTTTTTTTCCAGTTTTTTCTTTTCCTTTTTTCACCAGTTTTTTCTTTTCCTTTTTTCACCTGGTGGCAGTGTCACATTTGTCAGTAAATACATTTTTGTGCCTATACAGGATATTTCTGATCAGGGCCGGGACGAGGTGTGGGCAGGAGGGACGAGTGTCCTGGGGTGGGGGGGGCAATGGTTTATTGCAGGGATGGGGGGCACCCTGTGCTGAGTTCCTTCTGTTATAAAGCTTACAGGAGAAATGACAGCATCATCACTACTCTTGTCAGCCTAGCACTGGGAGCAGTGGGGGGAGAGTCGGGAGGTGGTGTAGGTTGCACAGTCCCTAAGACCGCATATCATTTAGGCCTGGTTCACACCTATGCATTTTTTTTTTTAGCGCGTTTTCAGATTTGCAGAAACTCACTACAGTCCATATAACATGGTCTCCTATGGATGTAATTCATAGACATGTGCACGGACAAAAAATGTGTTCGTTTTCGTTTCATTCGTTTTTTTGCTTTTTTCGGAATTTTAAAAATTCCGAAATTCGGATTTTCAAATTTCCGAATTTTGGTATTTCAGAACTTTCAAATTTCCGAATTCCGAATTTTTGAATTCCGAATTTTGAAAATTCAGAAATTTGAAAATCCGAAAATTTGAAAGAAAGAAAATCAGTAAGATTTGAAATAATAACTAACTAATAATAACTAACTATTAAATTATAGGTACCCTGTTTCCCCGAAAATAAGCCCTACCCTGAAAATAACTACAAGGACTTTAACTAGGGCTTATTTGGGGGGGTAGGGCTTTTATTGCAGCCATCACCAACAATCATGCTAGGTCTTATTTTCGGGGAAACAGGGTATTGGATTTTCCTTTCAAATTTGGTGAATGTAACAAATACGAATTTATCTGAAGTTACGAATTATATGAGATAACGAACGCCGCATCAAAACAAATGGGATGGAACAAATGAATAATAAATAATAATAAAAAAGGTTTTACTATTATTATTGTTATTTATTATTATTAGATCGTTACGTTCCATTCGTTTAGATACGGCATTCGATTTTTCAGATAAGTCGTTCAAATACGTTCACTAACAGCCAAATTTTAAAGGAAATTCCAATACCTATAATTTAATATTTATTATTAGCTAGTTATTATTTCAGATTTTCGAATTATCAGATTTTCATTCTTTTGAATGTTCAGATTTTCATTCTTAATTTTGGACTTTAAAATTTCCAAGTTTTTGAATTTTGGAATTTCCTAATTTCGAATTTCCCAATTTCCCAATTTCCAATTTCCCAACTTCCTAATTTCGAACTTCCTAATTTCGAACTTCCTAATTTCGAACTTCCTAATTTCGAACTTCCTAATTTCGAACTTCCTAATTTCGAACTTCCTAATTTCGAACTTCCTAATTTCGAACTTCCTAATTTCGAACTTCCTAATTTCGAACTTCCTAATTTCCTAATTTCCTAATTTTGAATTTTCCTAATTTTGAATTTCCGAAAATTCAAAAATTCGGAAATGAAGGAATTTGTCAAAATTTGTTAAAAAACGAATTCAGGACTAAACGGATTGCACATGTCTAGTAGTTCACATCTGTGCATTTTATGGAAAGGGCCAGAGACTTTTTTCTGGTTTTTGGTCCCATAGACTTCAATGAATGAAAAGCATATATTGAAAAACACAAAATGCACCAGCAATATGCAAACTGCAACCTGCATAAGTGTGAATCAGGCCTAACAGGAAGGGGGAGGGGGGGCAAAGTTTGGCAACTTTGCCTGGGTGCTGGATGATGACCTTGTCCCAGCATTGTTTCTGGTTGATCCTGCCAGTAATCCAGTGCCTTTGTAAATTCCTGTGAACTAAAATTAAGTATCAATGGGATCAGCTTTTCCAGTCATCTTCTGTAAAGCCGGCCATAGAAAGTTCGAATCTCGGCTGGTTCAGCAGGGACCGGCCAATAGACATGTGCACTGACAAAAAATTAGTTTGTTTTCATTTCATTCGTCTTTTTTTTGCTTTTTTCGGAAATTCGAAAATTCGTAATTCCGAAAATTTTCCGGATTTTCAAACTCCGAAAATTCGGAAATTCAAAAAATGTGAAAATCCGAAAATCTGAAAAAAAGAAAGAAAATCTGTAAAATTCGATATAACTAACTAATAATAACTAACTATTAAATTATAGGTATTGGAATTTCCTTTCAAATTTGTTAACGTAACGAATACAAATTTATCTGAGGTTACGAATTATCCGAAATAACGAATGCCGCATCTAAACAAATAGAATGAAACAAATAATAATAACAATAATAATATGAAAAACCTTTTTTTATTTATTATTATTAGATCTTTACGTTCCATTCTTTTATATACGGCAGTCGTTATTTCAGATAATTCGTAACTTCGGATAAATTCGTACTCGTTACGTTCACAAACAGCCAAATTTGAAAGGAAATTCCAATACCTATAATTTTATAGTTATTATTAGTTATTTCAGATTTTCACGTTTTCAAATTTTCGGATTTTCATTCTTATTTTCGGATTTTCACATTTCCAAATTTCCGAGTTTCCAAATTTCCGAATTTTCCAATTTCCAAAATTTGAATTCGAAATTCCAAAATTTAGGAGATTGAAAAATTCAGAAATTTCGGAATTAGCGAATTTGTCAAAATTTGTTAAAAAAACGAATCCGGGAACTAAACTAATTGCACATGTCTACCATTTGAACCATCTACGGGCAGGCTAATTGTAACCAAGTCGATTGTTGTATGACTTGGGTACAACCAGCATGTTGGATTTAACAGGCGATTATTGTCTGCAGTTATAGCCGCTATCAATAATCACTGTGTTCTCCCAGCAGGGACTGCTCCCTGAGAATCGAGCGATTTTCTTGCCTGCAAACCATGGTGGCAGGGAAGAAAATCGTATCATCTATGGCCGGCCCAAGGCTAGATTCACACCTTGACGTACAGACGCGTGGCAGTGCCAATCATTTTTAATGCACCCCACGCATCTGCAAATGCGTGTGCCAAACCACATGGTGCAGTTCGGGTTTGGGGCTCAGATACGTACATTGACCGAATTTATTTTTCGGGTGTGGGTGATAGTTCTGGAGTAAACTCAGATTCGTATTGTCCTAAGCAGAGTTCAGGAAGTTCACTGACCCGGTCCAGCCCCATCTCCAGGACCAGAGAGGTGAGGACCTCATCATCCACCCGATCCAAGTCTAGAACCCCGGCGCTGAGAGTAAGGGGCCCCTGGCCGTTCAGTGCCCAGCGCTGGATCTCCGCGCTCCCTTGGTACTGACTATTCAGCCTCTGAAGTTGGACGCTTGCCAGCAAGTGCTGCGATGACGGCAATCCAAAAGCGGCTTGCCTGGGTGCTGCGACGCCAGAGGGTGCCAAGACGCCTGCACTTGGCGCAGGAGGGGGCGCTAGAACTCCTGACTTTTTGGAATTCATGGTAGGGGTCAGATAGTGACTTTTTGCAACTGTTTCTTTGTTCTTCATTTCTTTGTCCTTATCCAATGACAGGTACTCTATGAAAGGAAAAAAAAAGATAAATCAATTCCTAAGCTGATTTACAGGTCACGTTTACATACTTTTTTCATGCGTTCCAGGCAAGAAACATATCACCAGC
Source organism: Lithobates clamitans (assembly GCA_037952925.1). Classification (NCBI taxonomy): domain Eukaryota; kingdom Metazoa; phylum Chordata; class Amphibia; order Anura; family Ranidae; genus Lithobates; species Lithobates clamitans. The sequence goes on from JBBGZY010001875.1 coordinate 55,991, forward strand.
ACACCAGGGAACTCCATAAATGGGTCCAACACTTTATTGATTGATCACCTCACAGCACAACATAGCGATGTTTCGGAGCCATGCAGGACCCCTTCATCAGGCATGTGACCCCTGGTGGTTATGTGATCCCTGATGGTTATGTGACCCCCTGATGGTTGGTTATGTGACCTGTGACCCCCCCCCCTTGATGGTTATGTGACCCCTTCATCAGGCATGTGACCCCTGGTGGTTATGTGATCCCTGATGGTTGGTTATGTGACCCCTGGTGGTTATGTGATCCCTGATGGTTGGTTATGTGACCCCCTGCTGGTAATGTGACCCCTGATGGTTATGTGACCCCCTGATGGGTGGTTATGTGACCCCTGATGGTTATGTGACCCCCTGACGGTTATGTGACACCCTGATGGTTAAGTGACCTCCTGATGGTTAAGTGACCTCCTGATGGTTAAGTGACCTCCTGATGGTTATGCGACCCCCTGATGGTTATGCGACCCCTGACGGTTAAGAGATTCCCTGATGGTTATGTAGCCCCCTGATGGTTGGTTATGTGACCCCCTGATGGTTGGTTGTGACTCCTTATGGTTATGTGACCCCCTGATGGTTGGTTATGTGACTCCTGATGATTATGTGACCTTCTGATGGTTAAGTGACCTCCTGATGGTTATGTGACCCCCTGATGGTTATGTGACCTCCTGATGGTTGGTTATGTGACCTCCTGATGGTTGGTTATGTGACCTCTGATGGTTAAGTGACCTCCTGATGGTTATGTGACCCCCTGACGGTTAAGTGATTCCCTGATGGTTGGTTATGTGACCCCCTGATGGGTGGTTGTGACTCCTGATGGTTATGTGACCCCTGAAGATTATGTGACCCCCTGACGGCTAAGTGAACCCCTGATGGTTAAGTGATCCCCTGACGGTTATGTGACCCCTCTGATGGTTGGTTATGTGACCCCTGATGGTTGGTTATGTGACCCCTGATGGTTGGTTATGTGACCCCTGATGGTTGGTTATGTGACCCCTGATGGTTATGTGACCTCCTGATGGTTATGTGACCCTCTGTAAATGAGGCCTCAAGCAGATATCAAGGATTAGCAAGTATGTGACTAATTACAGCAATGACGCTTCAGCTTTCTTTAACCCCTATAGGCTGGCTAGAGCCGGAACCTGAAATGGGCCATGACGCCTGAAGCCGGTAGGCAGGGCTTCTGATTTTGCTTCACTATGATTGGCATTTGTATGGCGCCCCCCCTGGGTCAATACTCTGTAGAACCGCCTTTCGCTGCAATTAAAGCTGCAAGTCTTTTTGGGGATGTCTCTACCATCTTTGCACATCTAGAGAGTGAAATTTTTGCCCATTCTTCTTTGCAAAATATCTCAAGCTCTGTCAAATTGGATGGAGAACATCTGAACAGCAATTTTCAAGTCTTGCCACAGATTCTCAATTGGATTTAGGTCTGGACTTTGACTGGGCCATTCTAACACATGAATATGCTTTGATCTCTAAACCATTCCATTGTAGCTCTGGCTGTATGTTTCGGGTCGTTGTCCTGCTGGAAGGTGAACCTCCACCCCAGTCTCAAGTCTGACCCACACCATGATGCTGCCAACATGGCTTCTCACAAACTGAAAACGAGACATCTTATGACTTTCTTTCACCAATGTCTTTCTTCTTGTCACTCATCCATAAAGCCCAGATTTGTGGAGAGCACGACTAATAGTTGTCCTGTGGACAAACTCCCCCACCTGAGTTGTGGATCTCTGCAGCCCCTCACCATAGGCCTTCTGGCTGCTTCTCTGATGAATGTTTAGGTGGACGGCCACGTCTTGGTAGGTTTGCAGTTGTGCCATACTCTCTATTTTCGAATGATGGATTGAACAGTGCTCCATGAGATGTTCAAAGCTTGGGATATTTTTTTTTTTTTTTATACTTCTCCACAACTTTATCCCTCACCTGTCTGGTGTGTTCCTTGGCCTTCATGATGCGGTTTGTTCACTAAGGTTCTCTAACAAACCTCCGAGGGACAGAACATGTATTTATATGGAGATTACATTTTACACAAATGGACTCTATTTACTAATTAGGTGACTTCTGAAGGCAGTTGGTTCCACTAGATTTTAGTGAGGGGTATCAGAGTAAAGGGGGCTGAAAACAAATGCGGCCCCCCCCCCCCCCCCACACTTTTCACATATTTATTTGTAAAAAATAGGTTGAAAACCATTTATCATTTTCCTTCCACTTCACAATTATGAGCCACTTTGTGTTTATCACATAAAATCACAATAAAATACATTTAAGTTTTCGGTTGTAACATGACAAAATGTAGAAAATTTCACGGGGTATGAATACTTTTTCAAGGCACTGTATATGCATAATGCTGTGGTAAAGGGTAGATTCTTCCTCTTACTAACGTCAGACGACATGACCTTGGCATGCAGGTATATACAGTACCTCTATATTACCAGACCATTTTCAGTACTGTGATCGTTTGACTGATAACTACTCGGTCACGCAGCATTGTACCCAAATTAAGTTTAAATAATTAATTTTGAGACTGATGGAGCTTTCTTTGGGTGGTGTTTAATCAACACTGGAGATAAAAAATATCACAAAATTTTGAAGGAGTTAAAATACGCTTCCAAATTTAACGCCCCTACCTTGAATGTGCATCTACCTACCTCCTTTCATTCATTCATTAACCTCTTGCAGACCATGTAACGCATATGTGCATCAGCAAGGAGGGTGGGCTTTATTGCACATAGGTGTCTATGGCGGCCAATGCACGCTCCCAGCAGTGACCAAGCTGTCACAGATAGCTCCTGGTCTGTGGTTCTCAATCTTGCCCCCATTCACCCAGTTGATTCTGACGTTGCCCCCATTAGCTTGAAAAATACAATTTTTTTTCATTTTCCCCCTCTTTTTTTCATGCTGATCGGTGTCAGTGGGAGGAATAGTGCCATATTGTTGGTTTTATGGGAGGAATAGTGCCCCATTTTTGGCGTCAATGGGAGGAATAGTGCCCCGTTGTTGGCGTCAGTGGGAGGAATAGTGCCCCATCATTTGTATCAGTGGAAGAAATAGTGCAATATCATTGTTATTGGTGGGAGGAATAGTGCCCCATTGTTGATGTCAGTCGGAGGAATAGTGCCCCGTCATTGGTGTCAGTGGGAGGAAGAGTGCCCCATCATTGGTATCAATGGGAGGAATGGTGCCCCATTATTGGTATCAATGGGAGGAATGGTGCTCCATTATTGGTGTCAGTGGGAGGAATAGTGCCCCATCATTGGTATCAGTGGGAGGAATAGCGCCCCATTGCTGGTGTCAGTGGGAGGAATAGTGCCCCATCATTGGTATCAATGGGAGGAATGGTGCCCCATTATTGGTATCAATGGGAGGAATGGTGCTCCATCATTGGTGTCAGTGGGAGGAATAGTGCCCCATCATTGGTGTCAGTGGGAGGAAAAGTTCCCCATCATTGGTGTCAGTGGGAGGAATAGTGCCCCATCATTGGTGTCAGTGGGAGGAATAGTGCCCCATTGTTGGTGTCAGTGGGAGGAATAGTGCCCCATTGTTGGTGTCAGTGGGAGGAATAGTGCGCCATTGTTGGTGTCCGTAATACTGTTCCATCATTGACATCAGTGTGATCAATAGTGCCCCATCATTGGTATCAATGTGAGGAATAGTGCTCCATCTTTGGTAGTAGTAAGAGGAATAGTGCCATATTGTTGGCATCAGTGGGAAGAACAGTGCCCCCTCTTTGGTGTCAGTGGAAGGAATAGTGCCCCGTCATTGGTGTTAGTGGGAGAAATGATGCCACGCAGTTGATGTCAGTGTAAGAAAAAAGTGCCTTGCATGGGCGTAGCATAAAGGGGCGCAGGGGTCGCAATTGCGACCCCACCCATGCTCTAGGGGGCCTGTGCGGCCTCCCTGTAATATTAGCACAACATCCCGGAGTCCAGCTCAGATTCCGTACTGTCACTTTTGTCTTATGATCCCCAGCCGAGTGGAATGCTTGCTCCAGTACTTAGCTTCTGCTTTGCCTTCAGTTCCTCACCCCTCTGCTCTCATATTCCTGAATGGCACAGAGAAGAGGGAGGAGTGAAGGAAGCCTGGGACGGGGAAACAGGTGTTAGTGTTGATAACAGGACAGGACTAACACCAAGCTGTTAAAGGGTTGAGTGAGGCAGCTGTCCTTGGCTGGAGGTAGGCTGCACCTTCTCTGATCCTGGTGCCTGGATGCCCTCGCCCCCGGATGATCTGGCTGCACTTGCAGTGTGGGGGATGTGCTAGAGCCGGCCGGGTACTTCACATTAGTACACTAAGGCCTCACGCACACAGGGCATTCGAAAAAAAAAAATAGCTGCAAAGCCACCGTCAATGCCAGGAACCAGCGGCTGTAAAAAAAAAAAAAAAAGAAAAAAAAAAAGGTGTGTGATCCCCCCAAAATCCATACCAGACCTTTATCTGAGCATGCATCCTGGCAGGTCAGAAAGGGAGGGAGGGGGTGCGATTCACAACAACTCCGTGACTGTTCTTGAATGGCCCAGCCAGAGCCCTGACTTAAACCCAATTGAGCATCTCTGGAGAGACCTAAAAATGGCCGTCCACCAACGTTTACCATCCAACCTGACAGAACTGGAGAGGATCTGCAAGGAGGAATGGCAGAGGATCCCCAAATCCAGGTGTGAAAAACTTGTTGCATCTTTCCCAAAAAGACTCATGGCTGTATTAGATCAAAAGGGGGCTTCTACTAAATACTGAGCAAAGGGTCTGAATACTTAGGACCATGTGATATTTCAGTTTTTCTTTTTTAATAAATCTGCAAAAATATCAACAATTCTGTGTTTTTCTGTCAATATGGGGAGCTGTGTGTACAATATGGGGTGCTGTGTGTACAATATGGGGTGCTGTGTGTACAATACGGGGTGCTGTGTGTACAATATGGGGTGCTGTGTGTACAATATGGGGTGCTGTGTGTACAATATGGGGTGCTGTGTGTACAATATGAGGTGCTGTGTGTACAATATGGGGGGCTGTGTGTACAATATGAGGTGCTGTGTGTACAATATGGGGGGCTGTGTGTACAATACGGGGTGCTGTGTGTACAATACGGGGTGCTGTGTGTACAATCTGGGGTGCTGTGTGTACAATCTGGGGTGCTGTGTGTACAATCTGGGGTGCTGTGTGTACAATCTGGGGTGCTGTGTGTACAATATGGGGTGCTGTGTGTACAATATGGGGTGCTGTGTGTACAATCTGGGGGGCTGTGTGTACAATCTGGGGTGCTGTGTGTACAATCTGGGGTGCTGTGTGTACAATCTGGGGTGCTGTGTGTACAATCTGGGGTGCTGTGTGTACATTAATGAGGAAAAAATGAACTTACATGATTTTAGCAAACGACTGCAATATAACAAAGAGTGAAAAATTTAAGGGGGTCTGAATACTTTCCGTCCCCACTGTATATAGATATATAATACATATTGTAAAAAAATAAGATAATAAACAAATAACAATAAAAAAAAACTACTGACACCATACACTGAGCCCATCCTCTGCCCCACTGACTGTCACTGTCCACTTGTAAAGGTAGGCTAGGTTTATATTTTTACAGTGGCATTTGTTTTATTATATTTTTCTAAGTTTTCCTTGCTATTTATTTATGCCTTGCTAGTAAAAGGGTTGCCAATCCCCAGTGATCTTTTTTATCTCTTTCATCTTGTTCAGATAGATCTCCGCCTCTCAAAAGGTTGCCCACCCCTGGCTCCAGGGTATTCAAAGGAATTGGAGAGGTATGTGGGGACAGTTTCTCCAAAATCTTTTGAATTGCCCTCTCAATATGTAAATAAAGATCTGAAATAATGCTATAGCCATTGGGAGTATCTTGGAGCATGGTAGAAGCGTCTTGGCGCACGGTGGGAGAGTCATGGCGCGCGGTGGGAGTATCGTGGCGCGCGGTGGGAGTATCGTGGCGCGCGGTGGGAGTATCGTGGCGCGCGGTGGGAGTGTCGTGGCGCGCGGTGGGAGTGTCTTGGCGCACGGTGGGAGTGTCTTGGCGCACGGTGGGAGTGTCTTGGCGCACGGTGGGAGTGTCTTGGCGCACGGTGGGAGTATCTTGGCGCACGGTGGGAGTATCTTGGCGCACGGTGGCAGTATCTTGGCGCACGGTGGCAGTATCTTGGCGCACGGTGGAAGTATCTTGGCGCACGGTGGAAGTATCTTGGCGCACGGTGGAAGTATCTTGGCGCACGGTGGGAGTATCTTGGCGCACGGTGGGAGTATCTTGGCGCACGGTGGGAGTGTCTTGGCGCACGGTGGGAGTGTCTTGGCGCACGGTGGGAGTATCATGGCGCACGGTGGGAGTATCATGGCGCACGGTGGGGGTATCATGGCGCACGGTGGGAGTATCTTGGCGCACGGTGGGAGTATCTTGGCGCACGGTGGGAGTATCTTGGCGCACGGTGGGAGTATCTTGGTGCACGGTGGGAGTATCTTGGCGCATGGTGGAAACGGCGGGTGGTAGTGGGGGGGGGGGGCCAGGTCAACGTTTGCATTGGGACCCAAAAACGTCACCTCTGGTGCCTGGGTGTTAGTAGAAGGAGTAGTGCCCCAAGACAAGCAAAGGGCCACATCTGGCCCACGGGCCGCTGTATGGAGAACGCGGCTTTAAACAATCAGTCCGTGAACAAAAAAACTACATCCATATGTTACTAGAGGAACCTCATTGTTGGCAATACCCTCAACCACACTGGTTCTGTAGCTGCTGATCAGTGGCTGGGAGGTGGTTTGGCTCGGTCCTGCATACAAAACAATTCCAGTTCAGGGTATTTTTAGAATATCTCGCCTTGGATCGCGGCCCCGACATTTTAAAATCAGAATGAGGTCAAGAATTCAACTTGGCCAGTCTGAAATACAGGATTCACTCTGTCTGAGGCTCTCCGTTGTTGATTTACTCTCGTGTTTTGGACACTCTCTGACCCCCAATGCCTTTCAAGTTTGAGATCCCAAACAGACGCCCTGACATTATTCTGTAAACTTTCCAGACACGGCTTTGAAATGTATTGGCCCTTCAATGATTGCAAGCTGTTCAGGCTTACTTCCCTGATTATTGTTGGGATAACGTTTAAAGGGCGTAGTTATAATATCTGTAGAGCTAGTCATCCTCTGAAACTGCATGTACATTCATTTGTGCAAATGGGGTCAAAATCAAATGTTATTGGGCTATTTTATTTTCTCCCCCGGTTGAATGATTTTCATTCATACAGAAGAGCGAATCAGGGACAGAACACATTATGGCCACTAGATGGAGCTACTGATAATAGAAAACAAGTATTTATTTTCTATGATCATCAACTCCACCTAGAGGCCACCATGCAGTATTTTCCCAAATTGCTCTATTCTGTAGGAAGAATACATTCGACCGAGAAGAAAAAATAGCCAAATATTTATCCCCCCCCCCATTTACAACAAACAAAAGTACATGTCAATTTTTCCCCATCTGTTGTTGCATTTCAGTGCTGCTCATCTCCTGTACAACTTTCTGTACAATGTTATTGAAAGGGTAAGTGCACCTTTTCATGAGAAACGAAAAAGGAAACCCAATCCAAATATCCGGACCACCCCTCTTAACTTTGCTGCACATGGCGGCCTTGAAGCCCAATGCTGCCAGTGTAACAGTCTATATACACCATAATTCACAGCCCCGAAGTGAGTATTCACCATAATACTCACAAAAGCAAGCGCCCATTGGTTAACGCGACCACGCTGACCAACGAGAACCCCCCCCCCCTTTTTATTGTGGGACACTTTACTAGAAGAAGCCTTCTCAATGATCAGCACATTTACGATGAGCGTTTGCCATTGTGAGAATTATCATGGACACTCACTTGGGGGCCATGTATTGCAGTGTACAGACCGCTACACCGGCAGCACGGGGCATCATGGCCTCTATGTGCAGCCACTACGTCTGAAAAAACATTACTACACACAACTATAACACTGAGGCTTCGTTGTCACTAGTGCGACTCCAAAGTCACGCGATTTCCAGTGCAACCTGAATGCGACTTGTTGCACTCTATGGCAGGGGTAATGAATTCAAATTTACAGAAGTCCAATCAATAAAAGTTTCTTCCAATCAAGGTCCGAATAACATTTGTGTGATGACTCAGATCGTTCACTTCACAGTCCCCTCACATTCCCATTCTTACATTAGATCCTCTGCCCCCCCCTGCAAATCACAGTTTTCCCAGTAGTGCCCTCAGCACCCCCACCCCTCTTTCACCACAGTGGTGTTCTCTGCCCTGTCTTCACATCACCCCCCCCCCCCCTCCAGCAGTGTTCTCTGCCCCCTCTCCAACAGTTGAGTTGAGTTGAGTTGAGAGGTATCTTGATATAGCGCGGTCTTACCCCGAAAGGTTCCGACGTGCTTGGCGGAGTCCCTGGAGAAAAAAAAAAAAACCCAGGGACTAGGAGGAGACAACCCCCTCCCCAGCAGTGTCCTCTGCCCCCTCTTCACATAAGCCCCCTCCCCAGCAGTGTCCTCCGCCCCCTTTTCACATCACCCCCCGGTTGTCCTCTGCCCCCTTAAAATCACCCCCCCAGCAATGTCCTCTGCCCCTCTTCACATCAGCCCCCCTCCCCAGCAGTGTCCTCTGCCCCCTCTTCACATCAGCCCCCCTCCCCAGCAGTGTCCTCTGCCCCCTCTTCACATCAGCCCCCCTCCCCAGCAGTGTCCTCTGCCCCCTCTTCACATCAGCCCCCTCCCCAGCAATGTCCTCTGCTCCCTCTTCACATCAGCCCCCCTCCCCAGCAGTGTCCTCTGCCCCCTCCCCAGCAGTGTCCTCTGCCCCCCTCTTCACATCAGCCCCCTCCCCAGCAGTGTCCTCTATCCCCCTCTTTACATCAGCCCCCTCCCCAGCAGTGTCCTCTGCCCCCCTCTTCACATCAGCCCCCTCCCCAGCAGTGTCCTCTACCCCCCTCTTTACATCAGCCCCCTCCCCAGCAGTGTCCTCTGCCCCCCTCTTCACATCAGCCCCCTCCCCAGCAGTGTCCTCTGCCCCCCTCTTCACATCAGCCCCCTCCCCAGCAGTGTCCTCTGCCCCCCTCTTCACATCAGCCCCCTCCCCAGCAGTGTCCTCTGCCCCCCTCTTCACATCAGCCCCCTCCCCAGCAGTGTCCTCTGCCCCCCTCTTCACATCAGCCCCCTCCCCAGCAGTGTCCCCTGCCCCCTCTTCACATCAGCCCCCTCCCCAGCAGTGTCCTCTGCCCCCCTCTTCACATCAGCCCCCTCCCCAGCAGTGTCCTCTGCCCCCCCCTCTTCACATCAGCCCCCTCCCCAGCAGTGTCCTCTGCCCCCCCCTCTTCACATCAGCCCCCTCCCCAGCAGTGTCCTCTGCCCCCTCTTCACAAACCCCCCCAGCAGTATCCTCTGCCCCCTCTTCACATCACCCCCCCAGCAGTGTCCTCTGCCCCCCTTCACATCGCCCCCCCAGGTGTTCTTTGCTCCCCATCAGTGTCCTATGGCCCCCTTATAATCACCCCCCAGGGTGTCCTCTGCCCCCTCTGCACATCAACCCCCCCAGGATGTCCTTTGCCCCCCCTTCACACCATAGCCCCCACATCACTGTCCTCTGCCCCCTTTTCAAATCACCCCCCCTGGTGTCCTTTGCTCCCCCTCACATCACTGCCCCCTCATTAGTGTCCTCTGCCCCTCTTCACAACAACCCCCCCAGGGTGTCCTCTGCCCCTCTCTCCACATGACCCACCCACCTCCCCCCAGGGTGTCCTCTGACCCCCCTCACATCACCCCCCACCCACACTGGTGTCCTCTGCCGTGTCTTCACATCACAGCTCCCACAACAGTGTCCTCTGCACCTCTTCCCATCACAGCACCCATAGTAGTTTCTACTGCCCCCCCTTCACATCACAGCTCCCACAGCAGTGTCCTCTTACCCCTCTTCCCTTCAACCCCCCGCAGGGTGTCCTCTACCCCCCCTTCACATCACAGCCCCCACATCAGTGTCCCCTGCCCCTTTTTTCACATAACCCCCACCCCCAGGGTGTCCTCTGCTCCCCCTCACATCACTGCCTCTATCACATCTCAGCCCCCAGCAGTGTGGGGTCCACTGCCCCCCCCCCCCCCCCCTTCAAAATCACTGCCAACACAGTGTCCTCTGGTCTGCATCAAAGTAGTGCAGGAGCGGTGGCCATTAAAATACATGGTTTTCGACTTGTCATGCGACTTCACATGTCACATGACAAGTTGCATTTGTGAGAATAGAGCCCAACTATAAATACTGTATATTATTAAAGCATAATAAATATTAATACTAAGTTACTATTGTAACAAAACCAGTCAAACAGCTAATATTACTTACCCTGAACAGACTGAAGCTGAAGATTTTAACTTGTGCTCCAAAACAGTGGAACTACTTTGTTCCTTCTCTAGATGTTTATTTTGGAATTGATAAACAGGGATCCTATTAATGGACTCTTTCCTTTCATTGTTGCAGAGACTGTCCAGATCGGAGGATTCTTTCCAAAGAACAGCTTCTGTAGAATTAAACAAATACTTTCAGTAGGAAGCGGAGATCAAAAACATGGGGAAAAAACCTCAAACTAAGTGGAGGAAAGTTCAAGAGTAATGTTACCTTAACGAAAAAGTAGTGGACATGGGGAACAGACTTCTAGCAGAGATGACAAGTCAGTCAGCAGTAGAGGGACTTAAACATGGTCGGGATCAACATAGGATTAGTCCTCAGACTAAAAAGAACACTTGGTTTTCTTCTGCTGCTGGTTTTCTATGTCGTGCTGGCCACAAGAGCTGGGTTAGTCCTTCAGACCTGGATGTCTGAAGGACACAGGTCTATCCTCAGACTTGAAGGAACACTTGGTCTTTATTTGCTTCCAGTCTATGTCTTAAAGTTATTCAAAGTGGGCTAGGTCTTTAGACTCGAAGTACATAGGTCCACTTGGTCTTTTTCTGATGCTGGTCTTCTATGTCTTGAAGCCACAAGAGGTGGATCTGAAGTCTGAAAAACAAAAGGTCTATCCTTCAATATGAAGGAGCACTTGGCCTTTATCTGCTGTTGAACTATGTCCTAAAGCCACAAGAGGTGGGTTAGTCCTTCAGACCTGATGTCTGAAGAACATAGGTCTATCCTCACACTTGAACATCTTTTTCTGATGCCGGTCTTTTATGTTTTGAAGCCACAGGAGGTGGTTCTGAAGCCTTAAAGGAGCACTTGGTCTTTTTCTACTGTAGGTCTTCTATGTCTTGAAGTCACACAAAAGGTAGGCTAGTTCTTCAGACCTGAAGAACATAGGTCTATCCTCAGATTCAAAGAAGCACTTGATCTTTTTCTGCTGCTGATTTTCTATGTCTGAAAGCCAAAAAAAAGTGGGTCTGAAGAACATAAGTCTATCGTTAGACTTAAAGGAACAATTGGTCTTTTCTTCTTCTAATCTTCTATGCCTTGGAGTCACACAAGGTGGGTTAGTCCTTCAGACCTGAATTAGAGACAAAGCAATGGGTCTGTGTATTTCTTGCTAAGATGCACACTGCCCTGAAAAGAAAATTGCAGCCCTGAGCTATCCATAGAGCATCGACCACCTGACGAAAATGGATGAAGCTCATACTTTTGGGACTCCAAAGCGTTCCTGGTTGTCATTCAGTCCAGTTTTAATCAAATGTAGCAGGACATGATCCTCAAGAACAGGCTCAGTGTGGCAAGGTTAAATGTTTATGAGCAGAGTAATGTTACTCTAGAAAGAAAAAAGACCAATTGTTTGCTGCTGCTGTTATAGAAAAAAAAAAAAAAAAAAAAAAGCTGGATTGCCCTCCCTTTTCCAAGTCCCTCAGGTCCCTGAACAAAGGCGAAATTGTCTCCTGGAAAAAGGGAGAATGTGTTGGGTTATTACTCGGGGGTAACTGAAATCAAGCAGCGTGCCTCTTGTTTTACTGCCAGGGGCGATATTACAGTTTGATGAAGACAAGCAGGCATAGTCCTCCTAAAGCTGCCCATGGAATGAACGTTTGTAAAGAAAAAATTCTCAGTGCATTCAATGACTTGACAAATGTAGATCGACTTAACATTTGAATTTTGGTACAAATGGATTATCCCAAACAAAACCACACACACAGCGTCACATACCTAAGACATATGAAAGGTATGTATGGCGCAATAATAGGGTACTTTAATACACTACCACAAAAGACATCAATTCTAAATAAAACAAAAATAGTCAACCAAAAAACATAGTAGTAAAACCCAGACTAAGGGGTCAAGGGATACAAATAAGGAGTGCCAATAAAATATGCAGCAGTACAGCAAGTAAAAAAAATAACTCCTAAAAATCCGATAAGTTCATAAAAAAAGTCTGTGTATTTGGCCAGGCATACAATTATAGAAGGCAGTTTCAGGTCCGATTTCAGCCCGAATTTTTGGCTGAATTTGGACCAAGAGACGCACGGGGCTCCTGTGCAAATTCGCAGCGGAGATATGTGAACCGGCTACATAGAGTCAAAATCTCCTGCTATTGCGAATTGGATGTGGGTTCCTCCACATCCAATTCGCAATAGCGTGAACCCAGCCTTAGTCTCAGACTGGTACAGCAACACACCTGCTCGGGGAATACACCATCCATCTCCACCCAGCACAATAGAGAGCCCCACTGGACCGGGATCAGCAGATGAGTGGAAGTTGGGCAAAAACACTGGAGGACCTGTAACCAGTGGTCGTGGTAACACGTTTCGAAGCTCACAAGCCTTTTTTGTCAAACCAAACGATGACAAAGAAGTCTGTGAGCTTCGAAAACATAGTGGTAGCTGGTGGAGATGGAGTTGGAGAGGGGGCTTTTCTTGCACCTATTGCCCAACGCCCATGGTTTTGGTGAAAAGAGATCTGAGGACACAGTGGCATGAGATTCGATGTAGCAGAGAGCGCCAACTGTTGGTTGCAGGATGATGGTGGACCACTGGGACAAGGACCAGAGACCATGGTGACACTCGTTTAGAAGACAGGAGTGAAGTGAGGAAACAAGCCAAGGTCAGTTCTCAGCCAGGCAAGTGATTCATCAAACCAGGAAGCAGGATATAGAGTCCAAACATAGGCAGAGGTCACAACAGGTAGAGCGGAGTTCAGAGGTCAAAGGCAAGCAGGGTTGTACACAGGAAGGAAAATGTAGCAGCTCAGGTCACAGGTAAATCAGGGCGTAGCTGAAGACCACTCAGCAATCTGTCCAGTTCACAATCCAGCTTAAATAGGCCATTTGGCACCAATACCAGTGCCGAACGTGCACGTGCGCCTGCACACACACTAATAGGTTTGTGCATGTGTGCCAAAATGTCTTCCAGTGAGCTTTTGTGAAGCATGCAATAGTTTTCTCATTCTAGCACATACTGGAGTTTTCTTGCACACCGTTAGTTCGAGAAAAAAAAAAAAATTCTGTCCGGCTCCTTCAAATTTTCTTCTCGCTGCGGTCAAAAACGATCAATTTGACCCCACTAATAAGAAAAGCGAACGTTCTTAAAAATCGAAATTTCGTGCAAAATGCTTCTAGTTTTTTTTTTTTTTTTTTTAGGAGACTAAATCTAGTTGTCCTCCAGGCCCCGCTGCAGCAAAACATCTGCACAGAGCAATGCTGCCACCTCCATGCTTCACGGTAAGGATGGAGCATTTATGATGATGTGCAACGTTTGCCTCGTTTGGCCCAAAACGTTTTTCTAAATATTTTCCTCTTTTTCTTTTTTAAATCACAGGTCATGAAGACCACCCTGCTTGTTCTGAGGGCAGTAGACAGGACCAAGTTGCAGAGAGTCACATGCCGTCTCGATGTTAGCATTCTTGCCAAGCTGCCCTGCAGTCCATGGCGATTAGAAATTTTGGCGTGGCCCTCCAGAGGAGCCACATTCAATCAACAGTATTATCCACTCCATCAGGCTCCTATCTGCCCACACAGCTTGCTGAATCACCTGATCGGGCAGGCCATAGCGTTGCAATAGTAGAGAAGAAGCCGTCATTGGCATTTACTGCAGGGCTGATGGGTAAGATGACTGCTTACATCAGGATGACGTGATGGTAGGTGGCTTTACCCCACCCGCAGCCCAGGCAGTGCAGAGCCCACAATGAACAAGGTGGGGCAGCATAAGCAATAAACATGACTAACATGTTTCTATTTATTTTTTTCCAAGCTAGACTAACCATGTATAACGTGGTGCCAAAGCTGGTAAATGGGCCTGCAGATTGTTACAGACAGAGCAAGTCACTGGCAAGATCAATGGGAATTTTTGCCAATAGTGAAATATATACCGTATATAAAAACAAAGACAAAAAAAAAAAAAAAAAGGAGCACATTGTTATTGAAATGTATTGTCTAATTCAAGAACTGTCTGCTGCCTGCTTAATAAATACGACAGCAGCCCCGTATCCCTGTTTAGAGGACAGAGGCCTAAAATATGTCAGCAGTGAAATGCAAGGCAGAGGCAGCAAATGATCAGTTAGTGTTGAGAGCGGGGAGGGAGGGCGAACTAGTTAATGTTGAGCGGGGGGGGGGGGGGGGGGGGATGGGGGGGAGTCCCCAGTGAGTGTTGTAAGAGGGGGAGAGAGATTGGGCGGGGGAAGGGTTAGACCAGCGCGTGTTGCAAGGGGGAGGCCAGACCAGCGCGTGTTGCAAGGGGGAGGCCAGACCAGCGCGTGTTGCAAGGGGGAGGCCAGACCAGCGCGTGTTGCAAGGGGGAGGCCAGACCAGCGCGTGCCGCAAGGGGGAGGCCAGACCAGCGCGTGCCGCAAGGGGGAGGCCAGACCAGCGCGTGCCGCAAGGGGGAGGCCAGACCAGCGCGTGCCGCAAGGGGGAGGCCAGACCAGCGCGTGCCGCAAGGGGGAGGCCAGACCAGCGCGTGCCGCAAGGGGGAGGCCAGACCAGCGCGTGCCGCAAGGGGGAGGCCAGGGCCGGGCACCAGCGCGTGCCGCAAGGGGGAGGCCAGGGCCGGGCACCAGCGCGTGCCGCAAGGGGGAGGCCAGGGCCGGGCACCAGCGCGTGCCGCAAGGGGGAGGCCAGGGCCGGGCACCAGCGCGTGCCGCAAGGGGGAGGCCAGGGTAGGGACGGGGACCAGCGCGTGCCGAGCAGGGTAGGGTAGGGCCGGAGGACCAGCACGTACCGAGCAGGGTAGGGTAGGATAGGGCCAGGCACCAGTGTGTGCTGAGCGGGAGCTAAACAACTCGAGCAACCAATCTGCAGTAATTTTTTTTTGCTTTCGAATTTTTTTATTTTTTTTTTATGCAACTCCACCTGCTTATGCTGGTACAATTACACACGAGAAAAACATACCAAAAAAAAAAAAGAGAAGGAAGAGGTCTTTTCAAAAATTTAATATATAAAAACAATCTTTAAAAGCAAAATGTTCAAATATTATACATTGGTCACAGAAGTCAGATGATAGATAGAAGCGCTACCATGGCACAGACTTGTGTGTGCAGCTTTATACTGTCCAGCGATGAAGCTTGTGGCGGAAACCACATTAAACTGGGAAAACCGTTAAACCACGTGCTTCAGGTTACCTGTTCAAGAAAAAAAAAAAAGACAAAAATTAATAAATCACACTTCTGCATAATGATGAAGGGAGGAACTGCAAGCATTGTGTGTGAAAACAGAAACTTTACATTTGTAGCATCCATGCTTTAAAGCTAAATTCCGGGCAACACAAAATCAACTAAGAATGCAATGGCCATTTTTCTTCAACCAGGAAATAAAGCAGGTTCTATCTGACTTGCTGCAGCTTCTAATGCACACTGTGAGAAGATCACAGTGTGCAGAGAAATCAGAGTAAGCCATTTCAGTCCAGGAAAGGAGTCGGTACAACTGTGCAAGACTGAACATCAGTTCAGCGCTAAACACAAATCAGCTAATAATGCAGAAGGCACCTGTGAATGGTATTCTGTCACCTAGAATTAAATAGGTGCAAGGAGACTGAGCATTCATAGACTGAGACATAGCCACATGAGGCCCAGTCGGGGGTCAGAGTTCTAGTCCTTGTTCTCACCTTTTATTGACCCCAGGATCTCCTGTACTTTCTGAGCATCGTTACGATCAGGCCGGCAGCTCGGTGTGATCTCCAGAACATAATCTGGACCGTAATCTGTGAAGAACTAAATGTATCAAAAGGAATGTCAGTACATATGGTGTAGGTTCTGAACTTAATGTCTTATATGTAACATACACTCTCTACAAGCACTCAGCTTTATGATGTCTGCTGTCTTAACACGGACATTGTCAGGACCTGGATCGCCTGCTGGTGGCACTGTGGTTCCCTGGATGGAGGGTTGCAATTCCAGTGCCTCCCAGAAGCCACCCCACACACACTAGTAATCAGTTTCCACGTAATGCTTGCTACTGGGAGGGTATTTAGGTCCTCCCCTAAGCTCCTCGTACTTCACTGTGCCCACCTTTCCCGGTTCCGGAAGCTGACTCGATATCCTGCCTCCAGTTGGGCAGCAGGTAGGGAATCAGCCAAGTCCAGACTTTGCCAATTCCTGGGCCGCTGCGTAGCCGGACTTTGCCAATTCCTGGGTCGCTCACTGCCTTGCCAGACTTTGCCGATTCCCTACCTGCTGCCCAGCTGGACTCTGTTGGCAGGTTACCCAGTCAGCTTCCGGACCCCAGTGGTGGTGGTGGTGGGGGGGGGGGGGGGGGAAACAGGTCCAGCTGGACTCTGTTGGTGGGATACCCAGTCAGCTTTCAGACCTTAGTGGTGTGGGGGGGGGGCATTTAGTAGGGGAGCACCTAAATACCCTCCCAGCAGCCAGCATCAGGAGGAAACGGACACCCTCCACCCAGGGTACCACAATGCCACCAGCATGTGATCCAGGTCCTAACCCCTTGTTATAAACAGACCTTGGATTTTAATGCATCAGGCATTTTAACCCCCGTTTTCCAAATTGCCACATGGTCAAAAAAACAAATCTGTGAGAAAAAAAAAGAAACAATGCATATTGTACGTCAAAAAGCATTTCTCTCTGCTCTAAACCCGGATTCCGATTATAGGCTAATGAGAGACACCAGTGAGCTGATCTAGGTTCCTATTAGTCAATTGAAGTAACATAATCCAAAATATTCAGCACATGGCTCAATCTCAATACATAGAAAACTTTATTGAAGTGCTGGGGTAAAATCCATGTCTGAAAATCGGCAAATACGTTTCGAGTCATAGCCATAGCCCACAAAGTTGAAATGCATCAGCAAACATGGATTTTAACCAAGTACTTCAATAAAGTTTTCTACGTATGGAGATCCTGCCACCTGCCGACTATTTAGAATTATACTTGACGTACAGCAGGCTTCCGCACAGCAGAGGGCGATGTCGTGATCCTTCCACCAAGATCCTGGGAACACCGAGGTCCGAAATCTCACAAGACAGTCCAGAACAGTGCAGGAAAGCCTCCTAGCAAGATTTGGGATCCTCAGCACTTCTTGAGATCTTGCCAAAAGAAGAAGGATTACATCACCGTCACCTAGGCGCTGTGGGAGCCAAGATAATGGAATTAAATTTACCTTTTTTGCCCCACTCTTTTTTTTTTTACCATCATGTGGAGATTTGAGATGGGGGTTGGGGCCCGATGCGAACCTTGCATCTTAGTGTAAAGTCCATTTTAAAGTAGATCTAAAGCCAACATTTTTCTTCATGTAGCACCCTGGAGTTTAGGCACGGATGCTCTTCACAAATATACTTGCCAGGAGTAGTTATCCTGGTTGATTGATAGAGATCTATTGATTCCTCCCCAAGTTTGGCCTTGTTGCACTTTTCTACCACTAGGTGGCCGGGCACTTGGTGGTACTCGATTTGAGGAGGGCAACGCAAGGTCAGGGTATGGGTATATGGGGTATCTCAGCCAATGGGCAGGGGCTTTCTTGAATCTCTTGGCCTGTTGGGAGAACCTATATATTTGGGTTGAGTCAGGTGATCCATGTTCTGTGCCACCTAGACGGCTGTCTGGGAGGAAGTGTGTTGTATTGCCTGGGCTGCTAGGCCAGAGATTGGGCCTATGCTGGGCACATATGGCTGCTAGGCTGTCTGAGGGCCTATCCAGAAGCAAGAGAGCTGCGCAGGGTTGGGATTGCGACTTGCAGTCCAACCAGAAGTGACGGTTCTGCAGCCAGAGAACCTTTCGTGGTCGGAGGTAGAGGGGAAGCTGTTGCCACTAAGGGGCCAAACATCCTTATTACCAGGGACCACAGTGAGTAACTGAAGCAAGCACTGGAGCAGCATTCTCACCAATGGTAAGAATGGTAAAGAATCGGGAAACTTCAGTGGGAATCAAGCCAGGGACCCAACCAGTGGAGGTGACGCTTGCAGAGCAGCCTTGTGTGTCAAGCCAGGGACCGAGCAGAGGGGCGGGGGTGATGCTTGAGAGGCAACTAGAGTGCCAAGTTTAGTTAGGGACCCAGCAGAGGGGCGGGGGTGATGCTTGAGGAAGATACCACCGTGAAGATCGGAGGAGCTAAAGGGATTCAGTGGCAGTGAATCAGCGGGTCTAGTGAAAGACCGGGAACTGATTGTAGTGGAAGGGAAGGAACTGTTACGTTTGTGTTAGGAACTGTTACCATAGGAGACAGCATTCCTGCATATGCAGATGTGGCGTCTTGCTGGATGCCTTTCCCTGCATGGCTGTCCTATTGAAATCAGAGTCTGCCATACGACCCTCTTTCCCCCCTAAAAAGATTGTTAAGAGAAATAAACTCTTTTGCATCCAAGAAGTGTCTGGCATCCAATAACCAACTACTTTGCACCCACTATGCCTCACAACCCACCACATACAGAGGGATGTCAGCTATCTCTGGCTCTGGAGGTTCTCATTAGACCAAAGGAGGCCAGGGGCCTGGCTACATACATTTTTTTGTATATAGTAAAAAACTGTTAAAATTTTTTTTTTTTTTGCCATTTGTGTCCTATTGTGGGAAAGAAAGGAGAGAAAAAAAAACTATACAAAATTTCTCTCAAACTGACCTTACACCAAATGGGTTGTACAATCTCCTTTAGGAGCGACTATGTAGTGCAAAGGCCTTTCTCATTTGATACTAACTGAATGGATTGCCGCCCAACAGGAAGTGAGAAAATCTCAAAAATGAGGGAAAATCTTGTCCTTAATGAAAGATTTCCCCCTCTATTCCTGTTCTGGTGAGAACGCAAACATTTTGCATTTTCCGCCACTTTCGGTCCGGGCAAATAGGGATGCAACTACAGAGAATGGGGCCCCATAGCAAAATTCCAATGGGACCCCTGGCAACCTTTCTCTGTAGGAGAGACCCCTCCTTGTGTTGGGATGGCTGGATGGAAAAAAAAAAAAAAAAACTGGAAGGAGCTCAAGAGGAGATCTTGTACTCTGATGTTAGTACAGCGATCCCCCCACTGAACTATTGTGTTCTGACAGGGGGGGCTGCCCCCCCCAGCCGAACACACCGGTCAGCGCTTGCAGCTATTGGCTGAGCGCGCTGATTGAATGCTGATCGGCAGATGTTTTTCGGGCATGCCCCTTGGACATAAGCTAGACGTTCAGCCGGCTTCTGTTGGACAGGCTGCGGTACACACAGGCTGAATGTCGGCCGGTTTCTGTTGAACTAGTCGGCCTGTGTGTACCAGGCTTAAGAAGCTCCAGTCGGGGGTCACAAGCCGAGGTCAACACAAACAATGAAGGACCGACCGTCATACATTGTGCGTGAGGGCCCACCAACAACCCAGAGCATCGGAGAGGAGGAGAGCACTGATGACCAGAGGAGCGAGGGATATGGTATTAATTACACCTTATTACTCTACTCCTAGACTTAAAGTTAAAGTCCAGGCTATTCCTAACCAAGATTAAATCTGCTCCCACCCCCCTTCTAACTCCTATTCTAACTAGGAAATGCTTATACTTAAAGTGGTTAAAAAAGGCAGAAAGTTTTTTCCCTTAACGCATTCTATGCATTAAGGGACAAAACCTTTTTGCATGCAGCTTTACCCCTAAGCCTGGTCTCAATCCAGAAATATGCCTGAGAGCAGCGGCTCTCTCCCTCCTTGTTGGTTTAGACACAGCAGCAGGAGCCATTCCTTTTGTGGTCAATCACAGTTAGGGGAGGAGGGAGTGAACAAGAGCAGCGAATAAGTGAAACCTTGTGAGCTGCCACACTAAACCTAAAAGAACCTAAATTAGCATAAAACTAAATATAACTATAATCAGCTGCCCGTACTTCCCCAAAATACATAGCACACTGTGGAGCGCTAATATGCATCAAATAAAACAAGTGCTAATACAAATATATATGCAATAAAAAACTATATATAGCATAAATATATATGAATATAGTAAATAAAGTGCTCGTGCTCCGTGAGTCACACACTCGTGACTTCTTCTAAGAATTCCCAGAGGAAGTCACGAGATTGTGACGAAACCGGTAGGAGGAGCTTGATCGGCTGACTAGAGAGGTACCAGGAAGTGTTGCAGAGCAGGCACAGGACGGGGGGGGGGGGAACGCAGTGAAACCAGGGCTGCAGAACCGGACCACAGGTGACTCCATCACCCCTCAGCACTATAGCACTTTAATTAAAGGTGTTTATTTATTTGTGAGTTGTATGCATGAGGAGTTCTGTTTGAAATTAAACAGTTTTAAAACGTTATCACGATATTGCATGCCTCTGTCATTTTCCGCATGTGATGTATATGAGGAAAGTCTTTGAACATATCAGGAGGAAATGATGGCTTTTGAGCTGGGCTATTATCGGGAGGAGCAAGTGGTCTGTGTTCCATATTAGTGTTGCATAAACCTGCATAGGACAGAAGGAAACAAAGGAGGATCTTTGCAGGCTATTGCTACCAATTACAGGCTTAATTCTTTAAGCCCCTAAGGTGAGGGTACACCTGGATGGGGCTGTGTGCACACCGCATGAAGACACAATCACATGGTTGATGTTATTATGGACTTTTGCTGTTTGGTTTAAGAACCTTATCAAGGACTGAGTGCGACTAACGGAGCATGAGCACTTTATTATATTTATTTATAGGATGTCACGTTTTATATATTTATGCTATATACAGTATATATTTTTTTATTGAATATACATTTGTATTAGCACTTGTTTTATTTGATGCATATTAGCGCTGCACAGCGTGCTATATATTGAACAAGAGCAGGGGCTCTTCTGGGTCTCTTCCTCCTTACTGGCTGAGAGACAGCAGCGGGAGCCATTGAAGGGGGGGGGGGGGGGTTGAAGACCCGAGAAGATCTGGGCTGCTCTGTGCAAAACTAACTGCACAGAGCATGCAAGTATGACATGTTTGTTATTTTTAACCACTTCCCGCCCGCCCTATGGCGGATTGACGTCCGGGAAGTGGTTGTGTTATCCTGACTGGGCGTCATATGACGTCCAGCAGGATAACATGCCGCAGCGCGCCCCCGGGGGCGCGCATCGCGGCGATCGGTGGAGCGGTGTGTCAGTCTGACACACCGCTACACTGATCTTGGTAAAAAGCCTCCGGCGGAGGCTCTTTACTACGTGATCAGCCGTGTCCAATCACGGCTGATCACGCTGTCAATAGGAAGAGCCGTTGATCGGTTCTTCCTCACTCGCGTCTGACAGACGCGAGTAGAGGAGACCCGATCGGCGGCTCTCCTGGCAGGGGGGGTCTGCGCTGATTGTTTATCAGCGCAGCCCCCCCGCAGATCACCACACTGGACCACCAGGGATCGCCACTAGGACCACCAGGGAAGGGGCAACATGTGGATGGCCAGGTATGTACCCCATGGCCATCCACATGTGCCCAGTGTGCCAAATCTGTGCCAATCAGTGCCCACAAATGGGCACTGATTGGCACTATTATGTTGCAGTGATGCCCAGCAATGCCACCCTTAGGGGCATCACTGCAAACAAGCAGGGTCACCAATGCCACCCATCAGTGTCCATTCGTGCCACCTGTCAGTGCCCATCCATGCCCATTAGTGCCCATCTATCAGTGCCCATCCATGCCCATCTGTGCCAACTATCAGTGCCACCCATAAGTAACCATCAATGCCACCTACGAGTGCCCATCAATGCCAACTATGAGTGCCCATCAGTGCCGCCTATGAGTGCCCATCCGTGCCACCTATGAGTGCCCATCAGTGCCGCATACCAGTGCCACCTATCAGTGCCCATCAGTGCCACCTATCAGTGCCCATCAGTGCCCGTCAGTGCCACCTCATCAGTGCCACCTCATCGGTGCCCATCAGTGCCGCCGTATCAGTGCCCGTCAGTGCAGCCATATCAGTGCCCGTCAGTGCAGCCATATCAGTGCCCGTCAGTGCAGCCATATCAGTGCCCGTCAGTGCAGCCATATCAGTGCCCGTCATTGAAGAAGAAAACGTACTTATTTACAAAAAATTTTTAACAGAAACAAAGAAAAACGTGTTTTTTTTCAAAATTTTTGGTCTTTTTTTATTTGTTGCGCAAAAAATAAAAACCGCAGAGGTGATCAAATACCACCAAAAGAAAGCTCTTTTTGTGGGAACAAAATGATAAAAAATTTGTTTAGGTGCAGTGTAGCATGACCGCGCAATTGTCATTCAAATTGCGACAGCGCTGAAAGCTGAAAATTGGGCCGGGTGGGAAGGTGTCTAAGTGCCTGGTATTGAAGTGGTTAAAGAATACATTTTTTTTTTTTTTTTTAAAACACACACACACACACACACACACAACTTTAGTATCACTAACTATTCTGAGAGCACTCTGGTCCAGTCACTTGATTTCCCCCCAGCGGCTGGCTTCAGGGGAGAGGCTGCAATGCCTGTGCGGTGATGTCACCCATAGGCTTATTATCCACTGGGTATCCATTGTTGGCAGTCCCCTGAAGCCAGCGCATCACGTGACTGGACCATATTTTTATTGCAAGTCCTGGAATTTAGCTTCAATGAAAGGTACAAATGTGGCCTCATTCACATGGATGTACTGACTGATACACCCGTGCGAAGGACCATCTTCACTCGCGTGGGATGCACAGGAGTTCCGTGAACCCCCTGTAAAACTCAATGAAGGGCGGCCAGTTGGACAGACTTGCATAGTCCTTCCATGCACATCCCGGAGCTTACATCTGTGCGAGTCCGGTGCACGGATGGCAACGCAGACGGAACCCTTACTATAATTAACAGCAAGCCTTTAACTCCTCTTTGTTGCCATCCGCTGCCACAAGGACTTCTAATATCAATCCATCATCCTTCGCTCAAATTAAAAATGGCAAATGACCTTCTAATTTTCAGAATTATGAAAGACGCGTTTTACCGACCACTTCCAGCAGGCACCAGGTGAAATTAATACCACTTTGCTATTATGGAAAAATTCAGGGGTTTATTGTCTTAAGAAATACAGTATATGGCGGTCAGCCAGTGGACGTCAAAAAAAAGAAAAAAAAGTAGACTACTGAGAGCCCAGAGAACAAGGAATCAGTGTTGAAGTGAAGAACAGAAGAGTCTTTGTTTCGTAGTGTCTTCTAACAAAACAAGCATTAATGAACTTGGAAAGGGCCACAGTAATATGGGACTCATTTTCTATCCCTTAGATCTCCCCCACAACCCTCCCCAAAAACTGTGGCCAGGCAGAACGATGTACCTCATGGTCTGGGATTTCAGATGATAATGTCCGTCCTAGCAAGACTGAAGTCAGATATGTCCAACAACGAGCGGTGTTGGGGAGATTGTACCCTCCTACAAGAAAGCCAATGAATTTTGAATTAAAATTAGGACTTTAAGCAGTTTAAAAAAAAAAAAATAGCAGCTGAAACATCTCATTTAAAACAAATCCAAATGCATTGTTTGTCTAGATATTTGCAGCCTCCATGCTATTAGTACACTATATGGCCAAAAATTTGTGGACAACTGACCATCACACCTACAGGAGCTTATTGGAGATCCACCATGGCCATTAATATGGACAGCCTCAAGGTTTAAGATTTGTAGGGTGTCTGTGGGAATGTGTATCCTTTTGTAAGGCCAGGTACTGATGTTGGAGGAGAGGACCTGGCTCACAATTGGCATTCCGATTCATCCCAAAAGGTGGTCAGTAGGGTTGAGGTCAGGGCTCTGTGAAGGACTCTTGAGTGCCTCCACAACAAACCATGACTTTATGATCAAGTCAGGTACTGGCTTGACCTGGCTTAGTGCTCCAGTTCATCCCAAAAGTGTTCAGTAGGGTTGAGGTCAGGGCTCTGTGCAGCAGTCTTGAGTTCCTCCACACCAAACTGGGCAAACCATGTCTTTATGATCAGGTCAGGTTGGTTGTGAAGACCTGGCTTAGTGCTCCAATTTATCCCAAAGGTCTTCAGTAGGGTTGAGGTCAGAGCACTGTGAAGATCAGCATTTCTCAGCCAGGGTTCCATGAAACCATAGGGTTCCTCCTAAGGTTGCTAGGGGTTTCTTAAGCTGTGACCAATGGTGGATGGATCTCCTACCTACAATAATGATCAATGCAAGGGAACAATTCTCCACTAACCACCAATGTAAGGGGTCACTTCTACATTGGACTACTAATTATTGTTAGAGGATACCTTACTTGGCTCAAAATTGGTATTTCAATTCATCCAAATGGCGTTTAATAAAGTTGAGGTCAGGTACTGAAGTTGGATGAAAAGACCTGATCCTAAAGGTGTTCAGTAAGGTTGAGGTCAGGTACTGATGTTTGGATAAGACCTGATCCCAAAAGTGTTCAGTACAGTTTAGGTCAGATACGGATGTAGGATGAGAAGACCTGATCCCAAAGGGGTTTCGTATGGTTGGGGTCAGATACTGATGTTGAATGAGGAGACCTGATCCCTAAGATGTTCAGCAGGGTTAACGTACAGGAAACTCGAGTTCTTCCACACCAAACCATGTCTTTATGATCACGTCAGGTACTGATGTTTGTTGAGAAGACCTGACTTAGTGCTCCAGTTCATCCCAAAAGTCTTTAGTAGAGTTGAGGTCAGGGCGCTGTGTAGACCAGCGTTTTTCAGCCAGGGATCTATGAAACCCTAAAGGTTGCCAAGTGTTCCTTAAGCAGCGAGCAATGGTGGATTGATCTCCAACCTACACTGAAATTCAATGCAAGGGGTCACTTCTACATTGACTATCTTAGAGGATACCCGACTTGGCTCACAATCGGCATTTCAATTCATCCCAATGAGAGCTGAGGTCAGGTACTGATGTTGGATGAGATGACCTGATCCCAAAAGTGTTCAGTAGAGTGGAGGTACTATATTGATGTACGATGAGAAGACCTCATCCCAAAAGGTGTTCAGTAGGGTTGAGGTCAGGGCTCTGTGTAGGACACTTGAATTCCTCCACACCAAACTGGTCAAACCATGTCCTCATGGAGCTAGCTTTGTACACAGGGACATAGTCCTGTTGGAACAGAAAAGGGCCTTCACCAAACTGTTACCACAAGGTCGGAAATACACAATTGTCTAAAATGCCTTTGTTTACCGTATTATTAACAGTACCCTTCACTGTACTCCATTATTTTGAGAGGTCTTCACATACTTTTACCCGTAGATTAGGTGTGAGGGTCAGGTGTCCACATATGTTTGGTCATGAAGTGTATCAACCGGCGATTCAGCTTTCCCCAAACAGGGTGACAACATTAATTGCTCTGCAGTGAAATTACTGTAATGTTGTCATCTTGTTCAGTGCTGTAAACTTACAACAATGCTGCTCTGCCACGTACATCAGGGAGGAAGGTTCTGAATGTTGTCATCACCGAGTACCCTCCTCCTCAATACGGTAATGTCAGGTATACCCAGGTGTTCCCAGTAATGCACCAATAAAAAATAAGCAATCAAGCCACCAGTAAAAATCGCTAAGGACTAATTCTCATCACGTCTGGTAGGCCTGAGTTGCTCCACGCTGGCCCAACAAAGTGACAAGCTGAAATTTACAAAATTTTCCAAATTTTACAAAAATTTCCCCAAATTTACAGAATGTCCCCAAATTTACAGAATTTTCCAAATCTACAAAATTTTCCAATAGGCCCAGTTTACACCAATGCTTTGCATTGGGTGACAAACAGAATGTGCTGTACTAAACTAGAACACACCACAGTGTGCATTAGGGAAAACAGAGTAAAGTATTTTGACTTCTGCTATGGAAAGGAAATGTAAATCAATGCATTGCGTTAAACACATGCCGACCTGAGTGCATTTATTACGCATCAAATGCAATGCATAAGGTGCGAATCCAACCTATGACATATGATAAGAAAAGTATGATCTTAAAGCTGAGGAGTTATGCAAATATCAAAAATGCCTTGATGGGTGGGTGTCACTCTGGAGGAGTGAGTGTTCCTGGGCTGATCCTGAGCCTAGGCTGATGGTGGTGGTTCCTAGGCTGATGGTGGGCCAGGGACAGTCAGGCTGGGGAGGAAAGGACTAGATCACGAGTCCTCAACCTGTAGTTCCACAGCAGCTGGAGGGCCACAAGTCCCATGATGCAATGCATGCTGCTGACACCCCAAGGCAAAATAACTGAGGGGACTTGTAAATCCCCAACAGCTGGAGGGCCACAGGGTGAGCACTCATGCACTAGATCTCCAAACTACATCCCTCCAGCTGTTGCAGAACTACACATCCCATAAGGCATTATAAAACTCTGACATTCACAGACATGACCAGGAATGATGGGAATTGTAGTTCCTGAACAATTCTTTGGAAACCCCTGCGACTAGATGATGCTAGATGTCCTCCAGCCAGGAAATGAGGCAGGCTCTGTCTTGCTGCAGCTTCTAAACGCACATTGTGAGCAGCTCACCGTATGCAGTGAAATCAGAGTAAGCCATTTAATTTCAGGAGAGAAGCCTGTACAACTGTGCAAGACTGAAGGAAAGGGCAGAGTTTGGCTTTAATAAATACAGTAAAAAACAAAAACAAACAAACATTCTCACCGCCTCCGAGTAGGAGCGTAGGGAGCTGCCACTGTAAAACATACTTCAGGCACTTTCCAATTCCCTCTGGAGTCATATTAAAGCTGCACATAGGGTCCCCAGCAATGGTATCGGCTCCGAGTTGCAGGACAACAGCAAGGGGGTTAAATGCCGCAAACACTTCCTTCAGTACACTGCGAAAAAAAAAAAAAAAAAAAAAAAATCAAATTATTCACTCAATTTGTATATAATAAAAAAAGAGCTCAATACTCTTGTAAAATGTGCACATGATCAAAAATAAATAAAAAAAAAGCTGAGCACCAGGCAAAACAGCTAAACACACAGATGCAATACATACCGTATATGGGAGCTTTCCTGACACAAGATTTCAAATTTCTGTTCACCCATTACACAGTTTTGCCACACAGCACAGACAGACTATAGAACTATCCTTTCTCTGCTGCAGTTAAAGCGGAACTTCACCCAAAAGGGGGGAAATTCCACTGTTCTGCTTCTGTGTCAGGGCTGGGCTCAGCCCTTCCTTCTCTGAGCTGGCCGCTCAGCTGTCGGCTAATTGCCAGCTCCCATCTCTCTCCACAGTTACCCAGCTGTTGTTGATTCTGCTCGTCAGTCCTGCCTACTTAAAGTCGTCCAGCTCACTTGATCTCTGCCTTCGCCTTGTGTTAACATCACAGAGACTTTCTCCTGCGTTCCTGTTGAAGACTTGCTCGGCTGACGTTCCTTCTGGCTCCTGATCCTGCTTGCTGTACTACTACGTTGATCTCTGGCTCTCTGACATTTGCTTGGCTGACTACCCGATCCGGTTACTGAACTTTGGCTTGTTTTTGACTATGCTTACTCTGTTTACCTTATTATTAAATAAGCGTGATTTAACTATACTTCTGTCTCAGTCTGATTCATTGTTCCTGATATTCTGCCTCCTTTGGGGAGGTGGGGGGGGTGCAGGTATGTGTTTTTGACAGGTACCCGCTCCCTCATCCACTAGGATCAGATGTTTGGCCCCCAACTCTCTTTGTCTAAAGCCTTTCGGGACATTTCACAGCTCCCAGGAGGCTGCTGGACCAGTCACAAAGCGTATCGCGCACATGCGAAGTGTGACGCCACAATGAGTCACAGCCAGCTTTCCCATAGTAAACATGCCGGCACTAAGGACCTGAAAACCGGTGAAGAATTGGCCTGGGTGGGGATGGCGCTGGATCCCTGGACGGGTAAGTGTCCTTCTACTAAAAAGTCAGCAGCTACAGTATTTGTAGCTGCTGGCTTTTATTTTGTATTTTTTTTTTTGGAGGGGGGGCCCCACAACGACTGAAGAACCTCTAAATAATGCATGCAAGTCTTCCACCCCACCCCCAACCTGTGACTGGACAGTAAAAAAGAATCAGCAGGCCGATAAGCTCACCAATCTGCTTTTTCCTCCTCCTATCAGCATGTTCCTTGTTAGCACAGGACCAAAGCAGCATAACTGTTGGCTCCTTGTGCTGTTTCTCACCCCACCAATGTCTAAGCCCTGTTGTATAGGGACTGCAAGAGGCTGATATCAAGTTAAATTCAGGTACTTACACTGCTTTCAATTAACTAAATGCATGTATTGATGTATAACTGATTACAGAGCTGTGTTTCATCTGTGTCCTTAAGCGCTTGCCGACCAGCAGCCGTCATACTGCAGCAGGTTGCCACAGCTGCGCGAATCACCGTAAGTTTACGTTGGCAAATTTAAGAGCGATAGGGGGCGCCGGCACAACGCCAGAGCCAATATGCGTGGCCGGCGGCGGTGATGTCCTGCCGGTCACCACAGAGAGCCAGAACGAGGATCTGTCAATGTGGCCAAACAGATCCCCGTTCTGACAGGGGAGTAGAGAGAGATAGTCTGTTCCTAGTGATCAGGAGCAGCGCTCTCTCTCCTCCCCCACAGTTAGAAACACCTCCCTAGGGAACACATAACCCCTTGATCGCCCCCTAGTGTTAATCCAGATGCGGAAATGTAGTACCTAGGCGTAGAGACAGGAGTACACATTTGTACACTTCAAAAAAGAAAAATTTTAGAGACAGACATACACATTATATATATATATATATATATATATATATATATATATATATATATATATATATATATATATATATATATATATATATATATATATATATATATATATATATATATACACACATACATATACACACACACACAAAAAGGTCACCCCCCCTTCTTTGTGTTTTTTCACCTTAATTCTGGCAGTGACCGGCCCCCCTAGCCCCCCCCCCCCCCTTTTACTTACCTGAGACCCATCATTCCCTCAGCGGAGACACGCTCTCCCTCTCTGCACGGGGTCCTGGCTCTTGATTGGATAGATTGATACCAGTGCAGCCATTGGCTCCCGCTGCTGTCAAGCAAATCCAATGACGCAGGTGCTGGGGGGCGGGACCAAATCCGGCATTCATGTCTATGGACGCAAATGCTGGACTCGAGAGCACGCCCGCCCGGTAACCCCCCCAGGAGAGCGCTTCTAGGGGGTTATCTGATGCGAGGAGGTGCTGCTAGCCGCCGCTGGGGGACCCCAGAAGAGGAGAAATAGGGGCCACTCTGTGCAAAAAACGAGCTGCACAGTGGAGGTAAGTATGACGTTTGTTATTTAAAAAAAATAAAAAACACAAAAAGGTTTACAAACACTTTAACTGCTTGCGGACCAGCCACCACAGTTTTACTGCGGCAGAATGGCACGGCTGGGCGAAACAACGTTACCTTACGTCACTTCGCCTTTTGGCCACTAGGGGTGCGTGCCAAAAGAAAGCTCTATTTGTTTGAAAAAAAAAAAAAAAGGATGTCAATTTTGTTTGGGTACAGCGTCGTACGACTGCACAATCGTCAGTTAAAGCAACACAGTGTCGTATTGCAAAAAATGGCCCGGTCATTGAGCAGCCAAATCTTCCGGGGCTGAAGTGATTAATATCTGCTTGAAGTTGTTTTAATGCCCTTCTTCTGGGGGCATGTTTTACATCCCAGAGGTCTGCTGTGTCCCCTAAAATAACTATTGAGGGCTCCTTTACGCTTGGATTCGGGGGTAGTAGACAAAAAAAAAAAAAAATTAAAAAAAAACCCCGCATGTGGCCGAGACTCATTTTTGCTGTCTCTCAAACACTCTCCCTTAAGCTGTTAAGGCAATGGTTGGGGGGTGTACACAGGCCACTAACGTGATGCACTGCTTCATGGTCGCAATAGGAATACCCAGTAATATTCAACCGGCACCACCGGCCAACAAAATGTGCCCCATTCAAGTGAATGGGGCCATGCTGCAAGCACCTGTCAAATGTCTCAGAAAAGCGATCCAAGCACTAATCACTTTTCAGAGGAGTGTTAGTCCTAGCCATAAGTATACAATGAGCCCTTAGAGCAGTGGTGTCCAAACTATGGCCCTCCAGTTTTTAAGGAACTACAACTCCCATCATGCCTAGTCATGTCTGTGAATGTCAGTTTTACAATGCCTCATGGGAAGTGTAGTTCCGCAACAGCTGGAGGGCCGTAGTTTGGACACCCCTGCCTTAGAGGAAAGATGCACCCAAAAAAAATAAATAAATAACACTGCAGCAGTTCAACCAAGTTCCAAAAACTTTTACTGCAAATATTTTAGTAGCAGAGGTCTTACCTTTCACAGATGTGATAATATTTGTCATCCGTTATTCCGTCTTCTAAGGGAACATTAACGCTGTAGTATCGTCCTTTGCCCAGTCCAACGTCTATAACATCACCTGTCCCTATGAAGGGAAACAAAGCATTGTCAGGTATTTACATACTGGGGTCAGTTTGATCACATGCTTTACAAGCGGGTAACAGCTTGTAAACAAACTGAAAGTGATGAAAACCATCTGCGTCTGACATCACGGGTGGGGGGGGGGGTTTGGACCAATGGAAGAAGTGACATCACTGGGAGGACCAATGGAAGAAGTGACATCACTGGGAGGATCAATGGAAGAAGTGACATCACTGGGAGGATCAATGGAAGAAGTGACATCACTGGGAGGATCAATGGAAGAAGTGAC
Source organism: Lithobates clamitans (assembly GCA_037952925.1). Classification (NCBI taxonomy): domain Eukaryota; kingdom Metazoa; phylum Chordata; class Amphibia; order Anura; family Ranidae; genus Lithobates; species Lithobates clamitans. The sequence goes on from JBBGZY010001875.1 coordinate 86,934, forward strand.
ATCACTGGGAGGATCAATGGAAGAAGTGACATCACTGGGAGGACCAATGGAAGAAGTGACATCACTGGGAGGACCAATGGAAGTAGTGACATCACTGGGAGGACCAATGGAAGAAGTGACATCACTGGGAGGATCAATGGAAGTGCCTCTCAATCTGTCTAGGAATTTGATAAATGCGGTCACATCGGTACTGGGCTTCCACCACCTGTAAAATGACTGAGCGGTTGTAGGGAATCGCCGGCTCCAAGAACGATACCCCAATCATTACTGTAGTGATGACCAAGAGATCACAACTCCCGTCAGAGGACGGACACACACACACACATTTGCGGTGGACAAGAAGTGATTAACCACTTCAGTACCGGACACTTTCTCCCCCTTCCTGCCAAAGGACAAATTTTCAGCTTTCAGCGCTCACACACTTTGAATGACAATTGGGCGGTCATGCTACACTGTACCCATATGACATTTTTATCAGTTTGTTCACACAAATAGAGCTTTCTTTTGGTGGTATTTAATCACCACTGGGGTTTTTATTTTTTGCTAAATAAATGAAGAAAAAGGCTGAAAATTTTGAAAAACAAAATAGTGTTTTTCTTCATTTCTGTTATTATTTGCAAAATTTTATCTTTCTTCATATATTTTGGCCATATTCTATATTGCTACATTTCTTTGGCGAAAATAATCAAAATCAGTGGATATTATTTAGTCTGTAGGAAAGTTATAGAGTCTACAAACTATGGGATAGTACAGTATCTCAGAAAAGTGAGTACACCCCTCACATTTTTGTAAATCTTTTCTTGTATCTTTTCATGTGACAACACTGAAGAAATGACACTTGTCTACAATGTAAAGTAGTGAGTGTACAGCTTGTATAACAGTGTAAATTTGCTGTCCCTTCAAAATAACTCAACACACAGCCATTAATGTCTAAACCGCTGGCAACAAAAGTGAGTATATTGGATCCTGTGATGGGACTGAAATCTGCTTTGTGTTTTCACTAAATTGGTGGAAAAGTGAATGAAAATAGGGAGAAGTACTACAGAGCAATGGAATGGCACTGCTCAGCTGTACACATTGTGCTGTATATATTATATACAGTGGATATAAAAAGTCTACACACCCCTGTTAAAATGTCAGGTTTCTGTGATGTAAAAAACTGAGACAAAGATAAATAATTTCAGAACTTTTCCACCTTTAAAGACAGAAACCTGAAATTTTAACAGGGTTTTTTTTGGAAAGTAGACATTCCAAGGTATAAAAGTTGTAATTTTTTGGCACAATTTTTTGGGGAACATGAATAATAAAAAAAAAAAAAAAAAAAGTTTTCATATTTTTTTTTTTTACATACCATCACCAGTCCAGTACAGCATTGTCATAACTGGTGTGGTGGTGACCAGGGACGCTGACTGGTGACAGTATGTAAATAATACATTTATTATTATTTTTTTTAATACTGTGACAAGACCAATACAGTGTTACCATAGTAACACTGTACTACTTTGGGGAGGTGATGAGGATTATTTATTTATTTTTAAACACCCTAGGAGTGCTTAAAAAAGTGAATTTCACTGCTAAAAGCAAACATTTTTACTGCATGTGTGTGTATTGTTGTGATTGGCCACAGCTAATTACATGGTACAGATGGCCTGTCTGCACCATGTGATCACTGTGACCAAATCACAGCAACACAAAATTGTACACAATGAATGGCATGAAAGGAAACCATCCATTGTTTACAATTGTCATGCGATCTGCTGTGATTGGTCAACAGTGATCACATGGTACCGGCAGCAGGGCAGGTGCACTGATCAGTTATCAGCCGTGTACGGTGGATACAGTGGGCGACAGATTACGATGGAGTGCAGGCGGTAGGGGGGAACACACACACACACACACACACACACATGTTCTGGGGAGGACGTCATGCGACATCCTCAAAGAACAATACCCACAAGTATAATATGAAGTAGAAGATATTCATGAGGACAAGCAAATTACTCTTACCAGGGAAGAAGCCCGGTGAAAATTTGTGTAGGGAAACCGTCATGACTTTAGAGGTGAAACTGAAAGCATCTTCAACTCCTGAAAATTAAAAAAATGCCCATATTAGTTTGGATGTAAAATAAGGACACGAGAAAGAAAGAAAGAAAGAAAGAAAGAAAGAAAGAAAGAAAGAAAGAAAGAAAGAAAGAAAGAAAGAAAGAAAGAAAGAAAGAAAGAAAGAAAGAAAGAAAGAAAGAAAGAAAGAAAGAAAGAAAGAAAGAAAGAAAGAAAGAAAGAAAGAAAGAAAGACGAAGAAAGAAAGAAAGACGAAGAAAGAAAGAAAGAAAGAAAGAAAGAAAGAAAGAAAGAAAGAAAGAAAGAAAGAAAAAAAGAAGAAGAAAGAAAGAAAGAAAGAAAGAAAGAAAGAAAGAAAGAAAGAAAGAAAGAAAGAAAGAAAGAAAGAAAGAAAAAAAGACAAAGAAAGAAAGACAAAGAAATAAAAAAGAAAGAAGAAGTCCTGCTTACCGTCTCCGTGATGTAAATCCAGATCTATATAGAGGACTCTCTCATATTTCTGTCTCAGTTTCAGAATCCCCAATACTGCATCGTTCAGGTAACAAAATCCAGAAGCTTCGTCCCTAAACAGGAAGAAGAAGAGAAAGTTTAAATTAACTTTTCAATGCTGTAATGATACAATACAATATATACAGAGACTCCTGTGTTGTCCATCTATTGGATCCTGTGATAGGACTGAAATCTGCTTTGTGTTTTCACTAAATTGGTGGAAAAGTGAATGAAAATAGGGAGAAGTACTACAGAGCAATGGAATGTCACTGCTCAGCTGTACACATTGTGCTGTATATATTATATAAAGTGGATATAAAAATTCTACACACCCCTGTTAAAATGTCAGGTTTCTGTGATGTAAAAAAACTGAGACAAAGATAAATAATTTCAGAACTTTTTCCACCTTTAAAGACAGAAACCTGACATTTTAACAGGGGGTGTGTAGAGTTTTTATATCCACAGTACACATTGTGCTGTACATTACATACTCCATACTGCTCGGCTGTATATTATAGACTCCACATTGTCCTTCTGTACACATTGTGATTTACATTATATACTCCACATTGTCCAGAGGTATACCATGTGCTGTACATTATATATGCCACACTGCCTCTCTGTACACATTGTGCTGTACATTACATACTCCACACTGCTCAGCTGTATAAAATATAGCCCACACTAACCAGCCATATACATTGTACTGTACATTATATACTCCACACTACCCAGCCATATACATTGTACTGTACATTACATACTCCACACTGCTCAGCTGTATACAATATAGCCCACACTACCCAGCCATATACATTGTACTGTACATTATATACTCCACACTGCCCATGGATATACATTGTGCTGTACATCATATACTTCACACTGCCCATCTGTATACATTGTGCTGTACATCATATACTTCACACTGCCCATGGATATACATTGTGCTGTACATCATACTCCACACTGCCCATGGATATACATTGTGCTGTACATTATATACTTCACACTGCCCATGGATATACATTGTGCTGTACATTATATACTTCACACTGCCCATGGATATACATTGTGCTGTACATTATATACTTCACACTGCCCATGGATATACATTGTGCTGTACATCATATACTTCACACTGCCCATCTGTATACAATGTGCTGTACATTATATAGTCCACATTGCTCAGCTCTACCCAACTTATTCTACATTTTATACGCCGTACTGCCCAGCTGTATACAATGTGCTGTATATTATATACTCCACAATGCCCAGCTGTATACAATGTGCTGTATATTATATACTCCACAATGCCCAGCTGTATACAATGTGCTGTATATTATATACTCCACAATGCCCAGCTGTATACAATGTGCTGTATATTATATACTCCACAATGCCCAGCTGTATACAATGTGCTGTACATTATATACTCCACAATGCCCAGCTGTATACAATGTGCTGTACATTATATACTCCACAATGCCCAGCTGTATACAATGTGCTGTACATTATATACTCCACAATGCCCAGCTGTATACAATGTGCTGTACATTATATACTCCACACTGCCCAGTTCTTTACAATGCCCATCTCTAATACAATGTGCTGTACATTGTATAGAACTGGGCAGTGTGGAGTAGATAATGTGCTGTACATTATATACACCACAATGCCCAACTGTACATTTTATTCTCCACACTGCTCAGCTGTACGTTATATACTCTATACTGCCCAGCTCTATAGAATGGGCTGTACATTATATACTCCACAGAGTATTTAGGAGAATAATCGCCAAGCATAGCAGGGAAGCTATGATCCTCTTTCCTGTATCTGAAGGGTCTTCTCTGGGCGATTTCCTACCACTGCTGTAGAGATGGGCAGCACAGGCAGCAGGAGAGCTATCCAAGGACTTCTGTATAGGGGGCGCTGTTTATCGGGTTTTCATTTCAGCCATGACAGGGGTCTTCAAACTATGGCCCTCCAGTTGTTCGGGAACTACAATTCCCATCATGCCTAGTCATGTCTGTGAATGTCAGAGTTTTACAATGCCTCATGGGATGTGTAGTTCTGCAACAGCTGGAGGGCCGTAGTTTGAAGATCCCTGCGCCACAGAGTTGTGTTGGGGTTTTTATAAATGTTATGTAAATGAAATTGGAGCTTTGTAATAGTAAGAGCAGTCATCTCCTACCAAGAACAGATATAGTCCGGTTGAATTTACCCAGAGATCCCACAATGCCTACTTCTTAGCATGGTGCCACCCTCCTGGCCAGTTAATAGCAATACGGGCTTTGCCTTCCAATAGCTGTTCAACTGCAGTTAACGTGGCTCCTCCCACAGCAGCTGCATAATCATAGATACCTTCAGTGATAGGGCAATCGTAACCTGCAAAGAATAAAATGTTAACAAAGTCAGAATGTAATAATATAATAAAACAACTTTCATTAAAACCAAGTTCAGGGGTCAGCAACCTTTACTTAAGGGCCGGATTCAATGCGTGTGAATGCATGGAGGACCGCATTCACCTGCTAATAAATTAAGATAAAAATCTGGTCCCTTTCACATTACACAGCCCCCGCACCTCTGGACCTCCTTTACATTACACAGCCCACGCACCTCTGGACCTCCTTTACATTACACAGCCCCGCACCCCTTTACATTACACAGCCCACGCACCTCTGGACCCCCTTTACATTACACAGCCCCCAGGCCCCCTTTACATTACACAGCCCCCGCACCTCCTTTACATTACACAGCCCCCGCACCTCTGGAGCCCTTTACATTACACAGCCCCCGCACCTCTGGAGCCCTTTACATTACACAGCCCCCGCACCTCTGGGGCCCTTTACATTACACAGCCCCCGCACCTCTGGAGCCCTTTACATTACACAGCCCCCGCACCTCTGGAGCCCTTTACATTACACAGCCCCCGCACCTCTGGAGCCCTTTACATTACACAGCCCCCGAACCTCTGGACCTTTACATTAGACAGCCCCCGAACCTCTGGACCCCTTTACATTAGACAGCCCACGAACCTCTGGACCCCTTTACATTACACAGCCCCCGAACCTCTGGACCCCTTTACATTACACAGCCCCCGAACCTCTGGACCCCTTTACATTACACAGCCCCCGAACCTCTGGACCCCTTTACATTACACAGCCCCAGCACCTCTGGATCCCTTTACATTACACAGCCCCTGCATCTAGGGACCCCTTTACATTACACAGCCTCTGGAGCCCTTTACATTACACAGCCCCAGCACCTCTGGACCCCTTTAAATTACACAGCCCCTGCACCTGTGGAGCCCTTTACATTACACAGCCCTCGCACCTCTGGACCCCTTTACATTACACAGCCCTCGCACTTCTGGAGCCCTTTACATTACACAGCCCTCGCACTTCTGGAGCCCTTTACATTACACAGCCCCCGCACCTCTGGACCCCCTTACATTACAAAGCCCCCACACTTCTGGAGCCCTTTACATTACACAGACCACACACTTCTGGAGCCCTTTACATTACACAGCTCCAGCACCTCTGGACCCCTTTACATTACACAGCCCCTGCACCTCGGGACCCCTTTACATTACACAGCCCCTGCACCTCGGGACCCCTTTACATTACACAGCCCCTGCACCTCGGGACCCCTTTACATTACACAGCCCCTGCACCTCGGGACCCCTTTACATTACACAGCCCCCGTACCACTGGAGCCCTTTAATTACACAGCCCCCGCACTTCTGGACCCCTTTAAATTACACAGCCCCAGCACCTCTGGACCCCTTTAAATTACACAGCCCCTGCACCTGTGGAGCCCTTTACATTACACAGCCCTCGCACTTCTGGAGCCCTTTACATTACACAGCCCTCGCACTTCTGGAGCCTTTTACATTACACAGCCCCCGCACCTCTGGACCCCCTTACATTACAAAGCCCCCGCACTTCTGGAGCCCTTTACATTACACAGCCCCCGCACCTCTGGACCCCCTTACATTACACAGCCCTCGCACTTCTGGAGCCCTTTACATTACACAGACCACACACTTCTGGAGCCCTTTACATTACACAGCTCCAGCACCTCTGGACCCCTTTACATTACACAGCCCCTGCACCTCGGGACACCTTTACATTACACAGCCCCCACACCTAGGGAACCCTTTACATTACACAGCCTCTGGATACCTTTACATTACACAGCCCCCCCTGCATATCACATAGGCCAGCCACCCCCCCTACCCAGCCCCCCACGTTATGTTTTAAAATTGCGCACACTCGTGGAATAGTGACAAGCAACGGTACTTAAAAATCTCCATAGGTGACATTTTAAAAACTTCTACAGAAGCCTAGTCATGGGGATAGTAGCTGAGCTGCTGGTTCACGGCTGGGAGGAGGAGCAGAGAAAGCTGATCTGCTACAGAAAAAAGAGGAACTAAACCGCAGAGCCACTTCTAGAAGGGAAAAGCAGGGCGAGCCGAGCTGCTAAACGAACAAAGTAAACAACCTCAGTGTTTGTGCTGTAAATTTTATGATGGATTGCTCCGCAGTGCCTGAAGCTACAGAGGTCAGTGAGGACTTCTTGTGAATATGTAGACATTTACATGTCCACAGCCTGGCCAAACGTGACGCCGCTTCCAATATACACTGTGTGCCCTACAATACTTACCGAGGCCATATTCAAGAGTCTCCGGATCATCGTTATCACCTTCTTCGCTGACCTTACGAAGGTGCTCCAAATAGGAATCGGTGTGGAACGTCGCCATTTCCTCCATGGTGGCGACCCGAGGCTTCACAACCCTGGAAGGTGCAACAAGAGGATTTCCACATGTTATGACACCGCACAAGAAAAAAAAAAATGTAAAAGACAAAATAGGGCAACAAAGTGACTAGATGAGGTGTGCAGTGTTCGCTCGCTGTGACATTTTTTTCTGAAAAGGTGAACTGACACTTTAAGTGACCTTCCTCTAGGCCTGAATATTGGTTATTGATCCTCGAACCAATAGGAAGTGATATCGTCTCTTATTACTAAAGGATATCAGAAGCAAATTTGAAGAGGAACTAAGGGCAAAAATACTTGTTAGCATCTTCACCGCGGTTCCTTCCGGGTGCTGGTCTTCAGCCGTCTTCATCTGCCGGCAGGGGAAGACATCACTCCCATACATACACAGGAGTGCAGACATCCCAGGAACACAGGCACTGCCTGTGCATGCGCAGCTCAATCTACATTCTACAGGGGATTGTGAACAGGCAGGTGGGTTATTTTTTATTGCAGAAGAGACCTACCTGCTCACCGCTTATTTTTCAACTTAAGTTCCTCCCCCAACTCACCTCATGTGACCGAGGAGTCCATAGGCTTCTATCAGGGAGTGCACCATACTGGCCTGGAACACACAGGAGACATTATTATACAAAGTCCATAGAGAGAGAAAACCAAGACAAGGTTCCTGTCCATTTCCTGTACAGACCACACCCCCCATTTCCTACAGACACCTCCCCTCCTGTCCTATTTCCACTTCTGTCCCCCCTATTTATTTTACCAACACCCTCTCCCGCCCCCCCCATTTCCTGCACTGATACCCCCCCGCCCCCCATTTCCTGTACCGACACCACCCATCCCCTCATTTCCTGCACTGAGACCCTCCCGCGCCCCCCCCCCCATCTCCCCCCCATTTCCTGTACCAACACCCCCCCATCCCGTCCCCCCATTTCCTGCACCCTACACCCCCCTCCTACCCCCCATTTTCTCTACCGACACCCCACTCCAATCCCCCCATTTCCTCTACCGACACCCCACTCCCATCCCCCCCATTTCCTGTATCGACCTCCCCCCATTTCCTGTACCAACACCCCCCCTCCTGTCCCCCCATTTCCTGCACCCTACACCCCCCTCCTACCCCCCCCATTTTCTCTACCGACACCCCACTCCAATCCCCCCATTTCCTTTACCGACACCCCACTCCCACCCCCCCCATTTCCTGTACCAACACCCCCCTCCCGTCCCCCCATTTCCTGCACCCTACACTCCCCCTTCCCCCCCCATTTCCTGTACCGACACCCCCCTCCTACCCCCCATTTCCTCTACCGACACCCCACTCCAATCCCCCCCATTTCCTCTACCGACACCTCACCCCCCCATTTCCTTTACCGACACCCCACTCCCATACCCCCATTTCCTGTACCGACACCACCCCTCCCGTCCCCTCATTTCCTGCACTGAGACCCTCCCACCCCCCCCCCCACATTTCCTGCACGGACACCCCCTAACACCCCCCCCCTCCCGTCCGCCCATTTCCTGTAGCCTACACCCCCCTCCTACCCCCCCCATTTCCTCTACCGACACCCCACTCCAATCCCCCCCATTTCTTCTACCGACACCTCACCCCCCCATTTCCTTTACCGACACCCCACTCCCATACCCCCATTTCCTGTACCGACACCACCCCTCCCGTCCCCTCATTTCCTGCACTGAGACCCTCCCACCCCCCCCCCCACATTTCCTGCACGGACACCCCCTAACACCCCCCCCCTCCCGTCCGCCCATTTCCTGTAGCCTACACCCCCCTCCTACCCCCCCCATTTCCTCTACCGACACCCCACTCCAATCCCCCCATTTCCTCTACCGACACCCCACTCCAATCCCCCCATTTCCTCTACCAACACCCCACTCCAATCCCCCCATTTCCTCTACCAACACCCCACTCCAATCCCCCCATTTCCTCTACCAACACCCCACTCCAATCCCCCCATTTCCTCTACCAACACCCCACTCCAATCCCCCCATTTCCTCTACCAACACCCCACTCCCACCCCCCCCCCATTTCCTCTACCAACACCCCACTCCCACCCCCCCCCATTTCCTCTACCGACACCCCACTCCCATCCCCCCATTTCCTGTATCGAGGTCCCCCAAATTCCTGTACCAACACCCCCCTCCCGTCCCCCCCATTTCCTGCACCCTACACTCCTCCTTCCCCCCCCCCCCCATTTCCTCTACCGACACCCCACTCCAATCCCCCCATTTCCTCTACCGACACCCCCCCACCATCCCCACATTTCCTGCACCCTACACCCCCCTCCTATCCCCCCCCCCCATTTCCTGTACCGACAACCCACTTCCACCCCATTTCCTGTATCGACCTCCCCCCATTTCCTGTACCTACACCCCCCCATCCCCACATTTCCTGCACCCTACACCCCCCTTCTGCCATTTCCTGTACCGACACCCTCCTCCTATCCCCCCCCCCCCCCCATTTCCTCTACCAACACCCCATTCCCATCCTCCCATGTCCTGTATCGACCTCCCCCATTTCCTGCACTGACACCCCCCCCCCCCCATTTGCTGTACCGACCTCCCCACATTCCCTGCACCGACACCTCCCGCCCCCCCATTTCCTGCACTAACATCCCTCTTCACCCGACACCCCCCTCCTGTCCCCCATCTCCTGTACCGACTCCCCCCCCCTCCTGTCCCCCATTTACCCGTCTGGGCACTTTGCTCTGCACACTATCACACAGAGTCACATATTCCCGGCTGTAGATGTAGACCGGAGGAAGTCTCTCTTCCATGAGGAGATAACACAATGGTTCCCACTACTTCCAATCCACCGGAGGGACCGAACGTAACTTCCGTGGGGGGGGTGGGGCCTAAGAACAGAGGGTGGGTGGAGCATCTACACATAAATCTGTGTTTACACAAAGTGGGCGGGGACAGGGAAGGTGGGCGGAGAGTACATGCAAAGTCTCCGGGTTATCAGAGAAAATGGGCGTGCAAAGAGAAAGTGGGCGTGTGGACAGAGAAGTGGGCGGAGCACGTACGGGAAGTTAGCTGTGTCACGTGATCTGTGTTATTACAGGAAGTTGGCGGAGCATACACAGGAAGCCGGCTGTATCACGTGCTCTTTGTTTACATTGGCCCGGTGTTGTGCCGAGAATGGCTTCCCCGTCGAAATCTGTTCCCCCTGTCTCTCGGCTGAGATCCAGCCCTCTGCACTGCCGCTCCTCCTACTCTCCCCCGAATGCTAAACATCCTTCTACCGTCCCCGCCTCCGTGCGCGTCCCCTGTACAATGTTATTAGTCCATCCACACAAATATATATGTATATATTATCACTCCTTATAAAATATATATGTGGTACAATATTATTACTCCTTCCATATATATATATATATATATATATATATATATATATATATATATATATATATATATATATATATATATATATACACACACACACACATACACACACATATAGATATTTTACATATATATATATATATATATATATATATAGATATAGATATAGATATAGATATAGATATAGATATAGATATCTATATATAGATATAGATATCTATATCTATATAGATATCTATATATATATATAGATAGATAGATAGATAGATAGATAGATAGATAGATAGATAGATAGATAGATAGATAGATAGATAGATATATATATACTATAATCACGTCATCATTATCATCTCTTCCTATTATTTTATCTAATTTTTTATTGCCCCTCCTATTATTTTATTTATTATTACACCTCCTATTATTTTATATTCATTGTTAATCCTTCTATTATTTTATATTATTGTTACACCTCCTATTCATTTTATCTAATTTATTATTACCCCCTCCCAGTGGCAGATGGTGCTGAAAATTTTTTTTTTTGGGGGGGGGGCGCAAAAAAACTGAAAAAATCTGGAAAAAAAAATCTTTAAACGCAGCCACTGTGCACATCTGTTTCTCTGACTGCTCTACTCTTTGTATCGATCATCCTCACTCTTCCTTCTTACCCCAGACCCTTTCTGTCCAGGGGAAGCGGATTTTGATAGCAAGCTGACTATTGCTATCGAATCTGGTTCCCCCTCCCAATAAGGCTTCCACAGCATTTCAAGGGTTAAAAACACTTGTATATGGCTTCTCTGACTATTCTACTCTTTGTATCAATCATCCCCATTCTTCCTTCTTACCCCAGACCCTTTCTGTCCAGGGGGAACGGATTCTGATAGCAAGCTGACTGTGTGTTAAATTTGGTATTATCGCTCTCACTCTCTCATATTGGTCACTTGAAGTTCAACATGGCACCTCATGGGAAAGAACTCTCTGAGGATCTGAAAAAAAGAATTGTTGCTCTACATAAAGATGGCCTAGGCTATAAGAAGATTGCCAAGACCCTAAAACTGAGCTGCAGCACGGTGGCCAAGACCATACAGCGGTTTAACAGGACAGGTTCCACTCAGAACAGGCCTCGTCATGGTCCACCAAAGAAGTTGAGTGCAGGTGATCAGCATCATATCCAGAGGTTGTCTTTTGGAAATAGACGTATGAGTGCTGCCACCATTGCTGCAGAGGTTGAAGGGGTGGGGGGTCATCCTGTAAGTGCTCGGACCATACGCCGCACACTGCATCAAATTGGTCTGCATGCCTGTCATCCCAGAAGGAAGCCTCTTCTAAAGATGATGCACAAGAAAGCCCACAAACAGTTTGCTGAAGACAAGCAGACTAAGGACATGGATTACTGGAACCATGTCCTGTGGTCTGATGAGACCAAGATAAACTTATTTGGTTCAGATGGTGACAAGCGTGTGTGGCGGCAACCAGGTGAGGAGTACAAAGACAAGTGTGTCTTGTCTACAGTCAAGCATGGTGGTGGGAGTGTCATGGTCTGGGGCTGTCGGTGTGCTAAAAGAAAACCTTGACTCGTGCAGAAGTTCGACCGCATCACTTCCGGTGCGGCTACATCACAAAACAGCTGATCGCGGGGCTCCACTGCGCATGCGCTGCTTCACCATGCCTATACCGCGCATGCGCAGACGCTCATTTTAGTTGAGAAAAATTATAGACTCGAGTGGGTAGGCGGAGGCGGCGCGAGTTGCTTAATTACATCATCGGCAGCACCGCCTCCAGCCCCGCCCCTAGCCTGTTCTGGAGAAGGGGACGGGCCCCCTTGCAACTTAGCACTGTGTATATCAACGGGACCAAGGTTGAGAGAAAACAAACAAACTGAAAAATACTGAAACCACCCCAGCCCCCCCCCCCAATTACAGCCTGTCAAATGCAGCAATTTGTGCCCGTCAAATGCAGCCACTGTGCCAGTCAAATGCAGCCACTTGTGCCCATCATACGTAGCCATTGTGCCCACCATATGCAGCCACTTTTGTACGTCATACGCAGCCACTTGTGCCCCTTATACGCAGCCACATGTGCCCCTCATACGCAGCCACTTGTGCCCCTCATACGCAGCCACTTGTGCCCCTCATACGCAGCCACTTGTGCCCCTTATACGCAGCCACATGTGCCCCTCATACGCAGCCACTTGTGCCCCTCATACGCAGCCACTTGTGCCCCTCATACGCAGCCACTTGTGCCCCTTATACGCAGCCACTTGTGCCCCTCATATGCAGCCACTTGTGCCCCTTATACGCAGCCACATGTGCCCCTCATACGCAGCCACTTGTGCCCCTCATACGCAGCCACTTGTGCCCCTCATACGCAGCCACTTGTGCCCCTTATACGCAGCCACTTGTGCCCCTCATATGCAGCCACTTGTGCCCCTCATACGCAGCCACTTGTGCCCCTCATATGCAGCCACTTGTGCCCCTCATACGCAGCCACTTGTGCCCCTCATACGCAGCCACTTGTGCCCCTCATATGCAGCCACTTCTGCCATTCAAATGGAGCCACTTGTGCCCATCATATGCAGCCACTTGTGCCCATCATATGCAGCCACTTGTGCCCATCATATGCAGCCACTTGTGCCCAGTATATGCAGCCATTTGTGCCCATCAAATGCAGCCAGGCGCGTCCCCCAACTCGGCTGTTACTTCATAAACCCCCCCCGCGCGGCTGGTCTAGTGGCACTTACCGAGTGATGGGCTTCCTCCTCTTCTGTAGCGGCGGCTGTGGCCCCTGTGTCCGCTCGGCTCCTCAGGCTTCTATAGTATGTGTCTATAGTATGCCTGTAAAGGGGGGCATGTTTCCCGTAATTAGAACAGTCTGACAGCAAAATGACATTTCTAAAGGAAAAAAAGTCATGTAAAACTACTATCGCTAGCGCCAGCTATAATGAATTGTCGGTCCGGCAATACACATAAAAGTTCATTGATAAAAACGGCATGGAGTTTCCCCACAAGGGAACCCAGAACCATATCCAATAACGATCCTTTACAATCACTTGAATTACTTTTCTGTGTGTTTATGTGCATAGGTCATTAACCAATAGAATGTCCAGCTCCTGAGGTTTCTTCATAGTGATATACTCCCCCACCACCCCAACAACTCTTCAATTTGCTTGATTAGCCTGATGCTGATTGGGTGGGTGGAGATCCCTATATATTATATATAGAATGCGTTTCTCTGTCATTTTTATGCAGTGACCAAGGTTCTCCAGCCGAAACGCGTCTGCTTTTTTGTTCTCCTACATGTGCCAATAAATTATTCTTATGGATTGGAGTTGCCGGCTATTTTTCTATTTTGTCTACCTATTTGGGTGTTGTTTGGAGGACACGGCAGCCTGAGCCACCCACTTGTGGACACACCGCCCTGCCTGTTGGTATTCCCCTGTTCAGAGCGCTGCACTTTTCTGTTTGTACAGCAGGAGGGGACGTCCCCCCCTCCCCCCCCTCCCGTGGCTTTCTCAGGCTCTCCCATCCCACCGGGAGACCGGAGTGACCAGCCGTCACTTCTGCCGGCTGCCTGGAGAGCCAAAAAAAAAAAAAAGCCAGAATCAGCTTTAATCGGCAGTTCAGAGGCAATGACATGATATCACTTCCGGTTTACTGAAAACCATCAGCGCCACTTTTTAAATTTCCAAAGCATTCAAAACCGCCGAACTTGGTGTTTTGAATGCTTTTAAGTGCAGAGGAGGGATTTGGCATCGTATAGACCCCCCGATCCCTCTATAAAGAGGGCCTGTCATGTGCCTATTGCTGTCACAATGGATGTTCACATTCCTTGTGACAGTAATAAAGGTGATCAAAAGCAAGGTGATTGAAGCAACGGTGTAATAATAAAATAAATGGCGAACACACGTGTCAGTATCACTGTCATGTCGGATGCCCACACATATGAGATAATGAGGTCTAGATAACATTGGTCCAGGACCATGGATTCCAATGCCCGGGGGGGGGGGGGGTTTAAGCACCTGATTAGAGCAAGAGGCTCCAATTGTCAGGGCTGGGCTCAGCCCTTCCTTCTCTGAGCTGGCCGCTCAGCTGTCGGCTAATTGCCAGCTCCCATCTCTCTCCACAGTTACTCACCTATTGATGATATCCTGCCCATCAGTTCTGCCTACTTAAGCCGTCCAGCCCAGAGGATCTCTGCCTTCGCCTTGGTCAACATCACAAGAAACTATCTCCTGCATTTCTGTTAAAAGACTTGCTCGGCTGACATCCCTTCTGGTTCCAGATCCTGTTTGCTGTTTTACTACGCTCATCTCCGGCTCCCTGACGTTTGGCTTGTCTGACTATCCGTTCCGGTTCCTGAACTCTGGCTATGTTTTGTTCTATTTACTTTTATTTAGAAACAAGTGTGATTTAACTGTACTTCTGTCTTGGTCTGATTTCATGGTTTCTGACACCAATAGGCTTCAAAAAAGGGAGGCCTTGGAGCGCAGAGCATTGCGCTCCGAGCCCACCCAGTTGTGCGACCATAGCGAATGAATTTTAGCTATTATCACACTAAAGTTCCTCCCCTCCCCTTTGGGACCTGTTTCCCGATTGGCCAAAGCATAAGGCGATCCTATTGGATGCCTAGCGCTTTGGCGGAAGCGGAGACACAAGGCGGAGGAAGCTGGAGGAGCGGACACCGGAGCCACCGCAGCCGCTGCCCGCACTCCAGGAGAGAACACCACAGCCCCACCAGACAAGTGGGGGAGGGGGTGCTGTTTCAGTGCTGTGCCACGGGAGGGGGGGTTGTTTGTTTGCTGCCCCCCCTCCCCCAAGAGAAGAACCCATCAGCCCCCACTGGGCACTTGAACGAATCATGTCTCAGGGTCTGATGACGAAGCTGCAGCTGCTCACTACTGTGCCCGACTGCAGCTTCCCCATCAGACCCTGAGAACAGGACAGTATACCGGGGCTGGGGTGGGACAAACTTAGATGGGGGGCACCCGATTTTAGTCTTGCCTAGGGCAGCACAAAACCAAAATACACCACTGCCTAAAGCTCTCCCTTGCCTTGTAACCCCTCCCTATTACAAAAAATAAATTTAAAAAAATTATTTTTCAGTAAACATTTTTTATTTCTCAAGTTCAGGTCCATCATTCTCACCTAGGTGAGGATAACATGCCTGGACCCCACGCATGCACAGGAATGTCACTGGTCACTCCGGGATCCATTGTGACGTTAAGGCGCACGTGGGAACTGCCTCCTGGGATCACTCAACCCAGGAGAACCCCTCTGCCAGACATCACACGCTGTTTCTGGGCATGTGCGAGACCCCGCAATCTGCTTCCTGGGATGAGTGACATAGAAATCCCAGGAGGCCGATCGCACATTCAAAAACGGCGAGGGATGCCTACCAGTTTACTGGCCGGGGTCCGTGGTGTGTCTGGATATGCACAAGAGGTTCAGCGCATGCACAGGCATAATGCAGGGCTCTGTAGACCCCTGAACCGTGCATGCGGCAGAAATGAATTCAAGATGGGGGGGGGGTTGGACAGCAGCAGTGCAGGGAAAACTTTTCCTACAAGCAAGACAATGCTGGAATCCATGGAATAGTAAGCATGTATTTTTTATTTTTTATTTTACTTTTATACAGGGACAATTTTTTTTAAGATTTAAAAATGTTAATAGTAAGGATGGAGTTTCTCTTTAAGCAAATATTAATGTTTGTGGATTTTGAAGAGAAAATGATATTTTCAATTTAATTGGCCCAAACAATGAAGTAAACTGGCCCTATTCATTCTTTTAATAATTATTGAACATTCGCTATCAAAATATATTCAAATCAGAGAGAGGCAGGTCTGGTTAGGCATTTTTTTAATTAACATAAACCGTAATGCTTATGGACACGGCCTTCAGGGTATGAATCGATACGTGAAATTAATATATATATATAGATATATATATATATCTATATATATATAGATATATATATATATATAGATATATATATATATATATATCTATATATATATCACACATATTATACTCCTCACCCCAAAACTTCCATCCTCAGCGCAATACCGCCTTTCCATTTCTCGGGGTGAAGTTTAAGAAATCGTGCTATACGAGGAGCCTCCATAGTGACCCACATAGAGTCCTTGTTCCCGGGGAATATCTGAAAGACAAAGTGCAGAGTTTTCCTAATTTATTGAAAACCGGAAATTGTAGCAATATGTGAATTATAAAGAAAAAAGGAAATACGATTTTTTGGGCGCCCCATTACTGCTGACCGGTACATCTGCATAGATCCCCATTCTCCAAAGGATCCCCAAATTCCACATAGAGATATAGATGTATTCTTTTCTGAGTTGCCAGATATCCTGATTTTGGTTATTTACATTTTTTTCCCAAAGTAAAATCCTCCAAATTAAATAATTCTCAATAAGAAATGTCTTTTTTTTTTTCTTTAGTTTTTACTGGCTCTGCATTCAAATGATTTTCTTGCATGTAAATGTATTAAAATAAAGACTCCGTGCAACAATGTGTTTATTCATTTTCAAGGAGTGCCAGTTATATTACAGTATGTGCCGTTCATAGTGCTAAATATGTTATCTTTCAGGATTTGCATTGAAAAAATTCATTTTTAAAAGCATAAATAAAAAATCCTAGACACTGATGCCCATCCAAAAAAAAAAAAAAAAAAAAAAGGGATCCAGGAAATTGTCTGAAGGAGCCCATTTCCAGTTCAAATGGGAGCAGGGTTATGGTTATGGACTTTCAGGTATCTTCACATTTTTTAACAAGCAGGAAATAGGCTTTAGCAGTACCTCGGCAGAATAGCTCATCCTGCTCCCCCCTCCCAGCTGTGACTCAGCAGCCCCCCCCCCTTCCATCTGTGACTAAGCAGCTCAGCCCACATTCTCTGAAGTGACCCCACAGATTAGATCAGCAGCTCCCAGATGTAACTCAGCAGCTCAGCAACACGTGCTCCCCCTTCCAGGTGTGACCAAGCAGCTCAGCTCCTCCTGCTCCCCTTTCCAGATGTCACTTGGCAGATCAGCCGTCCATGCTCCCCCTCCCAGCAGTAACCCAGCAGTTTAGTTTCTCCTACCAACCCCCTTTGCCCCCAATCCAGCTGTGACTAAGCTCACTTTCCCTGCAGTGACCCATCAGTTTAGCTCCCTCTCCCAGATGTCATTCAGCAGCTCAGCTCCTCCCTGATCCCCCTTCCAGCTGTAACTAAGCAGCTCAGCTCCTCCCTGCTCCCCCTTCCAGATGGCACTGGGCAGATCAGCTCTCGATGGCACTGGGCAGATCAGCTCTCCCTGACCCCCCCCCCCCCTCCTTTATCCCAGCTGTGACAGCATTTAATCTCTTCTTGCCCACTCCTACTCCAAGCAGCTACTCTGCATTGCTGAGAGAAAGAACATGGTTAGCAGAGCTGCTAGATCATTGCTGTAGGGAGGAGCAGGGCGAGCTGAGCTGTTGAGAGCAGCTTTAGTGCGTGTGATGTGATCTTTGAGGAGTAAATGCAGCAACAGAGGTCACTGAGGGCTGACAACAATTAGGACACAGGCAGCAACAAAAACATGACAGGGGGTCCATACCTTCTCCATTCTGTCCACAACTAGAAAACAAGTTTTGGCCGGAGTTGGGCTTTATGTATACCCTGAATAGGGCCGTGTAATAATGTTTATAACATCAAGTGCATGATTATTGGTGGATCATTTATCTGTAACATACCTGTCGCTGTCCATTGGAATTTTGCACAGCAGTCCATCTGAGGCCATCATTACTGAAGCTGAGAGAGAACTCCGTGATGTACATGGAGGAGAACGAACGGGCACCTTGTATCATTATTCCGGTCACCTTCATTTCACGGCCAAGATCTATTTGGTCCGTCTGCCTGTGGACAAATATAAGACCAACATATGATATACTGTATATACTATACAAGATAGAAAGAAGATATATTTTCCAAACCCCTATACATGCTCCTATACACAAAAAAGGAACCTCAACCCTACTGAACTCCTTCGGGATGTATCGGAATGCCAATTGCAAGCCATGTCTTATCCAGTCTCCCGCAGTCTCTGTCCTCCCGCCCTCCCGCAATCTCTGTCCTCCCGCCCTCCTGCAGTCTCTGTCCTCCGGCCCTCCCACAGTCTCTGTCCTCCCACAGTCTCTGTCCTCCCGCCGTCCCGCAGTCTCTGTTCTCCCGCCGTCCCGCAGTCTCTGTCCTCCCGCCGTCCCACAGTCTCTGTCCTCCCGCCGTCCCGCAGTCTCTGTCCTCCCGCCCTCCCGCAGTCTCTGTCCTCCCACCATCCTGCAGTCTCTGTCCTCCCGCCATCCCGCAGTCTCTGTCCTCCCGCCGTCCCGCAGTCTCTGTCCTCCCGCCATCCCGCAGTCTCTGTCCTCCTGCCATCCCGCAGTCTCTGTCCTCCTGTCATCCTGCAGTCTCTGTCCTCCCGCCATCCCGCAGTCTCTGTCATCCTGCAGTCTCTGTCCTCTCACCATCCTGCAGTCTCTGTCCTCTCACCATCCTGCAATCTCTATGTCCCCCCAGCAGTCCTGTGGTCTGTGTGTCTCCCCAACAGTCCTGTGGTCTGTGTCACCCAGCACTCCTGTGGCCCCTATGCCCCACCAACAATTCCATGGTCTCCATGTTCTCTCCTCATTGCCGTGGTCTCCGTGGCTCCTTCAGAGTCATACAGTCTCTGTATCCCCAGTCCTTCAGTCTCTATTTACCCATTCACCCCCCCAATTATTTCTGCAGTCTCCGTGTAACTCTCCCCACCACTTTAGCGGTCTCTGTGTTCAGCCCCGTCCCCCACATAGTCCTGCAGTCCCTGTGACCCCCTCCCTCCCCATCACTCTTGCGGTCGTGGTGTCCCCCCACCTGTCCTGCGGTTTATGTGTCCTCCCTCCCTACCACCGCGAGTCCTGCGGTCTCCTGTTTTCTGCCCATTCCTACCGTCTGTCTCCCCCATATTCATGCAGTTCCTGTACCCCCTCCGTCCTGCATGGATCGCTGTTTAAAGAGTAAAGCTAGTGGTAATGAGCCCTAAGAGAAGGCCACCGCTCTGACCATGTTCCATGTTACAGCCAAATTTAAGGAAAAAACATAACAAATGACCAGAGCACCCCTCTTACAGAATCTGGGGGGTTCTTCTTCCTGCCGACTTCAGTCATTTTTTAAATTCAGGGTGGCTGTGCATGGCATTTGTGGATGAAAAAACTGCAAGTCCCATTTGCCACTATGGCAGAGAGACGCAGAGTTTCCAATGGAGCACAAGCATGGCGACGCCACTGCATCTGTAAGCCATTGATATCTCCTCCAGGTCCATCAATGAAAGTTCCCACCACAGAATGGACAGGAGGAATAGTCTTCAGGAGCTAGAGCATTGCACCTGAGATCCACTGATAGCAGCTGCAATTTCTGCAATAGCTATCCATAAGACCTCCATGTTTCAAAAACAAGTGCAGCCAGGACCCCTGATATCAGGTACAGCCAGGACACAAACACCAGGTAACATTTAAGACTCTCTAATATCAAGTACAGACAGGAACTCTCCCCCAATATTGCATACAGCCAGGGTTCCCTATACCAGGAACAGCAAGGACCCTTAATACAAGGTACATCCCGGAACCTCCTCAACATCAACTACAGCCAGGACCCCCAATACCGGCAACAGCCAGAGCCTCAATGACATGGCAGCCAAAATCCCCAAAACCAGGAACAGTCAGGGCTCCCAAATCAGGTAAAGCAAGGACCATCTAATACCAGGAACTGCCAGGCCTCCCATATTCAGGTATTCAGGTACAGGCAGGATCACCTAACACCAGGTAAAGCCAGGCCCCCTAGCCCCAATATTACATTCTGTACATCCAGGGCCATCAATATCAGGTATAGCCCTGAATATAGCCCTCAATATTAGGACCCCTGAAATATCAGCAAAACTAGGGCCCCCAGTATAAGGTCAAGACTCTCAATATCACGTACAGCCAGGGGGTTCCCCAGTACCAGATACAGCCAGAACACCCCAACACCAAGAATCCCCAATATCAGATACAGTGCCTTGCAAAAGTATTCACCCCCTTGGCTTTTTACTTATTTTGTTACATTATAGCCTTTAATTCAATGTTTTTTTATCTGAATTATATGTGATGGATCAGAACACAATAGTCTAAGTTGGTAAAGTAAAATTAGAAAAATATATACATAAAACTATTTTTCAGAAATAAAGAATAAAGAAATAAAAAGATGATAATTGGCATGTGTGTATGTATTCACCCCCTTTGTTATGAAGCCCATAAAAAGCTCTGGTGCAACCAATTACCTTCAGAAGTCACATAATTAGTGAAATGATGTCCACCTGTGTGCAATCTAAGTGTCACATGATCTGTCATTACATAGACACACCTTTTTGAAAGGCCCCAGAGGCTGCAACACCTAAGCAAGAGGCACCACTAACCAAACACTGCCATGAAGACTAAAGAACTCTCCAAACAAGTAAGGGACAATGTTGTTGAGAAGTACAAGTCAGGGTTAGGTTTAAAAAAAAATCCAAATCTTTGATGATCCCTAGGAGCCCCATCAAATCTATCATAACCAAATGGAAAGAACATGGCCCAACAGCCAACCTGCCAACAGACAGCCGCCCCCCAAAACTCACGGACCGGGCAAGGAGAGGCAGAACAGAGACCTAAGGTAACCCTGGAGGAGCTGCAGAGTTCCACAGCAGAGACTGGAGTATCTGTACATAGGACGACAATAAGCCGTACGCTCCATAGAGTTGGGCTTTATGGCAGAGTGGCCAGAAGAAAGCCATTACTTTCAGCAAAAAACAAAATGGCACGTTTGCGAAAAGGCATGTGGGAGACTCCCAAAATGTATGGAGGAAGGTGCTCTGGTCTGATGAGACTAAAATTGAACTTTTTGGCCATTAAAGAAAACGCTATGTCTGGTGCAAACCCAACACATCACATCACCCAAAGAACACCATCCCCCCTCATCTTTCTTTGGGAAGGGGGGGATGTCCCTGAATGGCAGTTTGGAAATGTGGTCGCCCTATGTTGGTTAGTGAGAGACCGCATAGCAGGTGGTATTAGTAGTGTTTCTGCTCAGAGGCTGCACGGCTGATATTACTGGCGAGAGTATATTTAATTTGTTTTAGCAAAAAATGTTTGCATTTTCATTTTGCTTCCATAAAAAGGCCCACCAAAATCCTCAGCACCAGGCCCATGATGCTCTTAATCTGGCCCTGGGAGGTAAGCAATCTTCCCCTTCCTCCTCCACAGGCTATTAGGGAAAGGAGTTAGTCATTTCAGTTATTATTTTATATGGTGTTTGCTATTGTATGGTAATGTTATATTATTCTTGTTCTTTTCAGTTTTACCGCATATCACGTGTGTCATTCACACTTGTGTTAAAATCTGCAATGTGCCAATAAAGACACAGACAAGAAACAATAGTCTATCATTGTGTACGCAGAAAAAGGTTATCTGCCTGGATAGCTACCCATAGACTCCGGGGGTACGGGGGGCGAGGCCAGGACAGTAAACCTCCGTCCAGGTACACTACGGATAGTGCAGAAAGGGGAGAGGTTTGGCCACACAGAAGAGCTACAGTCTGCAATCGACTATACAGCCACTTTCATACAGCCAAGCGGCATACAGAGACTGTAGCCCTATACACTTACTGCTCTCACAGGCCGCTACTCAGTAAAGCAGCCATGTCACGCAGTAGCACATCCTCACTCAAAACCAGATCTAGAGTTTATGGTTCCAGCAAGTCAGTGACAGGCAGTGTTGCAGCCGCCATCGCCCGTGGGAAAGCCGAAGCGGCAAAGACGCAGGCTAACTTTGCCGGACAAGAAATGCAGTTGAAGTTAGAAAAGGCCTCGCTAGAAGCCAAGCAAGCGCAAGAGATGGCCTCTATAAAGCTTGAACAAACACGTCTAGATGTCGCACTAGAGAAGCTCACTACAGAAAGGGAAGCTACAACTGCCATAGCTGAAGCAGAAGCCCTGGAAGCAGCCATGAGCCTCAGTGGTGAACGCATCAATGTGCTTGGCTCAGAACAAGGAGAGCCGAATCCCTCGCAACGCACTTCAGAGTACTTGAACCAACACTTCAAATCAACCTACGATATCTCTCCTCTACAGGGAATAGACGGTGTCATAGGAGAAACAGACAAAACACTGCAGGTAACAGAGCATGAAAGCAACCAAACTCCTCCAGAGCTACAAGCAGCAGAACTCTCGCCAGCACGTTACAGATCAAGCCTACGTCTCTGCACGCCACGACCCTCAGCCTCCAAACCAGCATCAGAATAATCCTTCTACTACACAACGGTACGAGACAAGAGGGCCTAAAGCAGAAACTTCTGACAGGTATGGTCGCACACCACACTCCCACTACAGTAGTGAATTGCCAACATGCTCTAACACCAACCAAGTTGTAACAGACTTTGCCAAGTTCTTAGCTAGACACGATTTAATCACAAAAGGTCTCGTAAAGTTTAACGATCGGCCAGAAAATTACAAAGCCTGGCGGTCGTCCTTTCAAAATACCATAAAAGGTCTAGACCTGTCTCACACCGATGAAACAGACCTCCTAGTCCAATGGCTTGGGAAAGACTCTGCCGAACATGCCAGTAGAATTAGGAACATTAACATAAAACAACCAGAGACTGGTCTTAAAAAGATTTGGAGCAGATTAGAAGAGTGCTATGGCTCGACAGAGACTATATAGCATGCACTTTTTAAAAGAATCGAGGATTTTCCCAGAATACCTAGCAAGGGTTATCACAAACTACGAGAACTAGCCGACTTGCTAGAGGAACTACTTCTTGCTAAAGAGGAGGGAGACCTGCTGGGTCTCACCTCCCTGGATGCAGCCAGAGGGATTAAACCTTTAATTCTAAAGCTTCCTTAAGACCTACAAAAAAGATGGGTCACATATGGTTCTAAACATAAGAAAAGGTTCCAGGTACTATTTCCACCATTTAACGTTTTCGTAGACTTTGTTTCAGAGCCAGCTAAGTTCTTGAATGATCCCAGCTTTGACTTTATACTGCCATCAGCCACGCCCCCTAGCTTCAAACAGCACAGGATGCCAGTGACAGTGAACAAGTCTCATGTTTCTCCTACAGATTTTTTCTATAGGTCTTTCAACAGTGTTCACCCAGAGGACAAAGTCAGAGACCCTAGCAAGCAGTGCCCTCTACACAGGAAGCAGCACCCTCTACACAGGAAGCCGCACCCTCTACACAGGAAGCCGCACCCTCTACCAAAATGCAGGACCTTCAGGGAAAAGTCTCTAGAAGATCGCAAAGCCTTCCTAAGAGAGAAACGCATATGCTTCAGGTGCTGTTCATCCACATCACACTTTGCCAAGGACTGCAAGGTTAGTGTATCATGCACAGAGTGTGACAACACAGACCACAACTCTGCACTACATCCAGGCCCTGCTCCTTGGACCGCCCAGCGAGCTAGCAACACCAACGAGCATGGCGAGGAGCAAAAGAACACTGGTTCAAACATCTCAGTGGTTACCTCACAGTGTACTGAGATATGCAAAGATCCTGCAGGCGGTAGGTCTTGTTCAAAGATCTGTCTTATTAGAGCTTATCCAATGGGTTACAGAAACAAAGCTGTCAAGATGTATGCACTCTTAGATGACCAAAGCAACCACTCTATGGCTAAATCCACAGTCTTTGACACCTTCGACGTTGGGGGTCAAAGCTCCCCTTACTCTCTAAAGACTTGTGCGGGTACTGTTGAGACGGCGGGGAGAAGAGCCACCGCCTTCTGTGTAGAGTCCATAGACGGTCGGACTCGTCTACCTTTACCCACCATACTCGAGTGCAACCAGATTCCAGACAACCGGTCAGAAATCCCTACACCAGATGCAGCAATTCACCAGCCTCATCTAAAAAACGCATGGTCCATCTCCTACCAGAATATGACGAGCAGGCTCAGTTAATGCTGCTCCTGGGAAGAGACATTCTGCAGGTTCATAAAGTAAGAGAACAGATTTAATGGTCCCCGCAATGCTCCCTTTGCCCAAAGACTTGACCTGGGGGTGGGTCATCGTAGGGGACGTCTGCCTAAAGACTGTGCACAGACCCACCACAGTCAGTAGCATGTTCACTAACGTACTTGACAAAGGATGCCCTTCCTCCTTGCAACCATGTCACAACAGCTTCGTCACAAAAGAGCTTCCAGGTAGTACTCACATACCTTGCTCCTCTGTAGACCCAGACACAGATGACCACGCTTGTGACAGTGACCCAGACCACCTAGGGTGTACAGTCTTTCATAGAACAAAGGAAGACCAGCAGGTAGCAATGTCCTTTGAGGATAGACTTTTCTTGCAAATAATGGAAAAGGAGACAGCCAAGGAAGAGTCAAACAATTAAGTCGCACCTCTCCCATTTAGACCCTATAGACAGCGACTACCTAACAACGAGGAACAGGTCCTTAAATGCTTTGCCTCCCTTAAACGTAATTTTCAGAGAAAACCAGACATGAAAGATCACTTCTTTACCTTTATGGGTAAAATATTTTAGAACAATCACGCAGAGTTAGCTCCTGCCCTTAAAGACAACGAGGAGTGCTGGTATTTGCCTATATTTGGAGTGTGCCACCCCAAGAAACCAGGTCAGATTAGAGTAGTGTTTGACTCTAGCTCTAGAGAACAAGGCGTGTCGTTAAATGAAGTTCTTCTTTCAGGGCCGGATCTGAACAACAGACTCATTGGGGTACTCCTCCGTTTCCGCAAAGACTCTGTGGCATTCATGGCGGACATCCAGCAGATGTTCCACTGTTTTCCCGTTAAAAAGGAACACAGGAACTTTTTGAGATTTTTCTGGTTTAAAGATAACAACCCTTCCAAAGAAATCGTAGAGTATCGCATGAAGGTCCACATATTTGGGAACAGCCCTTCCCCTGCAGTTGCCATTTACGGGCTTAGCCTCTCGGCTCAGGAAGGCGAACCCATCTACGGGTCTGAAGTGAAACACTTAGTAGAAAAAGACTTTTATGTAGACCATTGTTTAAAATCTCTACCCACCGCTGAAGCAACTATCAGTCTCCTCAAGAGAGTGCAGGAGATGCTAACCTGTTCTAATTTGAAGCTCCACAAGATCGCCTCTAACAGCGTAGAACTGATGAAGGCCTTCCCCTCTCAAGACCACTCTGGTGAGTTCAAAGACTTAGATTTAGGTTCTGACTCTCTACCAACGCAACGTAGCCTTGGACTACTCTGGGACTTAAGGTCAGACACCTTCACCTTCCAGGTTAGTCAGGAAGAAAAGCCCTTTACGCGCAGAGGTGTTCTGATAACCATAAACGGTCTGTATGACCCTCTAGGGTTTGTAGCTCCAGTCACCATTGAGGGTAAAGCACTTCTCAGAGACCTGATTCAAGAGACAGTGAACTGGGATGATCTACCTCCCCCCGGGAAAAGAGATCAGTAGACAGAGTGGAAAAATTCCCAGACAGCCTTGTCTAACTTAAAGGTCCCTCGACTATATGCTCCTGTACCATCTACAGAAGTCCAAGACCAAAGACTTTGTGTTTTCTGCGATGCTTCTGTCAAAGCAATCGCTGCTGTAGCTTACCTCAGGATCAAGGACATGAAAGGACAGTGCCATATAGGTTTTGTCATGGAAAAAGCAAAACTTGCCCCACTCCCAGAACACACAATACTTAGACTGGAACTTTGTGCCGCAGTGTTAGCTGTGGAGTTAGCCGACACGATTGCTAGAGAGATGAACCTAGAAATCAAAGACACTGAGTTCTACACTGACAGTAAAGTTGTCCTGGGGTACATCTACAACAAAACCAGACGCTTTTACGTCTACGTCAGTAATAGAGTGTTGAGGATTAGGAGATCCACACACCCAAAACAGTGGCACTTCGTTCCAGCTAAACACAATCCCGCAGACCTAGCGACTAGAGCTGTCCCAGCCAACTGTCTTTGGGACACAACATGGTTTACAGGCCCTGCAGTCCTGTACAATTCAGAACACTTCTGAATCGGAGACCTTTAGCTTGATAGATGCAGTCAAGGATGCAGAAGTTCGTCCACAAGTGTCTGCATTAGTCACGGTGGCTTCACAAAACCGACTCAAATCTCATCGGTTTTCCACATGGAAATCACTCATTAGAGCCATTACTTCCTTATCTCACATAGCCCGTTCCTTTGGAAAAAGGACTAACTGCAAAGGCTGGCACCGCTGTAAAAATACATACTCAGTGACTGACCTATTTCTTATTGGATTCTATAACCCAATTCTGTACATAGGGAATGGACTTTATTATATGAGGGTGCAGCCCCCACATGTCCTATTATACAGGGACAGTCCTCATCCTGAACCCCTATCTCTGACCTGCGCCCCCCCTTTTTTTTTTGCATTTTCACATCTCAATATAAAGCAACCCTGATTTTTATTATACCAAGGTGAAAATCACATCCAGTCATTCTGCATTTTGGTTTCCGTGACATGTGAAAGCGTTTATTTTTTTAAAACCAAACATGAACAATTCATTATTTTTTATTATTATTTATTATTATGATTTATTCATTATTTTTTATGATCATATTAATTAACAATTGATTGTTTATGCATTATGTAATACTATATGTTTATATAACAATTATGAATTAACATGTATTTATTAATGAATATCTATTATTATTTTTTATAAATTAACAATTCATTATTTATTAGTATTTTATTCATTACCTCTGTGTTATTATTTATGTGTTAATGATTTTATTAATTAACAATTAATTCTTTATTAAAGAATAATATGTATTGCTATTTATTAAGAATTTTTTAAAAATTAATTAACAATTCATGATTTATTAGTATTTTATTCATTACCTCTGTGTTATTATTTTACTAATTAACCGTTCATTATTTATTTATTTATTCTGCCTATTATATTTTATTACATTTCATTTATTATTTGTGAATTGTGTATTATTTTAAGAACAATTTATTATTTAGTATTATTTTCATGAACAATACCTATGTATTATTATTTGACTAATTAACAATTCTATGTATTATTTTTAATAATTAACAATTCAATATTTAGTATTTTATGAATAATGTCTGACACTGTACATAGGGAATGGAGGACTTTATTATATGATGGTGCAGCCCCCACATGTTCCATTATAATGGGGACCAGTCCTAGTCCCCCCCCCCCCACACACACACACACAACCCCCCCCCCTTTATTGCATTTCTCATCTCAAAATAAAGCAACCGTGATTTTTTTTTATTCCAAGGTGGAAATCACATCCCGTCATTCTGCATTTTGGTTTCAATGACATGCAAAAACATTTATTTTTTAAAAACTGAACAAGAACCATTCATTATTTGTTAATGGGTTTTATTAATTAACAATGAATTCTTTATTAATGAACAATATATATTACTATTTATTAAGGATTACGTATTATTATTATTTTTTATGAATTCGCAATGAATTATTCATTTGTATTTATTAACAATTACCTCTGTATTATTTTACTAAATAACAATTTATTATTTGTCAATTATTATTTATCAATACTAATTAAAAATCCCAAGTATTATTTAAATAATTAACAATTCAATATTTATCCTTAGTTTATAAGCGATTACCCCTGTATTATTATTTTACTAATTAACAATCCCAAGTATTATTTAAATAATTAACAATTCAATATTTATTCTTATTTTATAAACAATTACCTCTATATTATTATTTTACTAATTAACAATCCTACATATTATTTCAATAATTAAGAATTCAATATTTAACATTTTATGAATGAATAATTCATTATTTATTCGTTCCCCCCTCATATCCCTTCAATATCAATAATAGCTCCCAGATACCAACAACAATCCATCAGATATTGGTGTTGGTAAACATTAAGGCAAATATATCCATAGAGTTATTGTCGTTTTTTTTTTCAAATCCTCACATCCCAGCAGTTAGTGCAGTCATGCCCTGTTGCCATAGCAACCTGGCAGTTAGAACATGTGACTGATGACATCATAGTGGCACACTCTGGCTCAGCCTTATAAACAGTGCTGCAGGCTGCCAGCGTCAGATGACACGAGGAGAGAGGAGAGTGCGCATCTATTTTGATATTGGGAGCAAAAAAATGCGAAATTACGTGTTTTTCACTTTCATTTTTTTAACTGTTCTTATCAGAACAGCCAGTACTGAGGATGCATGGTCACATGGTGAGTTTATCTTATTCGTGTATTAGAAGGGATCAGACATATATAATTACATTGCAGCAAAATGACATTCTACACTTGTAATTCACAGTCCAAAATCACCAGCTGTTTTCAGCTTGTGGGAAAAAAAAATGACAGTTATTTTTTAAATCCAGAGGTTTGAATTTAAAAATATTATACAGGATATATAGTTACATTTTAAGAACTGTATATATTTAATTACATTACAGCAAAAATATTATTTTTTTTTTCACTTCCTCTAACAGGGAGGTAGCCACCCCCTTTCCCCAAGACATGCATGTCAATGCGTGACGCAATGGGGATGATTTAATTAACAATGAATTCTTAATTAATTAATAATATGTATTACTATTTATTAAGGATTTTTTTTTTAAATGAGTTAACAATTCATTATTTAAGAGTATTTTATTAAATACCTCTGTGTTATTATTTTACTAATTAACCGTTCATTATTTATTTATTTCTTCTGCCTATTATTTTTTTATTACATTTAATTTATTATTTGCTGTGTATTATTTTAGGAAACTAACAATTCATTATTTAGTATTATTTTTATGAACAATACCTATGTATTATTATTTGACTAATTAACAATTATATGAATTGTGTTTAATAATTAATAATTCAATATTTAGTATTTTATGAATGAATAACATCTGACACTGTACATAGGGAATGGAGGACTTTATTATATGATGGTGCAGCCTCCACATGTTCCATTATAATGGGGGCCAGTCCTAGTAGTCCCCCCCACACACACACACATAAAACCCTCCCTTTATTGCATTCCTCATCTCAAAATAAAGCAACCCTGATTTTTATTATTCCAAGGTGGAAATCACATCCCGTCATTCTGCATTTTGGTTTCCATGACATGCAAAAACATTTATTTTTTAAAAACTGAACAAGAACCATTCATTATTTGTTAATGGTTTTATTAATTAAAAATGAATTCTTTATTAATGAACAATATGTATTACTATTTATTAAGGATTACATATTATTTTTTATGAATTAGCAATGAATTATTCATTTATATTTATTAACAATTACCTCTGTATTATTATTTTACTAAATAACAATTTATTAATAGTCAATTATTATTTATCAATACTAATTAAAAATCCCAAGTATTATTTAAATAATTAACAATTCAATATTTATTCTTATTTTATGAGCGATTACCCCTGTATTATTATTTTACTAATTAACAATCCTACATATTATTTCAATAATTAACAATTCAATATTTATTCTTATTTTATAAACAATTACCTCTATATTATTATTTTACTAATTAACAATCCTACATATTATTTCAATAGTTTAGAATTCAATATTTAACATTTTATGAATGAATAATTCATTATTTATTCTTTCCCCCCTCATATCCCTTCAATATCAATAATAGCTCCCAGATACCAACAACAATCCATCAGATATTGGTGTTGTTAAACATTAAGGCAATTATATCCATAGAGTTATTGTCAGTTTTTTTTTCAAATCCTCACATCCCAGCAGTTAGTGCAGTCATGCCCTGTTGCCATAGCAACCTGGCAGTTAGAACATGTGACTGATGACATCATAGTGGCACACTCTGACTCAGCCTTATAAACAGTGCTGCAAGTGGTCATGCCCTGTTGCCATAGCAACCTGCCAGTTAGAACATGTGACTGATGACATCATAGTGGCACACTCTGGCTCAGCCTTATAAACAGTGCTGCAGGCTGCCAGCGTCAGATGACACAAGGAGAGAGGAGAGTGCGCATCTATTTTGATATTGGGAGCAAAAAAATGCGAAATTACGTGTTTTTCACTTTCATTTTTTTAACTGTTCTTATCAGAACAGCCAGTACTGAGGATGCATGGTCACATGGTGAGTTTATCTTATTCGTTTATTAGAAGGGATCAGACATATATAATTACATTGCAGCAAAATGACCTTCTACACTTGTAAATCACAGTCCTAAATCACCAGCTGTTTTCAGCTTGTGGGGAAAAAAATGACAGTTATTTTTTAAATCCAGAGAGGTTTGAATTTAAAAATATTGTACAGGATATATAGTTACATTTTAAGAACTGTATATATATTTAATTACATTGTAGCAAAAATATTATTTTTTTTTCACTTCCTCTAACAGGGAGGTGGCCTCCCCCTTTCCCCAAGAAATGCATGTCAATGCGTGACGCAATGGGGATGATTTAATTAACAATGAATTCTTTATTAATTAATAATATGTATTACTATTTATTAAGGATTTTTTTTAAATTAATTAACAATTCATTATTTAAGAGTATTTTATTAATTACCTCTGTGTTTTATTTTACTAAATAACAATTTATTATTTGTCAATTATTATTTATCAATACTAATTAAAAATCCCAAGTATTATTTAAATAATTAACAATTCAATATTTATTCTTATTTTATGAGCGATTACCCCTGTATTAATATTTTACTAATTAACAATCCTACATATTATTTCAATAATTAACAATTCAATATTTATTCTTATTTTATAAACAATTACCTCTATTTTATTATTTTACTAATTAACAATCCTACATATTATTTCAATAGTTTAGAATTCAATATTTAACATTTTATGAATGAATAATTCATTATTTATTCGTTCCCCCCTCATATCCCTTCAATATCAATAATAGCTCCCAGATACCAACAGCAATCCATCAGATATTGGTGTTGGTAAACATAAAGGCAATTATATCCATAGAGTTATTGTCAGTTTTTTTTTTTCAAATCCTAACATCCCAGCAGTTAGTGCAGTCATGCCCTGTTGCCATAGCAACCTGGCAGTTAGAACATGTGACTGATGACATCATAGTGGCACACTCTGGCTCAGCCTTATAAACAGTGCTGCAAGTGCAGTCATGCCCTGTTGCCATAGCAACCTGGCAGTTAGAACATGTGAATGATGACATCATAGTGCCACACTCTGGCTCAGCCTTATAAACAGTGCTGCAGGCTGCCAGCGTCAGATGACACGAGGAGAGAGGAGAGTGCGCATCTAGTTTGTTATTGGGAGCAAAAAAATGCGAAATTACGTGTTTTTCACTTTCATTTTTTTAGCCGTTCTTATCAGAACGGCCAGTACTGAGGATGCATGGTCACATGGTGAGTTTATCTTATTCTTTTATTAGAAGGGATCAGACATATATAATTACATTGCAGCAAAATGACCTTCTACACTTGTAATTCACAGTCCTAAATCACCAGCTGTTTTCAGCTTGTGGGAAAAAAAAATGACAGTTATTTTTTAAATCCAGAGAGGTTTGAATTTAACCATTTAATGGCTGAAAATCAGGATTTGTAAATATGATGTTTACCATCCCCCCTCCCCACATAGAAGTCTGTGTATATAAATATACAGTGTATATATACATTATTTATACACAGTGTATATGATTATATATATATATATATATATATACACACACAGTATATATGATAAAACATAGCAAATTAACTAATATATATATATATATATATATATATATTAAAAGAATAATAATAAATAAATTATATATATACACATATATATATACACACACACACATACACATATATATATATATATATATGTATACATACATACACACATATATACTGTAGTCTATCACTAGCATAAACACAGCATTCCTAAATCGGGCCATGCGACAAATTAACAACCCGACATGTTCCAGTTTTTATTAATCAAGTGCTAATTAAGTAGGCGTTTAGAAATTGGCGCATTTTTTTTCTAGTTCCTACCCTATAACATACTTTTATTATTTATTAATCCTGCCAGTGGGCTCATTAGTCCTGTAATGGGCCAAGCTGTCCGAAGTGGCAGTTACAGGAACTTTCAGTTTCAGCCATTAAATGGTGGGTGGAGTGGGAAAGGACTGGGAACCCCCCGGTCAGGCATTTACTAGTATCTAGAACTCCCTTAGAGAGATTTCCCATCACTTCCTGTCCTGCTGACATTTATTCTAACAGGATGTGAGGGGAACTCTCCAACAGCAACACAGACAGAAATGGAAATACTTTTAGTTTTTTTGTTTGGGGGGGTTTAAATGTTTGAAATTCTAAAATGTAGATCAATAAGTCCCATGTTTGCTAATGATTTCTTATTACTTTATGTTTATAGGTGATTATCCAGATGGCCATGCATCAACGAATTACGATCAAGCTGGCGGGACAGATGACGTTCAGCCAGCAGAGAGGAGTAAACTTCTGTCGGGCGTGAAAAATGACGTTCCGCCCGGCGGGAAAAATGACTTTCCATCGGGCGGGAAAAATGACCTTCCGTCAGATGGGATGGAACCGGAATCCTCATCACAACCAACCAGTAAGTAAATTGTTGTCACTTCCAAGGACTCATGGCTCAAGACGTTCTGAAGGCCCGAAAAGGCTCCAACGTGCAATGAGATCCTTCCAAAGCAATCATTCATAATTTATTATTATTATAATAATTATATATAATAATCATAATAATTATTATTATAATTATTATATATAATAATAATCATAATTATTATTAATAATTATTATTATTGAATTAATAATAATTCAGATGTCGTTATTACGCCGTCTTTTTTTTTGGACGGCTGATGCTGATTGGTTCCTTTAGCGTCAATAATCATATTTTTTTCTCTCTCTTCCTTTAGAAATGTCGGTCAGATACATCATGGCGTTAATCTTCTTTGGGGGCCTCGTCCTGCTATTAATCCTGCTGATACCCATCTGCTTTATAACGGTGCGTGCCTGGTAAGTGTTCTTTGGTATTTACAGAAATTAATAACCTAGAATCGCGGGGGGTCTATTTATAAAAGTTGCCACAGGAATTTCCCCTATTTTTCCAATTGGGAAAAATGTGCGGCGGATCCTGGGTGAAAATTGGGTGAATCTTGGGTGTAAACATTTATAAATATACCCCAAAGTGTATGTAAAATCCCAAAACTATTTTTCGGCACGTTGGCACCGTGTATACAGAGTTGTCAAGCAATTTTTTTTTTTTTTTTTTTTTGAGGGAGTCTTTTGCAAAGAGTCTTGCCTGGTGATCCTGTCAGTGACTCATTATTCCTGCAACGGACCAAGCTGTCCAGCACAAACGACCATTACTGGAAGCCCCAGTCTCAGCTATTAAAAGGTCCGGGCAGCTGTCAATGAACCCTGCCGGTGACAGCACTTCCTGAGACAGGTTAACCACACTATGGGGCCTATTTATAAAAAAATTTGGTGGTTGAACGTCACAAGCATTCACCCAGCCATCCGGAATTGTGGCTATGTTTTGCTTAATATGCTGATTTCCTATGATCATCAGCTCCATCTTTTGGCCATAGTGCTTTTTTTTTTTTTAAACCTGAAATAGGTCAATCAGGAAAATACCACATTATGGACACTAGATGGAGCTGACGATCATAGAAAATTAAGATATTGAGCAAAATATGGTCCAAATTTGGGATAGTTGGGCGAATGGCTTGTGACATTCATCCACCGATTTGTAATTGTAATTAGCAGCAGACTTTCCCCCCCCCCCCTTAATATTTCATTGGTGACCCTGCCAATAACACACCTTTTGTGTTAGGGTGGCCATGCCTACTCCTCCACTGTATTTATGGAGGAACAGCGTTGTCACCCTAGAACAGGACTACAGGACTCCATAAGACAGGGGAGGTGTTCTATAGTCCACATAGACAGCCAGGAACAATGTAACTGATAAGAGCGCAGTACAGGAAGCTGTAAGCTCACAATATTTCTGGCAGGATAAATAGGTATATTTTTGTAAATATCGAACAGATATAACAAAACACCCCCAACTGTGTTATTAACAGACCAAAATGGTGCAAATAAAAGAAGAACATTGTTAGGGATTATATACACTTTAAGAAAAACGTGATGTTTCCCATGTATTATAATGTTAGCGCTTACACAATGATGATGGTTTTAACAATTTCTTTTTTTTTACAGTCATAATGAAGAGTTGAAGTCAGATCAGACTTTAAAAAAACTGAACTCAGCAAGATGCAACGCTAATAATATAGACCCTGTAGATCTGCAGGAAGTCATCGTCGACAGTCCTTGGTCTCCACAAGCATATGGGACCGAGGACACCGATGCTTACCAGGCAGACGGGGGGGGCGCTGCTTATAATATAGATCCTGTAGATCTGGAGGAAGTCGTCGTCGACAGTCCTTGCTCTCCACAAGCATATGGGACGGAGGACACCGGTGCTTACCAAGCAGACGGGGGGGGCGCTGCTTATCATGCAGAAGGGGGCGCCGCTGCTGATCGGACCAGATCAGGTGGATTTTTTTCCAACTTGCTACCGTCGCTATTAGCAAGAGGAAGGAAATCAAAGCACAACCCGGACCCCGAGAACCTAGAGGTAGAAGAGTATGATCAGCCAGCGAGGCCTCCAGCTCCACACGGCACTCAAGTTCCACAGGTGCGACCAGCTGCACCAAGAGGTCAAGTGCCAATGAGGCCTCCAGCTCCACATGGACCTCAAGTTCCGTTGGTGCGACCAGTTGCACCAGGACATGGACCTCAAGTTTTGCCGGTGCGACCAGTTGCAGCGGGAGGTCAAGTGCCAGGGAGGCCTACAGCTCCACATGGACCTCAAGTTCGGTTGGTGCAACCAGTTGCACCGGGAGGTCAAGTGGCAAGGAGGCCTCCAGCTCCACACAGAGCTCAAGTTCCACCGGGGCGACCAGCTGCACCAAGAGGTCAAGTACCAATGAGGCCTCCAGCTCCACATGGACCTCAAGTTCAGCCGGTGCGACCAGTTGCACCGGGAGGTCAAGTGCCAGGGAGGCCTCCAGGTTTACGCAGACCTCAAGTTCCTCCGGTCCGAAGAGCTGCACCAGGGGGTCAAATGCCAATGGGCCCTCTAGCTCGACACGGACCTCAAGTTCCGCCAAGACGACCAGGTGCACCGGGGAGTCATGTACCAATGAGGCCTCCAGCTCCATCTGGACATTTACCATTGCGTCAACCTCCGCAGAGGCCTCAAGTCCCACCGAAACATCCACCCATAGCGAAACCCAAAGTGAAGCCTAAGGCTCAGAAGAAGCATGCACAACCATCAAAGCCTAAAAAATCAAAGTTTGGTGGTATGTTTAAAAAAAAGAGAAAGAAGTAGAGACTCTTCTGGTAGAGTCTGAGGCTGATGACACTAGGCTCTTCTTTCCCCCCCCTCTCTATATGGCAGGGCCTACTTCCCAAATCCCTTTATCACTTTTCAATTAAAGGAGAAGTGTAAAAAAGAGGTGACGGGGCGGGGGACCAAGAGGAGACGGGGCGGGGGACCAAGAGGAGATGGGGCGGGGGACCAAGAGGAGACGCCGCAGAGGACCAAGAGGAGACGCCGCGGGGGACCAAGAGGAGACGCCGCGGGGGCGCGGGGGACCAAGAGGAGACGCCGCGGCAGGGCGGGGGACCAAGAGGAGACGCCGCGGGAGGGCGGGGGACCAAGAGGAGATGCCGCGGGAGGGCGGGGGACCAAGAGGAGATGCCGCGGGAGGGCGGGGGACCAAGAGAAGATGCCGCGGGAGGGCGGGGGACCAAGAGGAGACGCCACGGGAGGGCGGGGGACCAAGAGGAGACGCCGCGGGAGGGTGGGGGACCAAGAGGAGACGCCGCGGGAGGAAGGGGGACAAGAGGAGACGCCGTGGGTGGGGGACAGAGGGACACCGTGGGTGGGGGACAGAGGGACACCGTGGGTGGGGGACAGAGGGAGACAGAGGGACACCGTGGGTGGGGGACAGAGGGACACCGTGGGTGGGGGACAGAGGGACACCGTGGGTGGGGGACAGAGGGATGCCATGGGATGCCATGGGACGCCATGGGTGGGGGACAGAGGGATGGTTTTGCCTTCCTCTGGATGACATTGTGGATTGTAAAATCCATGGAGTAAAAACATTGCCTTAGGGGGACTGGAAGAAATAATTTTCCAATTGGGAAAATGTTTGGAACGATTCTAATTCAGATCTATAGAAAAATGATCGACCAATCCAAATTCTGTGTGAAGAATAGCTGGTTGTTAAGGAGTGGGCCAGGAAGCCAGCCACCGTGTCCTTAAAGCGGAGCGCCACCGAAAAATTTTTTTTTTTAAAGTCAGCAGCTACAAATACTACAGCTGCTGACTTTTAAAACATGGACACTTACCTGTCCAGGGCGCCTGCGATGTTGGCACCCGAGGCCGAAGCGTCTCTCCGTCCTCGGGTGCTGCCGCCTCCATCTTCGGTAAGGGAATCAGGAAGTGAAGCCGTGCGGCTTCACTTCCCGGTTCCCTACTGCGCATGTGCGAGTCGCGCAGCGCAATACGGATGGTCCCTGCTGCCTCTGGGACCCGTGTGTTTCCCAGCAGGCAGCGGGGAGGGTGCAGGAAGTGGCGTAAATACCCGCAGATTCTGCGGCTATCTATGCCGGAAGTGGGTACAGATACCTGTAATATACAGGTATCTGTACCCCCCTCCCCCCTGAAAGGTGCCAACTGTGTCACCGGAGGGGGGGAGGAATCCACTTTTGGGTGGAACTCCACTTTAACAACTGATGACTCAGTTGTCAGAGGGTTTCCCCACTGACAGTTGAAATGTAAACAAAAGAATGCCGGCAATGAAAAATTTGCGTGGGGGGGTCCCTTCTAATCTATACCAGACGCTTATCCATACATGCAGCCCGGCAGTCCAGGAAAGGGGGTACGAGCTAGCACCACCCTCCTGAACCATACCAGGCCCCATGCTCCAAATATGAAGGGGGTGCTTTTGAAGCAGGGAGGGTCTGGTATGATTCAGGAGGGGGGGGTGCTTGCTTGTCCCCTGCCCCTTTCCAGGCATGCCAGGCTGCATGCCTGGATATATCATTGGCTCCCACTGTCAATCAAATCCAATGACGCGGGCGCCAGGGGGCGGGGCCGAGTCTGGCTTTTTTTGTCTATAGACGCAAATGCTGGACTCGGGAGCGAGCCTGCAAGGTAACCTCCTGGGAGAGCACTTCTCCCAGGGGGTTTCAGATGTAAGGATGAGATGGCCATCACATTTTGAGAGACCCTAATCTGCAACGTTCAGTTTACAGTTTTTATAAAAGTGAAAAAAATAACAAAAACACAAAAAAAATATAAAATAAAGCCAAAAATAGTTGGTTTTATTTTCCATCTCTATTGTTCTCTCGCTTATGTTCGCTCTCTACTGTCCACTCTATTGCTCGCTCACTATTGTTCTATATCTATTGCTCTCTCTTCGTTTTTTTTTTTACTGTGTTTTATTGTATTTGCTTTGCAGGTATGGTATGTCTTACTGTTATACTGTAAAGTTACTTTGTTTTATTGTTAACCATCACTTGCTTAGCAGGTACGCCATTCAGCTGCAGCACTGATTTATTTATCTTGACAGCAACAGCCAGTGGCGGAATTACCAGGGTTGCACCAGTCGCATCTGCGACTGGGCCCTCTGGTTCCGCCACTGTAAGGGGGCCCGCCGCCTGGGAGATAGTACAGTAGTGTACACTCACGGTGTAGACTACAGTCATTCACGAGGAGTCCGCTCCGCCCATCTGTTCCGGCCGCTCCGCCCATCCTCCCTGCCAGTGGGCCGGTATACTGATCAGTCATCTATGGTGTCCGGTGGGCCCCCGGGCCCATGCGAGGCACATTCTGGGGAGGATATGATATGATGTCCACTCAGAGCAATAGGGCTTCTGCTCGGGCATCATTTCACAATGGCCCAGGCGGGAAGCAGTTAAACATGTATTGCCCCAAATCCTTTTTTCAAAAATTGGATTCCATGGTTTCCACTTTTGTCTGGGCTGGGAAAGCTCAGAGACTGGCAAGGAAGATGCTCCAGCTCCCCCTGTCCCAGGGAGGACTGGCGTTGCCACATTTCCAGCTCTACTTTTGGGCGGCAGTCCTGGGAACTGTCCGGTGGTGGTTTGACCAGCCCAGACAGAACCCTGCGGTGACCCTTGAGGCGGCCATCCTGGGATCCTATGCAGCGTTAACCAACTTACCCTACAGAGGGCCCAAGGCCCACCCTCAGGTAACGTCTTCAATGCGCACAACCATACAGGTATGGCAAAAGGCAACAGCCATTTATAAGTCGGATTCGGTCATCTCCCCCCCATATGCCCCTGTGGGGTAATCCCCTGTTATCACACCTCTATGGGCTTCCGGACCCTCAGTTGTGGGCGGTCAGGGGGATAGTAACTATTAAACATTTCCTCCTTTGAAACACTGAAAGCTAAACATAATATCCCTGCTTCCATGAAGTTTAGATACTATCAACTAAAACATGCGGTACAAGCCCAGTTTCCTGGCCCCCTGACCCTTCAGACTGACGCGGTTGAACGACTGCTCATTGCTAACGTCATGGACAAACCCCCGTCCTCCCTCTACTTCCACCTTTCAATTGCACATATGACATCCCTGACTAAGGTTTTTAATAAATGGAAGACTGACATCCCAGAGCTGACAGACGATAGCTGGGAAGATATAGTGTCTGACTATACCACAAAAATGAACTCAGCAAGGGGATCGCTTCATTCAAATTAAGTTCCTACATAGGGCATATTATACCCCAGTGAGGCTAGCCAGTATATATCCGAGAACGAACGCTCTCTGCTCCAGATGTGGTGTGTCTCCTGGAGCTTTCTTTCACATGGTATGGTCGTGCCCAGTGCTACGTCCATACTGGGGAGGGAGTGATGGAAGTCCTGGGCACGTTTGGGGACTGGTCCCTCAGGTTGGATCCGGCCTTAACGCTACTAGGCAATATGGAAAACATTGAAGCATCCAGACACGACAAACTGTTCCTGTTCTATGCTCTGTACTATGCCAGATTGGAGATTCTTCTCAGGTGGAAGCAGCCCGCCCCATCCCACGCAACATATGTGGATGACCACGATAAACTCTGTCCTACCTTTGTACAAGCTGACATATGAGAGTAGAAATTGCCCTAAAAATTTTGATAAAGTCTGGTCTCAATGGGTTGATGCACATGGATAGGAGACCCGGGGCAGCTGGTAATCCCCCGGTCCTCTGGCTCTATCCTATAGTGTCTTGTGGTAGCAGCTACATAGCAATGTTATTCTGGTGTGGGATTTATATAACCCCTTCTCTCTCTGCCACTCCCTCCCCCCTCTCTTCTCCCCCTTCCTAGACCCCCCCCCCTTTCCACTCCTACTATGATCCGTCAATGCTACTAGGAATAGGACTGATGATTTAACTACGAGCCCTTGCACACTGGGGCGGGGGGCGGCGTCGGCGGTAAAACGCCGCTATTATTAGCGGCGTTTTACCGTCGGTATGCGGCCGCTAGCGGGGCGGTTTTACCCCCCGCTAGCGGCCGAGAAAGGGTTAAATACCGCCGCAAAGCGCCTCTGCAGAGGCGCTTTGCCCGCGGTATAGCCGCGCCATCCCATTGATTTCAATGGGCAGGAGCGGTAAGGGAGCGGTATACACTCCGCTCCTTCACCGCTCCGAAGATGCTGCTGGCAGGACTTTTTTTACCGTCCTGCCAGCGCATTGCTCCAGTGTGCAAGCCCTCGGGGCTTGCACACTGGATACACAGCAGCGGCACTTTCGGGGCGGTTTGCAGGCGCTATTATTAGCGCAATAGCGCCTGCAAACCGCCCCAGTGTGCAAGGGCTCTACTAGATGTCATTGTATGCTTGAATGAATAACTGCTAGCTGTAACTATATTGTCAACTCAGACCTTGTGACTTATTGCATACGCTTGATGTTCATGTACTGTGTCATTGTCATGATATATATATAATTTTCTTTTAAATAAAAAAAAACATTTACTGTTAAAAAACATGTATTGCAATGTATGTGAACTAAAAATCCCTGTTTTTATGCAAAGTTGGCTAGAAAGGGTGCATAGCAGTGCATAGGGTCCATTCAGAACTTTTATTGTTAACATGCAGTCATGCCCCTTTAGCACCCGATGGGTTATTTATATATGTCTTAGCCAGGGGTCTCCATACTTTCTAAACAAAGACCAGTTCACCGTCTTTCAGACTTTAGGGAGTTGAAAATGTCCTGGCATCAGCGGGAGTAAACAATGTCCTATCCTTGGTATTAGGGCAAATATTAGTGCCCTATCGTTGGTGTCAGTGGGAGGAATAGTGCCCCATGGTTACTGTAAGTGAAAGGAACAGTGCCCCATTATTGGTATTAGTTTAGTACCCCACTGTTGGTGTCAGTGCAGGAACCATTATTGACCCATAGTTGGTGTCAGTAGAAGGAACAGTGCCTCATATCAGTGGGAGGAATATTGCCCCAAGAGGCAGTAAAAGGTATGCAAAGGGCTACATTCGGCCCCCTGGCTGCAGTTTGGAGACCATTGGTGTAAGCTATTTAGATTTGAGCACAGGAATATCTTATGTCTATTACACTCTGCAGGTAAGTGACCAGACCCAAACCCATAGCCCTCCTACAACTTGTTCCTATTTGCCCCATATTGGCACTATATCCACTGAGGTATGCTATAAGAAAGTAAGTACTTTGCAGAGTAGAGTAGAGTAGAGTAGGGACTGGCCAGAGAGGGATTACTTTGACGCAGTTGGCCGGCTTAAACATATATTGCAATAAATGTAAACTTTTGCAAAGTTGGCTAGAACCAGTGTACAGCAGTATGCAGAGGGTTCATTCAGATGTTTTAGTGTTAACATGTGGTCACACACCTTTAGCACCTAATGGGTTCAATATACTTTATATGTTAGGCGATTATAATTTGAGCACAGGTATATCTTACTTTTATTGAATGGTTGTCACCCAGGCTGGACTTCAAATAAGTCTACGTATTTACATCTCCATTGCATGCAGGGTGATGGCAGGGCTGGGACAAGGGCTGGGCAGAGAGGGGCGGCTTCCCTGGGCATTGGGTTTATTGCTGGGACGTGGGTGCCCTGACACTAACCCTAAGGGAAAGGGGGGGCGGTTTGACATTTTTGCCCTGGGCGCTAGATGGCCTTGTCCTGGTACTGGGTTATGGGATTAGTAGATCCCATCACCCAGTACCCACCCAGTAGTGAGTCTTATTCAACTGGACTTGTTCTCTAATGTTGAAAGGACCTTTAAACAGCCAGCAATTACAGAACAAGTCCAGTTAAGTATGAATAACTATTACTAGATCTACCATGACTTGGGTAAAGGAGAACTTTCATGATGGATTATTGGTTTACACAAGAAAGATAAAACAATGTTATTGTCCTGATAAAATAATGTTATCAAGAGAGACAGTGGGAACTTATACAATCTGGAGGAAAGAAGGGGGAGCATAAGTGAAATAAAGTTAAATATGTAATATGTAGCAGGTTTTTTTTTTTTTATTGATCCTTTAGGTTTATGTAAGGTAGGCTCTCATTTATAGCACAGTAAATATGGAGTATGTTTTGGCTACAAGCACTGCAGACTATGTACAGTGTATACCATATGCAGGTTTAGACTTTAGTTGACCATCATGCTCCTTTAACCACTTGACCACTGGGCACTTAAACCCCCTTAATAACCAAACCAATTTTCAGCTTTTGGTGCTCTCACGTTTTGAATGACAATTACTCAGTCATGCCACACTGTATCTATATGAAATTTTTGTCCTTTTTTCACACAAATGGAGCTTTCTTTTGGTGGTATTTAATCACCGCTGGGTTCTTTATTTTTTGCGCTATAAAAGAAAAAAGACCAAAAATTCTGTAAAAAAAATGCATTTTTCTTCGTTTCTGTTATAAAATTTTGCGAATTAGTAATTTTTCTTCATATATTTTGGCCAAAATTTATACCGCTACATATCTTTGGCAATTATTCGGAAAAAAAACTGTTTTGTGCTTAAAAAAAAACCAAAACAGTAAAGTTAGCCCAATGCTTTTGCATAATGTGACAGATGAAGTTATGCCGAGTAAATAGATACCCAACATGTCACCTTTCAAAATTGCACACGCTTGTGGAATGGCGCCAAACTTCACTACTTAAAAATCCCCATAGGCGACGCTTTAAAATTTTTTACTGGTTACATGTTTTGAGTTACAGAGGAGGTCTAGGGCCAAAATTATTGCTCTCGCTCTACCGATCGCAGCGATGCCTCACATGGGTGGTTTGAACACCATTTACATATGTGGGCGGGACTTACGTATGCGTTCGCTTCTGCGTGCGAGCACACGGGGACAGGGGCGCTTTAAAAAAATGTTTTTTTTTTTATTGTTCATTTTACTTTATTTTAGTTTGACGCTTTTTTCCAAAAAAAAAAAATTTTCATCACTTTTATTCCTATTACAAGGAATGTAAAAATCCCTTGTAATAGGAATATGGCATGACAGGTCCTCTTTACAGTGAGATATGGGGTCAATAAGACCCCACATCTCACCTCTAGGCTGGGAAGCCTAAAATAAAAAAAAAAAAAAAAAAGATCCTGGCTTCGATCGTAGCGGTGAGTCGGTAGAAGCACCGGAGGGCGGCGGGAAGGGGGGGGGATGTCCCGTTTTGCCTCCCATAAGAATGATCAAGCAGTGGAACAGCCGCTATGATCATTCCTATGGTGTAGGGAATCGCTGGCTGAAAAAGACGATATCTGAATGATGCTTGTAGCTGCAGGCATCATTCAGATATCCCCGCACAAAGTCAAGAGCGTCGTATGACGGCGGGCGGGAAGTGGTTAAAACGCTTTTTTTTTTTTAACACAAAGTTGTCCATTTATACAATATTTCTAACATGTACATACCAAAAATGATACCCCAAAATAGATTCTCCTGCTCCTCCTGAGTACGTCGATACCACGTGTGTGAGACTTCCACATCCTGGCCACATACAGAGGCCAAGCATGGCAGAGTTTGGCTGAGCATGGCAGGGTATGGCTGAGCATGGCAGGGTATGGCTGGGTATCACCGAGTATTGCAGAGTATGGCCGAGTATGACTGGGTATGGCAGAGTACGGCTGGGTATGGCAGTGTACTGCGGGGTATCGCAGAGTACTGCGGGGTATCGCAGAGTACGGCGGGGTATCGCAGAGTACTGCGGGGTATCGCAGAGTACGGCGGGGTATCGCAGTGTACTGCGGGGTATCGCAGAATACTGCGGGGTATCGCAGAGTACTGCGGGGTATCGCAGAGTATTGCGGGGTATCGCAGAGTATTGCGGGGTATTGCAGAGTATTGAGGGGTATCGTAGAGTACTGCGGGGTATCGCAGAGTACTGCGGGGTATCGCAGAGTATTGTGGGGGTATTGCAGAGTATTGCGGGGTATTGCAGAGTATTGCGGGGTATTGCAGAGTATTGCAGAGTATTGAGGGATGGCTGAGCATGGATGGCTGGATGTCCCTGAACAGCGCTGTGGGCACTACACATGCAGCCCACAGCGCTGCTACCATCCATCCATCCATCACCCTCTCCGCTCACAGCGTACCGATCGGTACACAGAGGGGAGGAACTGGCGTCATGACATGACGCCGGTTTGTTTACATGTGATCGCTCTGTCATTTGACGGAGCGATCACATGGTAAACGGCCACGATCCGGTCACCGATGTTCTCAGGTGCGCGCCCCAGGGAGCGCGCGAGAGCGGAATTCTGGTAGGAT
The DNA here is from genome assembly GCA_037952925.1 of Lithobates clamitans. Lineage (NCBI taxonomy): Eukaryota > Metazoa > Chordata > Amphibia > Anura > Ranidae > Lithobates > Lithobates clamitans. Next base: position 131,452 of record JBBGZY010001875.1, read on the forward strand.
GTCACTGTACGCCCTCCCAGAGTTAAAAAAATGCCCTGTAGCCGTCATTTGGCTATGGGCCGGTTATTAAGTGGTTAAGGCACCCCCAATACTAAGACATAACTTGGTCACGCCCATTTTCACCATGGCGTGCATTTATGTCAGAAACGTCTTAAAAGCAACACGAGAAGGCATATCAGATTGGGTCAATCGACAAGAAGTGCTCCATACATTATTCCATCAAATCTTACATACAGTATTTAGAATAATACAGAAATGCGAACCCAAGTCACTTCCGTGGACCTCGTAGGAAGTCCTTTGAGGAACAGACTACAATACATGTAGAATGTGAAGGGTGTTTACCCCTGCTTGCTTTGTCTACCAGGGGTCTCCAAACTTTCCAGAGGGCCAATTTACTGGGGGGCTTCAGACTTTTGGGGGGTCAGACTTTGGCCAGTGGGAGTAGAAAATGCCCCAGTCTCAGTGAAAGTAAACAGTTCCCCATCATTGGTATTAGTGGAAGTAATAGTGCCCCATTGTTGGCATCAGTGGAAAAAAGAAGCGCCCCATTGTTGGTATCACTGTGAATATTAGGGCCCTCCCTGTCAGTGTGAGGAATAGCATCTCATCATTGGCATCTGTTGGAGGAATAGTGCCCCACCTGGTGTCAGTGGGAGGAATTGTACCCCACCATTGGTGTCAGTGGGAGGAATGGTGTCCCCTCCTGGGTGTCAGTTGTGGATGAAATAATGCCCCAAGGGCAGGATAGGGACAAGCAAAGGGCCACATCTGGCCCCGGGCCACAGTTTGGAGACCACTGGTCCATATGGTTGCAACTAGTAATACACAAATGCCACACAGAAGGTCACTACTATCGGTTACCCTTCCAGGACAGAGGCCCTCTGGAAGCTGGTAAGAAGTCCAAAAACCATGGGATAATCTGGAAGGTAGAAGGGAAAAAAAAGTGTGGGGGTTAATGTGAAGAAAGGAAAAGTTTAAAAGAGAAAGGGTAAAAAATAGGAGAACTACGGTTACTCCCCGTGGATATGTCCCAGTGAAGGTGCATTTCTTTTTGGTCCCATGGTGTCCCTCATTTTTAACTTACAAGGTTGGGAAGTATGAGTAACTGACCTCACAAATGGGTACACATTCCCACAGACATCCTCCAGAACCTTATGGAAAGCCTTCCCAGAGGAGTGGAGTATGTTACAGTGGCAAGGGGAGGTCAGCACCATATCAATGGCCATGGTTTTGGAATGGTATGTCCCAACAAGCTCGTAGAGTTGAGATAGTCAGGTGCCCACATATGGTGCCCATACAGTCTACCTAGCCATTTTAGCAGACCAGATAATAAAACAAGGCCAGGAACAGATCATGGAGCAGGACCAGGAAAACTTACCTGTGGCCTCCAGGCATTAATTCGCCCTTGCTGCTTCAACCTTGCCAAATTCGGAACCCAGGAAGAGAAGACAGAGTGAAGAGAAGTGGAGGCAGACAGCTGGTATGGAATGATAACTCCGGACTGCATACCAAGAGGCTTGGAGCAACCTGGAGGGGAGAGCAAAAAGGACAACTAGTTTACATACAAAATGACCCACCAAAATATTACACAAATGTGAATGGCATTTGTGAAGATAGCCATACCTAGGCTGGGTTCTACCTACAGCCTGCGTGAGTACTCAGGTGTGCAGCTGTTGGAAGCCGTCTCTAAACTGGGAGATATAATTAAGCCAGAGGATAGTCCAGGGCTCCCAGTTTGGAGACAGCTTCCAATTCATAGACAGAAGGTCTCACACATGGGTCAAAGGTGCCCCAGCCAGGAGTCAAGAGACAGGAGGGCTCATTCCAGGAGTCAGGTCAGGTATTATTGGGGTGTCAGAAGAACCCCTATCCAGAGGCCAGGAGTAGGCCATGCAGCAGGGCGCTACAACCAAAGGTTAAAGGGGAAGTTCTGCTTGTTTGCATCCTCCCTCCCCTTCCGCTGCCATAGTTTGCACTTTTATTGGGGGGGAGCGGGTAGCTGGTTTTGACAGGTACCGGCTCCCACTTTCAGTAAGATGTGTCGTGGTGATCTGAACCAGATAATCCTCCCCACCCCTTACCCCACAGCCTTCTGGGACACATGACAGGTCCCAAAAGACTCCGGGACCATTCAGAAAGTGCGGCGCGGCTCGTGCATGGACAGTAGGAAACTGGCTGTGAAGCTGAATTGGCTCAGGTGAGGACATTGCTGGATCCCTGGACAGCTAAGTGTCTTCTATACTAAAATTCAGCAGCTACAGTATTTGTAGCTCCGGAATTTTTATTTTTTTCGGGGGAGCCTGGAGCTCCTCTTTAGGTGAGCCAAGTGAACAAGGAGAGCTGGACAATACAGTCAGAGTATAAATAAGAACTCCACATGTGCTCAGGTTAACACAATTACATCAAAAAAAGAAGCTACATAAATTGTGGGCAACTATGAGCCAAACATCTAAATAAAATGCAGCGCTTACTATAAAAGTCCAAAGAGTTTCCAAAAATCCAAAGGGAGCACCCAGAGTGTATGACAATCTATATCTGTAAACGGTAAAACGATCCTCCACCAACACCACAGAAAACTGGGCCTCTTACCCTCAGGCATGGATCACTAGATTATAGGTGGTCTAACACAGTCTCAACTATATTCCTCAAGGCGCCCCAACAAGTCATGTTTTCAGGCTTGCCATTATTTTGCACAGTTGATTTGATATAGTTTCACTGCCTTAGTAATTACAACAGCCCAGCCGTTTCATCTGAGGGAAATCCTGAAAACATGACCTGTTGGGGCGCCTTGAGGACTGGAGTTGAGTAACACTGGTCTAACAGAGCTCAGTCATCTATCTGGCGTGTTCCTGTTCAAAGGCTGCACAAAGATTATGGTTCAAGTCCTGTTATCCCCTCTGAGAGTGTTTCTCCACAGGTCAGATTACCATACATGTGTGTCAAAAGGAGAACAAAGACCCCCTCATAGTGTAGTAAGTAAAAACACTTAAATATTTAATAAAAGATTTCCAGAATACTCACACACTATATAAATTTCATATAAGTTTCCAAGCAACAAACCTATATTATTCCGCGTGAACAGCGACGTCACGTGTCCAGGCTCCATCCAATGCGTTTCATCGTAATAGACGCCCCTGATGACATCTATTATGACAAAACACGTTGGGTGGAGCCAGAACACGTGACGTCGCTGCACACGCGGGCCGTGACCATTTTGTTGATTGGAAACTTATAGAAACATTGTAATGATATGCTCGAATTTTACATACAGTGTGTGAGTATTCTGGAAATCTTTTAATAAATATTTAAGTGTTTTTACTTACTACACTATGAGGCGGTCTTTGTTCTTTTTTGACACTCATGTATGGTAATCTGACCTGTAGAGAAACACTCTCAGAGGGGATAACAGGATTTGAACCATAATCTTTATGCAGCATTTGGTGAACAGGAACATGCAAGATGGATGACAGGGCGCTGTTAGAGCATCTATAATCTAGTGGTCCATTCCTGAGGGTAAGAGGCCCAGTTTGCTGTGGTGCTGGTGGAGGATCGTTTTACCGTTTCCAATGCACTCTTCCTACACAAATCTCCCTCCTGCCCACCCCTTGTACTGGCCCTGCCTGGCCATAGTGCCCCCCCCTCCTCCCACCCTGGCTCCGTGCTCCTATCAGTGGACCTGGGACCAGCATGTTAGGTGCCACTAAGAAGAGGTGCGGAGATTAGAGAACATCCGTTCACTGCTCTCTCCTTCCTACTAAGAACCCGGAGGTGACATGCAACGCATTACTTCCTTTTTCCAATGTCACTTTCTCTAGTCGGTCTGGCCTGGGGAAGAAGCTAGATGGAGTTTACCACCCGCTTTGGGGAAATGAAGGAAGGAAGCAATGGAAGGGGAGCAAGTGCTGGCGCTAGAGCAAAAGTAAAGGTTCATATTAATCTTACAAGTCTTTATACCTTCATTAATAAGATTAATAATAATAAATATAAAATCAATTATATAAAATCTCACTAGTAAGGTTACAGCCAAAAAGTTCCATCCTCAGGCCCGCCCTACTTCCAGTGTGCACCGGGTGGATCCTTTTGAAACGAGCGATGATAGGAGGATTAAAAGAGTTCTCTCGAATACTAGAGGCGTCGACAGTTCCAAAAAATACCTGCAGATAAACAAATCAATGCATTTCATTAAAGTGACCAATTAACAAAGTTGGGAAGAAAAGATAGAAATGTGAAAATCATGACGTTAAGGCCCCATTCACACCTGAGCAATTATCTGCTTGAAGCTCAAAAATGCTGGAGGAGAAAAAAAAAAAATCATTTATTCTCTATGGAGACGGTTCGCATCTCCACTCCATGTCGCCTGAAGCCAAACAAGTTCTGGAGCTTTTTTTTGTCGCTAGAATTCGGGCAGATTTGGGCGTTTTTGGCGTGTTTGTATTCCCATAGAAATGAATGGAAACGCGCGTTTCTGCACGATTTTCGGCTCAAACGCAAAAAAGTAAAAAAATAGTAATAATATATGAATAAATAAATGTAAAATAAATACATAAATAACTAAAAATCATCATAAATAAGTAAAATAAATGAATAACATGTAATAATATATTAATAATAATTAACCTCTATCCTTAAAAAAATATTAAATACATTATTATTTATAATAAAATAACAACACCCAAACAAAAAAAAAAATACATTATTAAAATAATAATAGTAATTTTTTTGTGTTAGGCTTAGGGAGTTTAATTATTATTTTATTTTTTAAAGGGTAAGGGTAAAGTTAAGGGAAAACTCTGCATACAAAACGTGCAAAAACGCACGAGAAGATATGCAAAAAAAAAACCCGGCTCAAAGACGCTACGCCCAGGTGTGAATACAGCCTTAGCGCCGGTTCACATAGGGGCGACTTGTCAGGCGACCTAGTCGCCTGACAAGTCGCCTCCCGTTCTGTGCTACGGAACCGTTCTAATAGGAGCGACGCAAGTCGCTCCGACTTAGAAAAAGGTTCCTGTACTACTTTGGGGGCGACTTGCATAGACTTCTATGCAGAAGTCGTTTTGCAAGTCGCCTCAGAAGTAGTTTGCAGGTCGCCTCGCTGAGGCGACCTGCAAGTCGTGCCGCCCCTGTGTGAACCGGGGCTTAGGGTACAAGCGTGCGAATGCTTGCAGGGGCAAGGGAGCTCTAACATAAAGCTTGCGGCGCTTTCACTGAGTAAATGTCTCAGCTATTACAAAAAAATCCCTGTGATCTAATGTTTTTTTTTTCCATGACCATCAGTAGCGCTGGGAGATTTCCCCCCCCCAAAAAAAAATCTGCATTTTTTTTAATAAAAAACTCGATTCACGATTCGAATTCGATTTTTTTTTTTTTTAATATTAAAGTGCATCAACAAAGAAAAATTTCAAAAAAATTTAAGTGCATTTTAAACATTCTTTGCAAGGAAAATGTGCCTATCAACAACAGCAGGTTGAGGCAAGCTCGGTGACAGGTGACAATATCCCCACAAAACAACAAAAAATCCAGTCAGATGGAAAAAGTGGAACAGATTCCTCCATCTATGCTGAACTGTGTGGATGGAAGAATCCATCTCCCACTGGCCCAAGCTTCCATATCTTGCGCTCGTCACAATACCTGAACATTCTGATTGGGTGCAGGTTGAGAATCCAGCGGGGCCGACTAGCAAGATACTGAAGCTTGGCCCAGTGAGAGTTTCCTCCATCCACACAGTGTAGCGTACATTACAATACACACTACATCCCTGTATATACTGACACACTACATCCCTGTATATACACTGACACACTACATCCCTGTATATACACTGACACACTACATCCCTGTATACACTGACACACTACATCCCTGTATATGCTGACACACTACATCCCTGTATATACTGACACACTACATCCCTGTATATACTGACATACTACATCACTGTATATACACCGACACACTACATCCCTGTATATACTGACACACTACATCCCTGTATATACTGACACACTACATCCCTGTATATACTGACATACTACATCACTGTATATACTGACACACTACATCCCTGTATATACTGACACACTACATCCCTGTATATACTGACACACTACATCCCTGTATATACTGACACACTACATCCCTGTATATACTGACACACTACATCACTGTATATACACTGACACACTACATCCCTGTATATACTGACACACTACATCCCTGTATATACACCGACACACTACATCCCTGTATATACACTGACACACTACATCCCTGTATATACACTGACACACTACATCCCTGTATATACACTGACACACTACATCCCTGTATATACTGACACACTACATCCCTGTATATGCTGACACACTACATCCCTGTATATACTGACACACTACATCCCTGTATATACTGACACACTACATCCCTGTATATACTGACACACTACATCCCTGTATATACTGACACACTACATCACTGTATATACACTGACACACTACATCCCTGTATATACACCGACACACTACATCCCTGTATATACTGACACACTACATCCCTGTATATACTGACACACTACATCCCTGTATATACACTGACACACTACATCCCTGTATATACTGACACACTACATCCCTGTATATACACTGACACACTACATCCCTGTATATACTGACACACTACATCACTGTATATACACTGACACACTACATCCCTGTATATACTGACACACTACATCCCTGTATATACACCGACACACTACATCCCTGTATATACACTGACACACTACATCCCTGTATATACACTGACACACTACATCCCTGTATATACACTGACACACTACATCCCTGTATACACTGACACACTACATCCCTGTATATGCTGACACACTACATCCCTGTATATACTGACACACTACATCCCTGTATATACTGACATACTACATCACTGTATATACACCGACACACTACATCCCTGTATATACTGACACACTACATCCCTGTATATACTGACACACTACATCACTGTATATACTGACACACTACATCCCTGTATATACTGACACACTACATCCCTGTATATACTGACACACTACATCCCTGTATATACTGACACACTACATCACTGTATATACACTGACACACTACATCCCTGTATATACTGACACACTACATCCCTGTATATACACCGACACACTACATCCCTGTATATACACTGACACACTACATCCCTGTATATACTGACACACTACATCCCTGTATATACACTGACACACTACATCCCTGTATATACTGACACACTACATCCCTGTATATACTGACACACTACATCCCTGTATATACTGACACACTACATCCCTGTATATACTGACACACTACATCCCTGTATATACTGACACACTACATCCCTGTATATACTGACACACTACATCACTGTATATACACTGACACACTACATCCCTGTATATACACCGACACACTACATCCCTGTATATACTGACACACTACATCCCTGTATATACTGACACACTACATCCCTGTATATACACTGACACACTACATCCCTGTATATACTGACACACTACATCCCTGTATATACACTGACACACTACATCCCTGTATATACTGACACACTACATCACTGTATATACACTGACACACTACATCCCTGTATATACTGACACACTACATCACTGTATATACACTGACACACTACATCCCTGTATATACTGACACACTACATCCCTGTATATACTGACACACTACATCCCTGTATATACTGACACACTACATCCCTGTATATACTGACACACTACATCCCTGTATATACACTGACACACTACATCCCTGTATATACTGACACACTACATCACTGTATATACACTGACACACTACATCCCTGTATATACACTGACACACTACATCCCTGTATATACTGACACACTACATCCCTGTATATACTGACACACTACATCACTGTATATACTGACACACTACATCCCTGTATATACTGACACACTACATCCCTGTATATACTGACACACTACATCCCTGTATATACTGACACACTACATCCCTGTATATACTGACACACTACATCCCTGTATATACTGACACACTACATCCCTGTATATACACTGACACACTACATCCCTGTATATACTGACACACTACATCACTGTATATACACTGACACACTACATCCCTGTATATACACTGACACACTACATCCCTGTATATACTGACACACTACATCCCTGTATATACTGACACACTACATCACTGTATATACTGACACACTACATCCCTGTATATACACCGACACACTACATCCCTGTATATACTGACACACTACATCACCGTATATACTGACACACTACATCCCTGTATATACACTGACACACTACATCACTGTATATATACTGACACACTACATCCCTGTATATACTGACACACTACATCCCTGTATATACACCGACACACTACATCCCTGTATATACTGACACACTACATCACCGTATATACTGACACACTACATCACTGTATATACACTGACACACTACATCCCTGTATATACTGACACACTACATCCCTGTATATACTGACACACTACATCCCTGTATATACTGACACACTACATCACTGTATATACACTGACACACTACATCCCTGTATATACTGACACACTACATCCCTGTATATACTGACACACTACATCACCGTATATACTGACATACCAATACTACATCACTGTATACTGACACGCTACATCACTCAGTGATGTAGTGTGTCAGTATACGGTGATGTACAGTGATGTAGTGTGTCAGTATACGGCGATGCAGTATGTCAGTATACGGTGATGTAGTATGTCAGTATACGGTGATGTACAGTGATGTAGTGTGTCAGTATACAGTGATGTAGTATGTCAGTATACGGTGATGTACAGTGATGTAGTGTGTCAGTATACGGTGATGTAGTGTGTCAGTATACGGTGATGTACAGTGATGTAGTGTGTCAGTATACAGTGATGTAGTATGTCAGTATACGGTGATGTACAGTGATGTAGTGTGTCAGTATACGGTGATGTAGTATGTCAGTATACGGTGATGTAGTATGTCAGTATACGGTGATGTAGTGTGTCAGTATACGGTGATGTAGTGTGTCAGTATATACGGTGATGTAGTATGTCAGTATACGGTGATGTAGTATGTCAGTATACGGTGATGTAGTATGTCAGTATACGGTGATGTAGTATGTCAGTATACGGTGATGTAGTATGTCAGTATATACGGTGATGTAGTATGTCAGTATACGGTGATGTAGTATGTCAGTATACGGTGATGTAGTGTGTCAGTATACGGTGATGTAGTATGTCAGTATACGGTGATGTAGTGTGTCAGTATACGGTGATGTAGTATGTCAGTATATACGGTGATGTAGTATGTCAGTATATACGGTGATGTAGTATGTCCGTATACGGTGATGTAGTATGTCAGTATACGGTGATGTAGTATGTCAGTATACGGTGATGTAGTATGTCAGTATACGGTGATGTAGTATGTCAGTATATACGGTGATGTAGTATGTCAGTATACGGTGATGTAGTATGTCAGTATACGGTGATGTAGTATGTCAGTATACGGTGATGTAGTATGTCAGTATATACGGTGATGTAGTATGTCAGTATATACGGTGATGTAGTATGTCCGTATACGGTGATGTAGTATGTCAGTATATACGGTGATGTAGTGTGTCAGTATACGGTGATGTAGTATGTCAGTATATACGGTGATGTAGTATGTCAGTATATACGGTGATGTAGTATGTCCGTATACGGTGATGTAGTATGTCAGTATACGGTGATGTAGTATGTCAGTATATACGGTGATGTAGTATGTCAGTATATACGGTGATGTAGTGTGTCAGTATACGGTGATGTAGTATGTCAGTATACGGTGATGTAGTATGTCAGTATATACGGTGATGTAGTGTGTCAGTATACGGTGATGTAGTATGTCAGTATACGGTGATGTAGTATGTCAGTATACGGTGATGTAGTGTGTCAGTATACGGTGATGTAGTATGTCAGTATACGGTGATGTAGTATGTCAGTATATACGGTGATGTAGTATGTCAGTATACGGTGATGTAGTATGTCAGTATATACGGTGATGTAGTATGTCAGTATACGGTGATGTAGTATGTCAGTATACGGTGATGTAGTGTGTCAGTATACGGTGATGTAGTATGTCAGTATACGGTGATGTAGTGTGTCAGTATACGGTGATGTAGTATGTCAGTATACGGTGATGTAGTATGTCAGTATATACGGTGATGTAGTATGTCCGTATACGGTGATGTAGTATGTCAGTATACGGTGATGTAGTGTGTCAGTATATACGGTGATGTAGTATGTCAGTATACGGTGATGTAGTATGTCAGTATACGGTGATGTAGTATGTCAGTATATACGGTGATGTAGTATGTCAGTATATACGGTGATGTAGTATGTCAGTATACGGTGATGTAGTATGTCAGTATACGGTGATGTAGTGTGTCAGTATACGGTGATGTAGTATGTCAGTATACGGTGATGTAGTGTGTCAGTATACGGTGATGTAGTATGTCAGTATATACGGTGATGTAGTATGTCAGTATATACGGTGATGTAGTATGTCCGTATACGGTGATGTAGTATGTCAGTATACGGTGATGTAGTATGTCAGTATACGGTGATGTAGTATGTCAGTATACGGTGATGTAGTATGTCAGTATATACGGTGATGTAGTATGTCAGTATACGGTGATGTAGTATGTCAGTATACGGTGATGTAGTATGTCAGTATACGGTGATGTAGTATGTCAGTATACGGTGATGTAGTATGTCAGTATACGGTGATGTAGTATGTCAGTATATACGGTGATGTAGTATGTCAGTATACGGTGATGTAGTATGTCAGTATACGGTGATGTAGTATGTCAGTATATACGGTGATGTAGTATGTCAGTATACGGTGATGTAGTATGTCAGTATACGGTGATGTAGTATGTCAGTATACGGTGATGTAGTATGTCAGTATATACGGTGATGTAGTATGTCAGTATATACGGTGATGTAGTATGTCCGTATACGGTGATGTAGTATGTCAGTATACGGTGATGTAGTATGTCAGTATATACGGTGATGTAGTATGTCAGTATACGGTGATGTAGTATGTCAGTATATACGGTGATGTAGTATGTCAGTATACGGTGATGTAGTATGTCAGTATACGGTGATGTAGTGTGTCAGTATACGGTGATGTAGTATGTCAGTATATACGGTGATGTAGTATGTCAGTATATACGGTGATGTAGTATGTCAGTATACGGTGATGTAGTATGTCAGTATACGGTGATGTAGTATGTCAGTATACGGTGATGTAGTATGTCAGTATACGGTGATGTAGTATGTCAGTATACGGTGATGTAGTATGTCAGTATACGGTGATGTAGTATGTCAGTATATACGGTGATGTAGTATGTCAGTATACGGTGATGTAGTATGTCAGTATACGGTGATGTAGTATGTCAGTATACGGTGATGTAGTATGTCAGTATACGGTGATGTAGTATGTCAGTATATACGGTGATGTAGTATGTCAGTATACGGTGATGTAGTATGTCAGTATACGGTGATGTAGTATGTCAGTATACGGTGATGTAGTATGTCAGTATACGGTGATGTAGTATGTCAGTATACGGTGATGTAGTATGTCAGTATACGGTGATGTAGTATGTCAGTATACGGTGATGTAGTATGTCAGTATACGGTGATGTAGTATGTCAGTATATACGGTGATGTAGTATGTCAGTATACGGTGATGTAGTATGTCCGTATACGGTGATGTAGTATGTCAGTATACGGTGATGTACAGTGATGTAGTGTGTCAGTATACGGTGATGTACAGTGATGTGGTGTGTCAGTATACGGTGATGTACAGTGATGTGGTGTGTCAGTATACGGTGATGTAGTATGTCAGTATACGGTGATGAGCACATTGCTGTGTGATGTCATATGGGGGTATTGTCATATATTGAGCACAGTGCTGTGTGATGATGTATGGTAATGATGTAATGTAATATAAGAAGGGTGAATATATGGAATGGGATGTGACTTCTCCCCTCTGAGGTATTATTCTTTCTGGCAGTGATCACATGGCTATCTCATGAAATACACCATACAGGCAGCACTCACCCTCCCTTCTCCCTATCTCTGCAGCCCGGGACTGTCCCTGTGATCCCCCCACCCCCCTCCTCCTCCTGATATCACAGCCCTCCAATACACAGAGGCGTTCCACCAACCCAACAGCCTCGCCCACTACCCCGCCTACACACCCACCCATGCACAGCATCGGGCCTCGCGGACTAGGCCGAAGCCGCGGCCTCGCCTCAAAAATCGTGCCCGCAGCTCCTCAGGCCCGGCGCGGTGCTGGTGGAAAAAAAATAAATAAATAAATTAAAAAATCGATTTGAAGAAGATTTGAATCGATTTGACCTCTCAACTCGATTCAAGATTCAAATCGATTTTTTCCCCAGCCCTAACCATCAGCCCCATCTAGTGACCGTGACCATCAGCTCCATCTAGTGACCGTGACCATCAGCCCCATCTAGTGACCGTGACCATCAGCTCCATCTAGTGACCATCAGCTCCATCTAGTGACCATAATGCTGTATTTTCCTGATTGCGGTATTCCAAAAAAAATCTATACGGCCACTAGATGGTGCTGGTGAACATAGAAAATAAACATATTAGACAAATTACGGGGGTTATTCGTGACGGCTGTGCTAATGCTCAAGGCATGTGTGTGAGCAGGCTCTTGAAAGTCAAGACAGCAGCATTGTTTTACTGGGATAAAAATATATATACATGCAGGAGGACAGAAATAGGCAAGGGGGATGGGTAGATTTCTGAAGTCCAGCAGGTAGGGCTTGACAACGCTGGTTGGTAATTTAGTGCAGCAAAGGAACAATGTTGTCACCCCAAACAGGAATTTAGAAGCTCGTACATATTAGACACAATAGAGGAGTTCTTCTCGACTGCTGTGTAAATGCTGATAGAAGTACACATCAAATGTATAAATATAGACCCCATGGTGTGCAAAAACTTTCCATTATGCCTATATATCAAGAATAATGTACAAGTGACATCACTAAGGGAACTAAGGAGAAGGTGGAATCCTTATGGGTAAAGCTCCAAAGAGAAAAAGCTATGGGGAAAAAAATACTGGAAGTATGCTATAGGTCCCCTAACCTGAGGGAGGAGGGGAGACAGATCTCCTATCACAGGTTGGATTAGCAGCACGGATGGGAAGTGTTATCATAATGGGGGATTTTAATTATCCAGACATAGACTGGGCGGAGGGAACCACGCATTTGTCCAAGGCTCGCCAGTTCCTAAATGTCTTGCAGGACAATTTCATGGTCCAGATGGTAGACGCACCAACTAGAAATAAAGCTTTACTAGATCTACCAATTACCAACAATACAGACCTGATCATGGATGTGAAAATACGGGTCAATTTAGGAAACAGCGATCACAGGTCAATTGGCTTCAGTATAAATCACACAAATAGGAAACATAAGGGGAATACAAAAACACTGAATTTCAAAAGAGCCAACTTCCCTAAACTACGAACCTTGCTAGAAGGGATAAATTGGGATAAAATCTTAAGAACAAAGAACACGTAGAAGAGATGGGTTTGCTTTAAGAGCATATTAAATAAGGGCATTAGCCAGTGCATCCCATTGGGTAATACATTTAAAAGAGCAAACAAAAGTCCTGGATAGCTTAACTCCAATGAAAAAATGCATATAAAAGCAAAGGAGAAGGCCATCTAAAAATACAAGGTTGAGGGATCATCATCAGCATTCAGACTTTATAAAGAATGCAACAAGAAATGTAAGGGTGCAAATAGGGCGGCTAAGAAATTCTTTAAGTATATAAACAGTAAAAAAGGGAGGACAGACCATATTGCCCCATAAAGAATGAGGAAGGACATCTGGTTACAATACATGGGCAGATTGCGAAGGTATTGAATTTATTCTTCTCTTCACGAGGGAATCGGGGGGGGGCTTCGGTAACCAAAACTGCAGTGTTTATCCTCATGACACATCACAGGAAGCACCTCCATGGTTAACAGAGGACAGAATTAAAATTAGACTTGGGAAACTTAACATTAATAAATCACAGTTGTTCCTAATTTTTACAGACAGTCTACTGACTGGAATGGTACCAGCTGATTGTAGAAAAGCCAATGTAGCACCAATATTTAAAAAGGGCCCAAAATACATCCCTGGGAATTACAGACCAGTTAGCCTAACATCAATAGTATGTAAACTCTTGGAGGGGATAAGGGACTATATACAAGATTTTAGTAATGAGAACGGTATCATTAGCAGTAATCAGCATGGATTCATGAAGAATCGCTCTTGCCAAACCAATCTATTAACCTTCTATGAGGAGGTGAGTTGCCATCTAGATAAAGGAAGGCCCGTAGACGTGGTGTATCTGGACTTTGCAAAAGCATTTGACACAGTTCCCCATAAACGTTGACTGTACAAAGTAAGGTCTGTCGGCATGGACCATAGGGTGAGTGCATGGATTGAAAACTGGCTACAAGGGCGAGTTCAGAGGGTGGTGATAAATGGGGAGTACTCGGAATGGTCGGGGTGGGTAGTGGGGTCCCCCAGGGTTCTGTGCTGGGACCAATCCTATTTAATTTGTTCATAAACGACCTGGAGGATGGGATAAACAGTTCAATCTCTGTATTTGCAGATGATATTAAGCTAAGCAGGGCAATAACTTCTCCACAGGATGTGGAAACCTTGCAAAAAGATCTGAACAAATTAATGGGGTGGGCGACTACATGGCAAATGAGGTTCAATGTAGAAAAATGTAAAATAATGTATTTGGGTGGCAAAAATATGAATGCAATCTATACACTGGGGGGAGAACCTCTGTGGGAATCTAGGATGGAAAAGGACCTGGGGGTCCTAGTAGATGATAGGCTCAGCAATGGCATGCAATGTCAAGCTGCTGCTAACAAAGCAAACAGGATATTGGCATTAAAAAGGGGATCAACTCCAGAGATAAAACGATAATTCTCCCGCTCTACAAGACTCTGGTCCGGCCGCACCTGGAGTATGCTGTCCAATTCTGGGCACCAGTCCTCAGGAAGGATGTACTGGAAATGGAGCGAGTACAAAGAAGGGCAACAAAGCTAATAAAGGGTCTGGAGGATCTTAGTTATGAGGAAAGGTTGCGAGCTCTGAACTTATTCTCTCTGGAGAAGAGACGCTTGAGAGGGGATATTATTTCAATATACAAATACCGTACTGGTGACCCCACAATAGGGAGAAAACTTTTTTTGCGGAAGGGAGTTTAACCTCTTCAGCCCCGGAAGATTTGGCTGCTGAATGACCGGGCCATTTTTTGCGATTCGGCACTGCGTCGCTTTAACTGACAATTGCGTGGTCGTGCGACGTTGCACCCACGTCCTTTTTTTCCCCACAAATAGAGCTTTCTTTTGGTGATATTTGATCACCTCTGCGGTTTTTATTTTTTGCGCTAAAAAAACAAAACAATTTTCTGTACTTTTTGCTATAATAAATATCCCCATTTTTTTTTTTTAAAAAAGCAATTTTTTTCTCAGTTTAGGCCGATATGTATTCTACATATTTTTGGTAAAAAAAACAAAAACAAAAACCCCGCAATAAGCGTAGATTGATTGGTTTGCGCAAAAGTTATAGCGTCTACTAAATAGGGCATAGATTTATAGCATTGTTATTTTTTTTTTTACTAGTAATGGCGGCGATCTGCGATTTTTATTGTGACTGCGACATTATGGCGGACACATCGGACAATTTTGACACATTTTTGGGACCATTGGCATTTATACAGCGATCAGTGCTATAAAAATGCACTGATTACTGTAAAAACGTCACTGGCAGTGAAGGGGTTAACTGTGTTCCCTGGGAGGTGATTCTAACTGAAGGGGGAGGGGACTGACTAGAGGAAGTGACGGATCGTGGTTCCTAGCTAATTGGAACACACGATCTGTCACTGCTCTCAGAACAAAACACGGATTTGTGTGTTCACACACACACTTCCGTGTTCTGTCCCTCGTGCTCGCGATCGCTCGTGGCCGGCGCTCATTGCGACCGTCGGCCACGAGCATCGGTACCACCGCTGTGCAGCGGGCACATGTGCCTGCTATCCCGATCCCGCAAGCTGGACGTATAGGTACGACGGTTTGCGGGATCGTGACGACCTACCGCAGTATAATGACGGCGGCTGGTCGGCAAGTGGTTAACAAGACTCGTGGCCACGCATTAAAATGAGAAGAAAAGCGGTTTAACTTTAAACTACGGCGAGGGTTCTTTACTGTAACTCTTTACTGAGCGGCAAGGATGTGGAATTCCCTTCCACAGGCGGTGGTCTCAGCGGGGAGCATCGATAGTTTCAAAAAACTATTAGATAAGCACCTGAACACGCGCAACATAGAGGGATATACAATGTAATACTGACATATAATCACACACATAGGTTGGACTTGATGGACTTGTGTGTCTTTTTTCAACCTCACCTACTATGTAATTATGCCCAGTTCTTCTGCATTTTTGTTTAAATGAATCAACATTACATATGGGGTCTATTTATAAAAAAAAAAAAAAAAATTTAAATTCACCATGTGAATGTCCCAGCCGTCGCAAATGATCCCTGTGATGTGTCTAATATGTTTTTTTCCAGGACCATCAGCTCCATCTAGTGACCGTAATGCTGTATTTTCCACATTGCGGTATTCAGAAAAAAAAAAAAAAAATCAATAAGGCCACTAGATGGTGCTGATGAGTTTAGGAAACAAACATATTAGACATATTAAGGGAGTTATTCGTGAATGCTGATCACATAGCGAATGTATAAACACCCCCCATGGTGTGCAAAAACATTCCATTTGAACAAGAAAATTGGTCCCCAACTCAGCCCTAGGGGGTGTTGAAATTAATTGTCGAATCGATGCATCGAGATTCGACCGTCCACGATGCGGCATCGATGCTATAGCTTTAACCGGTTCCCGACCGGCACGCGCCGATGTACGTCGGTAGAATTGCGCGGGCGCCGGCCGGGAGCTCCGTGAGTCGGGTCGCGCGGACTCCATCGCCGTGGGGATACCCGCGATCGTCTCACGGAGAGGAAGAACGGGGAGATGCTAAGGTAAACAAGCATCTCCCTGTTCTGCCTAGTGACACGGTCACTGATCTCTGATCCCCGTCATCGGGAGCAGAAATCAGTGTGTGCCACAGCTAGCCCATCCCCCCTACAGTTAGAACACATTCCTAGGACACATTTAACCCCTACAGCGCCACCTAGTGTTAACCCCTTCACTGCCAGTCACATTTACACTGGAATCAATGCGATTTTAAATCGCACTGATCGCTGTATAAATATGAATGGTCCCAAAATCACGCCAAAACTGTCCGACATGTCCGCCATAATGTCGCAGTCAAGAAAAAAATCGCTGATCACTGCCACTACTAGTAAAAAAAAAAAAAATAATAATAAAAATGCCATAAAACTATCCCCTATTTTGTAAACGCTATAACTTTTGCGCAAACCAATCAATAAACGCTTATTACGATTTTTTTTTACCAAAAATATGTAGAAGAAGAATACGTATCGGCCTAAACTGAGGAAAAAAAATGTTTTTTTATATATTTTTGGGGGATATTTATTATAGCAAAAAGCAAAAAATAATGCGTTTTTTTTGAAATTGTCAGTCTTTTTTTGTTTATAACGCAAAAAATAAAAACCGCAGAGGTGATCAAATATCACCAATAGAAAGCTCTATTTGTGGGAAAAAAAGGACGCCAATTTTGTTTGAGAGCCACATCGCACGACCGCGCAATTGTCAGTTAAAGCGACGCAGTGCCAAATCGCAAAACATGCTCTGGTCAGGAAGGGGGTAACTTCTTCAGGGGCTGAAGTAGTTAAGAAATCGATTATTGAGGATCAAGTCATCCTCGCGTC
Source organism: Lithobates clamitans (assembly GCA_037952925.1). NCBI lineage: Eukaryota > Metazoa > Chordata > Amphibia > Anura > Ranidae > Lithobates > Lithobates clamitans. Next base: position 149,512 of record JBBGZY010001875.1, read on the forward strand.
GTGCTGCCGCACCACGCCCTGCCTCCGAGTGGAGCCGAAATCAGCCGAAGTTTCCGCGCCGTTTTTTCCCGCCTCCCGCTGACGTCATCCCCCTGTGTCGCGAGGAGAGGAGATCTTTCATCAATCCCCTTCCCTCATCTTCCCACCCCCTCACTAGCCAATAGAAAGTGATCCCAGGCGGCGGATTGCGGACGTGAGGAGCCACGCTGTGTGCACATTGGCAGGAACATGGAGCGCCAGGGCCGGAGCTTGTGGTGGCTGGAGCTGTCCCTGCTGCTGGTTAGAGTGGCCGCGGCCGGCTTATGGAGCTCCGAGGAGGAGAGTGGAGCCATCAGTGCTTTTGGTCCCGGAAAGGTTCAGGGCGGCCACGGCGTATCCAGCCGGAGGTGTGATGTCATGGATTCCTATTTCCCCATCCCCAGACTCTTCCATTCTCTTTCCATGGATTTCACCATCTTTTAATTCTTATCCCTTGACCCCTCCATCCTTCAGACTCTTCCATCCTTTAGTTCCCATCTTCAGACTACTCCGTTCCTTCCTTTCCTATTCATGGATTCCTCCTTCCTTATCTCCAGACTGCTCCATCCTTCCTTTCCTATTCATGGATTCCTCCTTCCCTATCTCCAGACTGCTCCATCCTTCCTTTCCTATTCATGGATTCCTCCTTCCTTATCTCCAGACTGCTCCATCCTTCCTTTCCTATTCATGGATTCCTCCTTCCCTATCTCCAGACTGCTCCATCCTTCCTTTCCTATTCATGGATTCCTCCTTCCTTATCTCCAGACTGCTTCATCCTTCCTTTCCTATTCATGGATTCCTCCTTCCCTATCTCCAGTCTACTCCATCCTTCCTTTCCTATTCATGGATTCCTCCTTCCCTATCTCCAGTCTACTTCATCCTTCCTTTCCTATTCATGGATTCCTCTTTCCTTATCTCCAGACTGCTCCATCCTTCCTTTCCTATTCATGGATTCCTCCTTCCCTATCTCCAGTCTACTCCATCCTTCCTTTCCTATTCATGGATTCCTCCTTCCCTATCTCCAGACTACTCCATCCTTCCTTTCCTATTCATGGATTCCTCCTTCCTTATCTCCAGACTACTTCATCCTTCCTTTCCTATTCATGGATTCCTCCTTCCTTATCTCCAGACTACTCCATCCTTCCTTTCCTATTCATGGATTCCTCCTTCCCTATCTCCAGTCTACTCCATCCTTCCTTTCCTATTCATGCATTCCTCCTTCCATATCTCCAGACTGCTCCATCCTTCCTTTCCTATTCATGGATTCCTCCTTCCTTTCCTATTCATGGATTCCTCCTTCCTTATCTCCAGACTACTTCATCCTTCCTTTCCTATTCATGGATTCCTCCTTCCTTATCTCCAGACTGCTCCATCCTTCCTTTCCTATTCATGGATTCCTCCTTCCCTATCTCCAGTCTACTCCATCCTTCCTTTCCTATTCATGGATTCCTCCTTCCCTATCTCCAGACTGCTCCATCCTTCCTTTCCTATTCATGGATTCCTCCTTCCTTATCTCCAGACTACTTCATCCTTCCTTTCCTATTCATGGATTCCACCTTCCTTATCTCCAGACTACTCCGTTCCTTCCTTTCCTATTCATGGATTCCTCCTTCCCTATCTCCAGTCTACTCCACCCTTCCTTTCCTATTCATGGATTCCTCCTTCCTTATCTCCAGACTGCTCCATCCTTCCTTTACTATTCATGGATTCCTCCTTCCATATCTCCAGACTGCTCCATCCTTCCTTTCCTATTCATGCATTCCTCCTTCCATATCTCCAGACTGCTCCATCCTTCCTTTCCTATTCATGGATTCCTCCTTCCTTTCCTATTCATGGATTCCTCCTTCCCTATCTCCAGACTACTCCATCCTTCCGTTCCTATTCATGGGTTCCTCCTTCCTTATCTCCAGACTGCTCCATCCTTCCTTTCCTATTCATGGATTCCTCCTTCCTTATCTCCAGACTACTCCGTTCCTTCCTTTCCTATTCATGGATTCCTCCTTCCCTATCTCCAGTCTACTCCATCCTTCCTTTCCTATTCATGGATTCCTCCTTCCTTATCTCCAGACTGCTCCATCCTTCCTTTCCTATTCATGGATTCCTCCTTCCTTATCTCTAGACTGCTCCATCCTTCCTTTCCTATTCATGGATTCCTCCTTCCCTATCTCCAGACTGCTCCATCCTTCCATTCCTATTCATGGATTCCTCCTTCCCTATCTCCAGTCTACTCCATCCTTCCTTTCCTTTTCATGGATTCCTCCTTCCTTATCTCCAGACTACTCCATCCTTCCTTTCCTATTCATGGATTCCTCCTTCCTTATCTCCAGACTGCTCCATCCTTCCTTTCCTATTCATGGATTCCTCCTTCCCTATCTCCAGACTGCTCCATCCTTCCTTTACTATTCATGGATTCCTCCTTCCATATCTCCAGACTGCTCCATCCTTCCTTTCCTATTCATGCATTCCTCCTTCCATATCTCCAGACTGCTCCATCCTTCCTTTCCTATTCATGCATTCCTCCTTCCTTTCCTATTCATGGATTCCTCCTTCCCTATCTCCAGACTACTCCATCCTTCCGTTCCTATTCATGGGTTCCTCCTTCCTTATCTCCAGACTGCTCCATCCTTCCTTTCCTATTCATGGATTCCTCCTTCCTTATCTCCATACTACTCCATTCCTTCCTTTCCTATTCATGGATTCCTCCTTCCCTATCTCCAGACTACTCCATCCTTCCTTTCCTATTCATGGATTCCTCCTTCCCTATCTCCAGACTACTTCATCCTTCCTTTCCTATTCATGGATTCCTCCTTCCCTATCTCCAGACTACTCCGTTCCTTCCTTTCCTATTCATGGATTCCTCCTTCCCTATCTCCAGTCTACTCCATCCTTCCTTTCCTATTCATGGATTCCTCCTTCCTTATCTCCAGACTGCTCCATCCTTCCTTTCCTATTCATGGATTCCTCCTTCCTTATCTCTAGACTGCTCCATCCTTCCTTTCCTATTCATGGATTCCTCCTTCCCTATCTCCAGACTGCTCCATCCTTCCATTCCTATTCATGGATTCCTCCTTCCCTATCTCCAGTCTACTCCATCCTTCCTTTCCTTTTCATGGATTCCTCCTTCCTTATCTCCAGACTACTCCATCCTTCCTTTCCTATTCATGGATTCCTCCTTCCTTATCTCCAGACTGCTCCATCCTTCCTTTCCTATTCATGGATTCCTCCTTCCCTATCTCCAGACTGCTCCATCCTTCCTTTACTATTCATGGATTCCTCCTTCCATATCTCCAGACTGCTCCATCCTTCCTTTCCTATTCATGCATTCCTCCTTCCATATCTCCAGACTGCTCCATCCTTCCTTTCCTATTCATGGATTCCTCCTTCCTTTCCTATTCATGGATTCCTCCTTCCCTATCTCCAGACTACTCCATCCTTCCGTTCCTATTCATGGGTTCCTCCTTCCTTATCTCCAGACTGCTCCATCCTTCCTTTCCTATTCATGGATTCCTCCTTCCTTATCTCCAGACTACTCCATTCCTTCCTTTCCTATTCATGGATTCCTCCTTCCCTATCTCCAGACTACTCCGTTCCTTCCTTTCCTATTCATGGATTCCTCCTACCTTATCTCCAGACTACTCAGTTCCTTCCTTTCCTATTCATGGATTCCTCCTTCCCTATCTCCAGACTACTCCGTTCCTTCCTTTCCTATTCATGGATTCCTCCTTCCTTATCTCCAGACTACTCCGTTCCTTTCTTTCCTATTCATGGATTCCTCCTTCCCTATCTCCAGACTACTTCATCCTTCCTTTCCTATTCATGGATTCCTCCTTCCCTATCTCCAGACTACTCCATTCTTCCTTTCCTCTTCATGGATTCCTCCTTCCCTATCTCCAGACTACTCCATCCTTCCTTTCCTATTCATGGATTCCTCCTTCCCTATCTCCAGACTACTCCATCCTTCCGTTCCTATTCATGGGTTCCTCCTTCCTTATCTCCATACTACTCCATTCCTTCCTTTCCTATTCATGGATTCCTCCTTCCCTATCTCCAGACTACTCCATCCTTCCTTTCCTATTCATGGATTCCTCCTTCCCTATCTCCAGACTACTTCATCCTTCCTTTCCTATTCATGGATTCCTCCTTCCCTATCTCCAGACTACTCCGTTCCTTCCTTTCCTATTCATGGATTCCTCCTTCCCTATCTCCAGTCTACTCCATCCTTCCTTTCCTATTCATGGATTCCTCCTTCCTTATCTCCAGACTGCTCCATCCTTCCTTTCCTATTCATGGATTCCTCCTTCCTTATCTCTAGACTGCTCCATCCTTCCTTTCCTATTCATGGATTCCTCCTTCCCTATCTCCAGACTGCTCCATCCTTCCATTCCTATTCATGGATTCCTCCTTCCCTATCTCCAGTCTACTCCATCCTTCCTTTCCTTTTCATGGATTCCTCCTTCCTTATCTCCAGACTACTCCATCCTTCCTTTCCTATTCATGGATTCCTCCTTCCTTATCTCCAGACTGCTCCATCCTTCCTTTCCTATTCATGGATTCCTCCTTCCCTATCTCCAGACTGCTCCATCCTTCCTTTACTATTCATGGATTCCTCCTTCCATATCTCCAGACTGCTCCATCCTTCCTTTCCTATTCATGCATTCCTCCTTCCATATCTCCAGACTGCTCCATCCTTCCTTTCCTATTCATGGATTCCTCCTTCCTTTCCTATTCATGGATTCCTCCTTCCCTATCTCCAGACTACTCCATCCTTCCGTTCCTATTCATGGGTTCCTCCTTCCTTATCTCCAGACTGCTCCATCCTTCCTTTCCTATTCATGGATTCCTCCTTCCTTATCTCCAGACTACTCCATTCCTTCCTTTCCTATTCATGGATTCCTCCTTCCCTATCTCCAGACTACTCCGTTCCTTCCTTTCCTATTCATGGATTCCTCCTACCTTATCTCCAGACTACTCAGTTCCTTCCTTTCCTATTCATGGATTCCTCCTTCCCTATCTCCAGACTACTCCGTTCCTTCCTTTCCTATTCATGGATTCCTCCTTCCTTATCTCCAGACTACTCCGTTCCTTTCTTTCCTATTCATGGATTCCTCCTTCCCTATCTCCAGACTACTTCATCCTTCCTTTCCTATTCATGGATTCCTCCTTCCCTATCTCCAGACTACTCCATTCTTCCTTTCCTCTTCATGGATTCCTCCTTCCCTATCTCCAGACTACTCCATCCTTCCTTTCCTATTCATGGATTCCTCCTTCCCTATCTCCAGACTGCTCTATCTTTCTAATCGTGATGCATCGCGGAATCAAATCGTTGACATGATAATCGCAATCGAACCGTGAGACCACCGAAGATGCGCACCCTTACTCAGCCCCCCCCCCACACACATGTATACTTCTTATGCATCAGAACAATTTTACATTTTAGCTATAAGCCTATTGATTCAGTCTGTGGGAACTGGGATCAGTCTGTGCGATCCAATCTACCTTACATAGCAGGAAACATCTAACAGGGGCTCTAATCCTTCTCCACTAATTAAAAACTAAAAACAAAAAAACAAAACAAAAAAAAAAAAAACGATTTTTGGCTTGATATGTACTTCAATTTGTACATTTGTGTACTGTAATTCAACAATATAAGATATCTGTTTTTTCCAACTGCTGCAAAAATACATACATACCATCTGATTACTACTGGTGTTCCCTTGGTACTGGCTCCACTTTTCTCCATCCAGGCTATAGAAGATAATATATTGGGATATGTACAGGGTAAGGAATTTGTCGAGCGCCTTGAGTTTGCATGGCGTGAATCACCATAGGTGCCGGAAGATCCACCTGAAATAATAGACAATGAAAGAAAAGTTTTATTTAGCTTCTTATCCTCCATATTTGCATCTACCTTATCTGGGGGTTTCCTAAGTCTTCTATGCAGTATTAGCCCATTTCCCTGGGCCATATACATGAATGAAGCCTCAAAGGTTTTGAGATGTTAATTTTCCTACAGTAGGATGATCTTCTTCTCCAACGGTCCAATAGGAACATTACTGGCTAGCACTTTTAAGTGAAACTTACATTTTTGGGCCCCTAAGGGCTCCTTCCATAATGAGGAGTAAGTACCGTATTTATCGGCGTATAACACGCACCCCAATTTAGGAGAAATGGCGCCACCGGCGCCGAAATACACAGAGCCGGTTCTCGGCGGCTCTCGTTCACTTTCGGCTCCACTCGGGATGGGCGTGACGGTGAGCGGAGCAGACTAAAATATGACTAAAACGAAATGACAATTAAAAGTAGATCAAAGTTTGCGGTCAAAATGGTATTGAAAAATGTAAAAAAAAATTATTTAAAAAAAAAAAGGCAAGAAAAACAAAGGGTAACATTTTCCTAGCAGTAAATCAGCCAATTCTACAGAAATTCAACAGATAGAATAAGTTCAGCCTCATCATCCCGGAACAATCTGCAGCCGGCCAGCTAAGACCTGTCCTAGGATGCTAATGTGACTTACATGCATATACAGCTGGACCTGCTAATAACCTTAATACAGTTTATATGCTCACATGTGAGAGATAAAAGCAGAATTATTTACTGTGACTTTATATATGGATGTCATATAACAGTTGTATATTTGTGTTCACAGAAGCAAACCAGAAAGCATAGAGTTAAGTCTTTGTGACTCTCAGGAGTTTTGCCCAGTAACAGCCAATCTCACACTGAGCAAGAGTCTTGGCCAATCACAGCCACTCTCACACTGAGCAAGGAGTCTAGGCCAATCACAGCCACTCTCACACTGAGCAAGGAGTCTAGGCCAATCACAGCCACTCTCACACTGAGCAAGGAGTCTTGGCCAATCACAGCCACTCTCACACTGAGCAAGGAGTCTTGGCCAATCACAGCCACTCTCACACTGAGCAAGGACTCTTGGCCAATCACAGCCAGCCTTACACCTATTATTTTGTCTGCAAATCACCCAGCACATGTTAGATCTCATTTTATCAGAGAGAGGGGACCTGAGCAGATTGGAGATCCAGCCGGAGTTCAGTTTTATGGAAGTAAGTGGCCCAAATAGGTATTTGATCCAGTTATTTGTGTTACTATTGTTATAGAATGTGATTAGAACTGTATACTGAACTAGTTATGTGTTCCCTTGTAGTTCCACCAAACAATTCAATCAAATCAAGCAGACAAACGTTTAACCACTTACCAACCGGCCCATAGCCGAATGACGGCTGCAGGGCGATTGGATAACTCTGGGAGGGCGTACTATGACGTCCTCCCAGAATTCCCCTCTCGCCCGCCCCCTGGGGCGCGCACCCGAACACATCCGTGACTGTCGGGTCCAGAGGACCCGGCGCATCACGGATCCCGGTAAATGGCCGCTGATCGCGTCGGTTTACCATGAGATCGTGCCGTCAAATGATGGCGCGATCACATGTAAACAGACCGGCGTCATCTGATGACGCCGGTTCCTCTCCTCCCCTCCTGTGTACTGATCGGTACACAGTGAGCGGGGAGGGGGATGGATGGATGTCTGCAGCGCTGTGGGCTGTATGTGTAGTGCACAGAGACATCCATCCATCCATCCATCCATGCTCAGCCATCCCTCACTACTCTGCAATGCCCCCGCAATACTCTGCAATGCCCCCGCACTACTCTGCAATGCCCCCGCAATACTCTGCAATGCCCCCGCAATACTCTGCAATGCCCCCGCACTAGTCTGCAATGCCCCCGCACTAGTCTGCAATGCCCCCGCACTAGTCTGCAATGCCCCCGCACTAGTCTGCAATGCCCCCGCACTAGTCTGCAATGCCCCCGCAATACTCTGCAATGCCCCCGCAATACTCTGCAATGCCCCCGCACTAGTCTGCAATGCCCCCGCACTAGTCTGCAATGCCCCCGCACTAGTCTGCAATGCCCCCGCACTAGTCTGCAATGCCCCCGCACTAGTCTGCAATGCCCCCGCACTAGTCTGCAATGCCCCCGCACTAGTCTGCAATGCCCCCGCACTAGTCTGCAATGCCCCCGCACTAGTCTGCAATGCCCCCGCACTAGTCTGCAATGCCCCCGCACTAGTCTGCAATGCCCCCGCACTAGTCTGCAATGCCCCCGCACTAGTCTGCAATGCCCCCGCACTAGTCTGCAATGCCCCCGCACTAGTCTGCAATGCCCCCGCACTAGTCTGCAATGCCCCCGCACTAGTCTGCAATGCCCCCGCACTAGTCTGCAATGCCCCCGCACTAGTCTGCAATGCCCCCGCACTAGTCTGCAATGCCCCCGCACTAGTCTGCAATGCCCCCGCACTAGTCTGCAATGCCCCCGCACTAGTCTGCAATGCCCCCGCACTAGTCTGCAATGCCCCCGCAATAGCTGTGCAATGCCCCCGCAATAGCTGTGCAATAGTCTGCAATAGCTGTGCAATAGTCTGCAATAGCTGTGCAATAGTCTGCAATAGCTGTGCAATAGTCTGCAATAGCTGTGCAATAGTCTGCAATAGCTGTGCAATAGTCTGCAATAGCTGTGCAATAGTCTGCAATAGCTGTGCAATAGTCTGCAATAGCTGTGCAATAGTCTGCAATAGCTGTGCAATAGTCTGCAATAGCTGTGCAATAGTCTGCAATAGCTGTGCAATAGTCTGCAATAGCTGTGCAATAGTCTGCAATAGCTGTGCAATAGTCTGCAATAGCTGTGCAATAGTCTGCAATAGCTGTGCAATAGTCGTGCAATAGCTGTGCAATAGTCGTGCAATAGCTGTGCAATAGTCGTGCAATAGCTGTGCAATAGCCGTGCAATAGCTGTGCAATAGCCGTGCAATAGCTGTGCAATAGCCGTGCAATAGCTGTGCAATAGCCGTGCAATAGCTGTGCAATAGTCGTGCAATAGCTGTGCAATAGTCGTGCAATAGCTGTGCAATAGTCGTGCAATAGCTGTGCAATAGTCGTGCAATAGCTGTGCAATAGTCGTGCAATAGCTGTGCAATAGTCGTGCAATAGCTGTGCAATAGTCGTGCAATAGCTGTGCAATAGTCGTGCAATAGCTGTGCAATAGTCTGCAATGCTGTGTAGAGGTCGGCCGATATTTGGCTTTTTTTTTACTTAATCGGCATGAGCTGATTGTGCGGACTTGTAAATGACTTCTGTAATATAAGTCAGCATTGACTTAATATATGTATGTATATGTGTGTATATATATAATTTCATATTCAGACAAGTTGTCTGAAGTTTTCTTCTCTCCTCCTCTGGGCAGCCAAGTCTGATAAGAAGATACATTTCTATCTCTTTTGGAACAGACTGAACTCTGGAGAAGTTTTCAGTTTAACCATTTAAATGCTAAATCTTTTCTGACATTTGTTGCTTACAAGTAAAAATCCTGTTTTTTCTGCTAGAAAATCACTTAGAACCCCCAAACATTATATATATTTTTTTTTTTAGCAGAGACCCTAGGGAATAAAATAGCGGTTGTTGCAATATTTTATGTCACACGGTATTTGCGCAGCGGTCTTTCAAACGCAATTTAAAAAAAAAATACACTAATGAAATAAAAAATTTTTAAAAAAAGCAGTAAAGTTAGCCCATTTTTTTTAGTCAAAGTTTTGATTACCTGTTTTTGTGTATTTAGTATTTAAGATATAGTTGTTTGTTGTTTTTTTTTTGTTTTGTTTTTTTTTTAATCTAAATTCTACATACAAGTGAACTGATTGGAGGTTTGTTTTGTTTAATAAATGTTTAAATATAAACATTTTTCTGTATCACTTATTACTTAAGGCTGCTCTCACACTGGAGCGGGTATGCGTTGACGGTAAAACGCTGTTAATTTTAGCGGCGCTTTACCGTCATTTTAGCGGCGCTATTCAGCTGCTAGCGGGGCGCTTATAACCCAGCTAGATGCTGAAGAAGGGGTTAAATGCGCCCACTGAAGCGCTGCTGCCGAAACGCTTTGCAGGCGCTTCGGCAGCGGTGCGCATTCATTTCAATGGGCAGGAGTGGTGGGGGAGGGGTATACACCGCTCCAAAGATGCCGCTTGCAGGACTTTTTTTTTTAACATTCTGCCAGCGCATCGCCTCAGTGTGAAAGCACTCGGGATATCACACTGACTGCAGGGGAGCCGTTTTACAGGCGCTGTTTTTAGCCCAAAAGCGCCTGAAAAACGCCCCAGTGTGAAAGGGGTCTAACTGTTAGATTTTATGAGATGAAGGGAAAAAAAAAAAGAAATCGGCCCTAAAAAATCGGCATCATATATCGGCCATCGGCCACCGCGATTTCTAAATATCGGCTTTGGCATCGGCCAGAGAAAAACCCATATCGGTCGACCTCTAATGCTGTGCAATACTCTGCCATGCTGTGCAATACTCTGCCATGCTGTGCAATACTCTGCAATGCTGTGCAATACTCTGCAATGCTGTGCAATACTCTGCAATGCTGTGCAATGCCCCCGCAATGCTGTGCAATGCCCCCGCAATGCTGTGCAATGCCCCCGCAATGCTGTGCAATGCCCCCGCAATGCTGTGCAATGCCCCCGCAATGCTGTGCAATGCCCCCGCAATGCTGTGCAATGCCCCCGCAATGCTGTGCAATGCCCCCGCAATGCTGTGCAATGCCCCCGCAATGCTGTGCAATGCCCCCGCAATGCTGTGCAATGCCCCCGCAATGCTGTGCAATGCCCCCGCAATGCTGTGCAATGCCCCCGCAATGCTGTGCAATGCCCCCGCAATGCTGTGCAATGCCCCCGCAATGCTGTGCAATGCCCCCGCAATGCTGTGCAATGCCCCCGCAATGCTGTGCAATGCCCCCGCAATGCTGTGCAATGCCCCCGCAATGCTGTGCAATGCCCCCGCAATGCTGTGCAATGCCCCCGCAATGCTGTGCAATGCTGTGCAATACCCCCCGCAATGCTGTGCAATGCTGTGCAATGCCCCCGCAATGCTGTGCAATGCTGTGCAATGCTGTGCAATACCCCCCGCAATGCTGTGCAATACCCCCCGCAATGCTGTGCAATACCCCCCGCAATGCTGTGCAATACCCCCCGCAATGCTCTGCCATGCTGTGCCATGCTCAGCTGTACTCGCCCTCTGTATGTGGCCAGGCTGTGGAAGTCTCACACATGTGGTATCGCCGTACTCAGGAGGAGGAGAATCTATTTTGGGGTGTCATTTTTGGTATGTACATATAATGTGGTAGAAATATTGTATAAATGGACAACTTTGTGTTTAAAAAAAAAACGTTTTAACCACTTCCCGCCCGCCGGCCGTCATACAACGTCCTTGACTTTGTGCGGGGATATCTGAATGATGGGTGCAGCTACAGGCATCATTCAGATATCAGCTTTTTCAGCCGGCGATTCCCTACACCATGAGAACGATCATAGCGGCTGTTCCACTGCTTGATCGTTCTTACGGGAGGCGAGAGGGGATGTCCCCCCCCCCCCCCCTCCCGCGCTTCTACCGACTCACTGCTACGATCGAAGCCGGGATCGTTTTTTTTTTTTTTTATTTCGGGCTTCCCAGCCTAGAGGTGAGATGTGGGATCTTATTGACCCCATATCTCACTGTAAAGAGGACCTGTCATGCCATATTCCTATTACAAGGATGTTTATATTCCTTGTATTAGGAATAAAAGTGGTCAAATTTTATTTTTATTTTTTTTTTGGAAAAAAGCATCAAACTAAAATAAAGTAAAATGAACAATAAAAAAAATTTTTTTTTTAAAGCGCCCTTGTCCCTGTGTGCGCGCATGCAGAAAAGCGAACGCATACGTAAGTCCCGCCCACATATGAAAACGGTGTTCAAACCACACATGTGAGGTATTGCTGCGATCGGTAGAGCGAGAGTAATAATTTTGGCCCTAGACCTCCTCTGTAACTCAAAACATGTAACCAGTAAAAAAATTTTAATGCGTCGCCTATGGGGACTTTTGAGTAGCAAGATTGGCGCCATTCCACAAGCGCGTGCAATTTTGAAAGGTGACATGTTGGGTATCTATTTACTTGGCATAACTTCATCTTTCACATTATGCAAAAACATTGGGCTAACTTTACTGTTTTGGTTTTTGTAAAGCACAAAACAGTTTTTTTTTTTCCAAAAAAACGCGTTAAAATTGCTGCGCAAATACCAGAGGGAGATAAAAAGTTGCAACGACCGCCATTGTATTCTCTAGGGTCTTTGCTAAAAAAACATATAATGTTTTGGGGTTCTATGTAATTTTCTAGCAAATAAATGATGATTTTTACATGTAGGAGAGAAATGTCAGAATTGGCCTGGGTGCTCCAGAACGCCTGAAGGTGCTCCCTGCATGTTGGGCCTCTGTATGTGGCCACGGTGTGTAAAAGTCTCACACATGTGGTATCGCTGTACTCGGGAGTAATAGCAGAATGTGTTTTGGGGTGTAATTTGTGGTATGCATATGCGGTGTGTGAGAACCCCTGTTTTTAACGCATACTGTTAGACAGGTCAATTGGTTGTCTGCGAGCTGGTGGTAAGTAGGCTTGGAATTTTTTCCTGGGCATTCCCCAGGTTTTGTTGGTATCGGTGTGTGAGAAATAACCTGCTAATATGACAATTTTGTGGGGAAAAAAAGTAAAAAAAAAAAAACCTTGATTTTGCAAAGAATTGTGGGAAAAAATGACAACTTCAAAAAACTCACCATGCATCTTTCTAAATGCCTTGGAATGTCTTCTATCCAAAAAGGGGTCATTTGGGGGGTATTTGTATTTTTCTGGCATGTTAGGGTCTCAAGAAATTAGGCCGTCAGTACTTCAGGTGTGATCAATTTTCAGATATTCGCACCATAGCTTTTGGACTCTATAACTTTCACAAAGACCAAATAATATCCACCGATTTGGGTTAATTTTACCAAAGATATGTAGCGGTATAAATTTTGGCCAAAATATATGAAGGAAAATTACTAATTTGCAAAATATTATAACAGGAATGAAGAAAAATGTATTTTTTTACCGATTTTTCAGTCTTTTTTTCTTTTACGGCGCAAAAAATAAAGAACCCAGCGGTGATTAAATACCACCAAAAGAAAGCTCCATTTGTGTGGAAAAAAAGGACAAAAATTTCATATAGATATAGTGTTGCATGACTGAGTAATTGTCATTCAAAATGTGAAAGCACCAAAAGCTGAAAATTGGTCTGGTTAGGAAGGGGGTTTAAGTGCCCAGTTGTCAAGTGGTTAAACAAGCAAATTGCAATCTCAAACAAGTAAAACTATTTCTTAGCAGCTGTTCCGCCACTTGATCGTTCTAAGACCCCATGCACACAGGGACGACTTGTCAGGCCACCTAGTCGCCTGACAAGTCGCCTCCCGTTCTGTGCTATGGAACCGTTCTAAGGGGAGCGACGCAAGTCGCTCCGACTTAGAAAAAGGTTCCTGTACGACTTCGGGGGCAACTTGGGCCGACTTGCATAGACTTCTATACAGAAGTTGTTTTGCAAGTCGCCCGGGCAGTCGTTTGCAGGTCGCCTCGCTGAGGCGACCTGCAAGTCGTGTTGCCCCTGTGTGAATGGGGTCTTGCGGGAGGGGACGCCTCCTGCCCCCCTCCGGTGCTTGTACCGTCTCACCGCTTCCATCGGTGAGTCGGACACAGGATCCGCCAGCCCCGGATGGTGATCATAGAGATTTCCGGCGGACCAGATGGTCGCTGGAGTCTCTATGATTGTTCTGAGGCTGGGCGCGATGTTATGACGCCACGCCCATAACATAGAGACTGCCATCAGTGGCCATCAGCGGTGCAACCATCGCCCATCAGTGACCTGCCCTGTCACCCGCTGTATGTGGCCAAGCTGTGTAAAAGTCTCACATGTGGTATCCCCATACTCAGGGGGAGTAGCAGAATGTATTTTGGGGTGTCATTTTTGCTATGTATTTGCTATGTGTTGGAAATATCTTATAAATGGACAACTTTGTGTAAAAAAAAAAAAAAAAAAAAAAAAAAAGCAAAAGCGTTTTATTTTCCAAAAACATCTGGAAAAAAAATAACCGTTCAAAAGACTCATTATGCCTCATAGATTATACGTTGGGGTGTTTGCTTACCAAAATGGGGTCATTTTGTGGGCAATTCCATTGTCCTGGTGCTCCAGGGCCTTCAAAAGTGTAATAGGTGGTTGAGAAATGAGATGTGCAATTTATGTTCGTAGATCGCCTGATGGTGCGACTTCAATGTTGGGCCTTTGTATGTGGCCAGGCTGTGTAAAAGTCCCACACATGTGGTATCCCCATACTCGGTAAGAGTAGCAGAATGTATTTTGGGGTGTAATTTGTTGTATGCATATGCTCTGTGGGAGAAATAACCAGTTAATATGAAAAAAAAAACCAAAAAAAATCTTCCTTTTGCAAAGAATTGTGGGGAAAAAATTACAACTTAAAAATACTCACCATGCTACTTACTTAATACCTTGGAATGTCTACTTTCTAAAAAAGGGGTCATTTGGGGGGTATTTGTTAGGGGTGCAACGGATCGTCATCGATCCGTGATCCGATCCGTGGAGGTTGATCCGTACGGGACACCTCTGTGGCCTCGGCCATAGGAAAGGCCGCGGCTTTGGCCTAGCTCCGGAGCAGCGGCCATCTTGGTACACCCAGCGGCCGTTTAGCACGTCGAATGACGGAGCGATCACTTGTAACAAACCAGCATCATGTCATATGACGCCGGTTCCTCTCTCTCCCCTATGTGTACTGATCTGTACAGTGGAGGGGAGAGATCGGATGGCAACAGTGCCAGTACTCTGCAATGCCCTGGCAGTACTCTGCCATGCCCTGCCGCAATACCCTGCCAATAGTCTGCCATACCCGGCCAATATACTCGCCAATACTCTGCCAATAGGGAGATTGTAGATATTACTGTGGGGGAGATTTTTTTTTTTTTTTTTTGTTGATCCGAACCGTGACTCCTGATCCGAGGAACAATCCGAACCGTGGGTTTTTCGATCCGTTGCACCCCTAGTATTTGTACTTTTCTGACTTGTTAGTACCTCAAGAAATGAGATTCACCTGATGTACTGAAGGCCTGATCAGATGTTTTCAATTTTCAGTGATTGGCACCATAGTTTGTAAACTCTCTAACTTTCACAAAGACCAAATAATATCCACTAATTTGGGTTATTTTTACCAAAGATATGTAGCAGTATAAATTTTGGCCAAAATTTATGAAGAAAAATTACTAATTTGCTAAATTTTTTTGACAAAAACAAAAAGGCAATTTTTCACAAAATTTACGGTCTTTTTTTATTTATAGAAAATATGTGTTAAATACCGCGCTGCCAAAAAGATATGAGCAGCTGACACAAACAAGTGATCTAAACCTGTGCAAAACAAAGTGAAAATTATACACAAGTGCAGCGCATATATAATGATTATCTGTAGTTCTGAACATACGAAAAAGCAAGAGATATTAATAATTTGTGCAAATAATTAAATTAGCACACTGATTGAACAGAAGTCCAAAAAATGTCCATTTAAATGTATGTACATCAAAGAATAAAAAATATAGTAAGTGAGTTCATCAAGGTGTATATGAACACCAGAAAAAGTGTGGAAAAATAATAATGGCGTAGTGTTTATAGCAGATCCACCACCGTGTAGAAAAGTGGGGGGCTTACCAAAGTGATTGGACACAGACGGGTATACACCAGCTGTGCCAATAAGGCTTGTATAGATGAGGATCTCTAAAGATGCAGTGAAGAAAACCAAAATATGGAAAGGTAATACTGTAGTGTTGATAGCAGATCCACCACCATATGGAAAAATGGGGGGCTTACCAGAACAATTGGACACAGACAGGCGTACACCTACTGCGCCAATTAGGCTTGTATAGATGAGGATCTCTGGAAATATGGTAAGGATAACCAGGATGCTTGTAAGGGTTGTATATGGCAGAAGTAAATCCGGTCAGATATCCACAGCATATATAAAAAAGATGCAAAGCACATAGCATAATACTGTATAAAAAAAGCTTTACAGCCCATTTATTAAAGATAAAACACTTACATTTGTGAAGATAAAAAACAGCGCTGAGAGTAAATGAAAGACAAGGCAGTGTGGGTAGCATCAGCAAGCGGGATCCTGGTTATCCTTACCATATTTCCAGAGATCCTCATCTATACAAGCCTAATTGGCGCAGTAGGTGTACGCCTGTCTGTGTCCAATTGTTCTGGTAAGCCCCCCATTTTTCCATATGGTGGTGGATCTGCTATCAACACTACAGTATTACCTTTCCATATTTTGGTTTTCTTCACTGCATCTTTAGAGATCCTCATCTATACAAGCCTTATTGGCACAGCTGGTGTATACCCGTCTGTGTCCAATCACTTTGGTAAGCCCCCCACTTTTCTACACGGTGGTGGATCTGCTATCAACACTACGCCATCATTATTTTTCTACACTTTTTCTGGTGTTCATATACACCTTGATGAACTCACTTACTATATTTTTTATTCTTTGATGTACATACATTTAAATGGACATTTTTTGGACTTCTGTTCAATCAGTGTGCCAATTTAATTATTTGCACAAATTATTAATATCTCTTGCTTTTTCGTATGTTCAGAACTACAGATAATCATTATATATGCGCTGCACTTGTGTATAATTTTATTTATAGCACAAAAAATTAAATGCCACCAAAAGAAAGCTCTGTGTGAAAAAAAGGACACAAATTTCATTTGGGTACAGTGTTGCATGACTGAGTAATGGTCATTCAAAGTGTGAGAGCACTGAAAGCTGAAAATTGGTCTGGGCAGGAAGGGGGTTTAAGTGCCCTGTATTGAGGTGGTTAAGCCGAACCGGCGACCCTATGCTGTATGGTTACTTCTTTTGGATACGTCCTCCAACCGAGTCACAAGGCCCCTCTATAGACCAGCACGCCGCGTCATCTCTCCAAGACGGGTCCTCCCCTGGGATCTCCTCGGTTGTCCAGCTTTGTCACACAGGACCGACAGCTCAGGACCATTCCTCAGCCGCGGTGGTAGGCCCCAGACAAGCCTCTGGACCCCACCCCTGCGCCGCTGTATCGTGGGCCTCCCGAACGGAGGACCACGAGGTAGCTCCTTAACACATACCTGTCGGCCAGGAGGGCCAGCAGGTGGCTGTAAAACGAACTCCAAAATATGGCATCTGTCCCATAAATACCCTCTTCCCAGAATGCAACTCGGAGGACCACCTCCACAGAGCTTGCCTCCGAGACAGAGGAGCATCCATACACTTTGACACCTTGCCTTTCCAACCCTGACCAGTGGCAACAGCGACACCCACCGGTCAGCACGGAAACACGCACAACGTCAGCCAAGCTGGAACAGAGGCAAACTTTTACCTTCCGAACGCCCAAATTACTAAATTTACCTAACATGCGGTAGATTGCAAATCTACCAGCGCTACACTTTATACAACACGTTTGTACATGCACTGCCTGCTGCTAAATTGAGAGAGAGATGGTGTTCCGGCCGAAATGATACTTTTCAAATAAAAATACCCCTATAATACACAAGCTTAATGTATTCTAGTAAAGTTAGTCTGTAAACTAAGGTCTGTTTTGTTTATAGCAGTAGTTTATTTTATAAACTTACAGCAGGCCGTGGCCATCTTAAGTGTGGGCATCTGAAGCCAGACTGTATTTCTTCCTGGATCTCATCCTTGCAGATCTCGCACATGCTCAGTGCAGCCCAAGCAGTGTAATATGTTTCAGGTCAGGTTTCCACAGCAATGGCAGTGTCAGAGGAAGTTGCCCCTTCCCAGAAGGCATTGCAAACAGGAAATGATGCGATGGGCCGCGGCCAGGGAGGAGGAAGTGAAAAATTAATACAGCAGATATACAGTAGGCGCTGAGAAAAAAAAATAAAAAAAATATTCAATTTGTTTACAGTGCACAGTTTAGTGAGGGATGCTGAAGAGTTGTAAAAGTGGGTGGAACTCCACTTTAATAAAGAAGATATCATAAAGGTTTGGTGTGCTCTTTAAACCTACTGCTTCCATAGAACGGCGCTAGAGGAATTATACAGTAAAAGAGTCTTGTTTGGACTAAAAGGTCAGAGATTACAATTCTTCTAATGCCACAGCGCATAAGGCACTTCATAGTGCTGCGCCTGCCACACAATCCACTCCTTGTTTAGGGGGGGGGCATAAAACCTTTAGCATTATGTTGCTCCAATTATAGATTTTATTTTCTATTTATAACTTTTGAAAAGTGTTGCTTTTATAACCAATGGGTTGGTATTTGGGGCTCTGTATCTTTGAACCTCCACAGTAAAATCATACCGTATTGTAAGATGTCATAGAGGGGGGTGTGTATGACACATCTGCGTTGTGAACGTATTGGTCCAATGGGAGATTTTGTTTCTGACCCACTTTGAAGTATTACAAAAAAAAGTCAGTTTGGAACCAATGGGTTCATATTTGGAGCCCTGTATCTTTTAAATTTGCACAGTAAAATCCTACTGTATTGTAAATGTTAGAGAGGGTGATGTATGTGTGACAACTCTGTGTAATCATTATTTTATATATTACATTATGTTATATTTAGTTTTACTGTGTTGAAAATTCTACCAAAAAACTTGTCTGATAGCGAGACTACTGAATTGCAACTGTCTGATGGCTTCACTCCAGTGAGAAGAGAGGGGGGAGGAATATGCCTTTATATGTGTCAGTATAGGAAGACTGTAAGCCAGGGCTCAACAAACCCCGGGCGCCAGGTCGCATTTGCGACTAGAATTAGCGACCTGGCGCCTGGGGCGGCACAGTTGGGGGTATCCTGTCTCTGTGCGGACTCCGACCCCCCCCCCCCCCCCTCCCCAGTGCGATCGCAGGCCGCGCCAGCCGGTAATTGAGGCCGGGGCTTTGCGGCCTTCTTCGGTCCTTTTGTAGTACTTCTGGAATCTGGCGCCATCTTGTGGTGGCCGTTGGTATTACAACCAGCAATGCTAATGCAAAGTACCTGCCTGTTTTCACTGCCCGCCCATCTCCTTCCCAAAGTGGAGAAGAGAAGGAAGTGAATGTGGGGATAGCCTTTTTTTTTTTTTTTTTTTCGTAATAGCTATTTTTATTTATTTATATAAAAACTGTATTTATTTTTTTCCTAATTAAAATTAATTTATTTGTTGTCTCCCTGCTTGACCCCTTTCACATGGGCTGTCTGATCAGGTTCGCCTGTCTGTTTTTCGGGCGGACCTGATCAGACCCTTAGAGCCCTTTCACACCGAGCCGCGGGGGGCATCGGCGGTAAAGCGGCGCTATTTTTAGCGCTGCTTTACCGTCGTTTTAGTGACGCTATTCGGGCCTCTAGCGGGGCAGTCTTTCTGTGTAAATTTAAGATTAGTTATTTTTTATATTGAAAATAAAGCTTTGTCGGTCGTTTAAAAAAAAAAAAAAAACTGGCTCCTAACTGCTTTAGCTGGCTCCTAGATTCCAAGCAAATTTGTCAAGCCCTGCTGTAAGCAGTATAGTGTAGGTCTCAGTGTAGTGTAGTGGTCAGTATAGTCGGTGTGGACAGTATAGTCGGTGTGGACAGTATAGTCAGGGTAGTGGACAGTGTAGTGTAGTTCTCAGTATTGTGGTCAGTATAGTGTAGTGGACAGTATAACAGTTCTGCGGTCTCCATGTTCTCTCCTCATTGCCGTGGTCTCCGTGTCTCCTTCAGAGTCCTTCAGTCTCTATTCATCCCCCTCCCCCCAATTAGTCCAGCAGTCTCTGTAATTCCCTCCACCACTTTAGCGGTCTCTGTGTTCAGCCCCACCCCCACGTAGTCCTGCAGTCCCTGTGCCCCCCCCATCACTCTTGCGGTCTTGGTGTCCCCCCCCCCCCCCCACCACCACCACGAGTCCTGCGGTCTCCTGTTCCCAATACCGGGAACGGCCAGGGTCTCCAATACCGGGAACGGCCAGGGTCTCCAATACCGGGAACGGCCAGGGTCTCCAATACCGGGAACGGCCAGGGTCTCCAATACCGGGAACGGCCAGGGTCTCCAATACCGGGAACGGCCAGGGTCTCCAATACCGGGAACGGCCAGGGTCTCCAATACCGGGAACGGCCAGGGTCTCCAATACCGGGAACGGCCAGGGTCTCCAATACCGGGAACGGCCAGGGTCTCCAATACCGGGAACGGCCAGGGTCTCCAATACCGGGAACGGCCAGGGTCTCCAATACCGGGAACGGCCAGGGTCTCCAATACCGGGAACGGCCAGGGTCTCCAATACCGGGAACGGCCAGGGTCTCCAATACCGGGAACGGCCAGGGTCTCCAATACCGGGAACGGCCAGGGTCTCCAATACCGGGAACGGCCAGGGTCTCCAATACCGGGAACGGCCAGGGTCTCCAATACCGGGAACGGCCAGGGTCTCCAATACCGGGAACGGCCAGGGTCTCCAATACCGGGAACGGCCAGGGTCTCCAATACCGGGAACGGCCAGGGTCTCCAATACCGGGAACGGCCAGGGTCTCCAATACCGGGAACGGCCAGGGTCTCCAATACCGGGAACGGCCAGGGTCTCCAATACCGGGAACGGCCAGGGTCTCCAATACCGGGAACGGCCAGGGTCTCCAATACCGGGAACGGCCAGGGTCTCCAATACCGGGAACGGCCAGGGTCTCCAATACCGGGAACGGCCAGGGTCTCCAATACCGGGAACGGCCAGGGTCTCCAATACCGGGAACGGCCAGGGTCTCCAATACCGGGAACGGCCAGGGTCTCCAATACCGGGAACGGCCAGGGTCTCCAATACCGGGAACGGCCAGGGTCTCCAATACCGGGAACGGCCAGGGTCTCCAATACCGGGAACGGCCAGGGTCTCCAATACCGGGAACGGCCAGGGTCTCCAATACCGGGAACGGCCAGGGTCTCCAATACCGGGAACGGCCAGGGTCTCCAATACCGGGAACGGCCAGGGTCTCCAATACCGGGAACGGCCAGGGTCTCCAATACCGGGAACGGCCAGGGTCTCCAATACCGGGAACGGCCAGGGTCTCCAATACCGGGAACGGCCAGGGTCTCCAATACCGGGAACGGCCAGGGTCTCCAATACCGGGAACGGCCAGGGTCTCCAATACCGGGAACGGCCAGGGTCTCCAATACCGGGAACGGCCAGGGTCTCCAATATCAAAGCCAAAACCATCTAATGACAGGAACAGCCAGGCCTCCCATATTCAGGTACAGTGAGGACTCTCCATATCAGATAAAGCAGGGTCTCCTGAACACTCGGCAAAACCCAGACCCCCAATAGTAGGTACAGCAAGGACCTCTAATATTGGGTACACCCAGGACCCCTCAATACAAGATACACAACTGGAACCCCCAAATATTAGGTACAACTGGAATCCCAATAATACCAAGAACAGCCAGTATCCCCTAACAGGTAAAGCCGGAACTCTGTAGTATTATATACAGCCAGGATGCCCTAATATTAGGTACAGACAGCCCCCCTCAATATTATTTACACCCAAGACCCCCAATATTACAGCCCCTTCCCCCACTCTGACGCTCGTAGAGGGGAATAGCCTGTGGTGAATAGCTTCCCTCTCTCCTCAATCTGCACAAAATAAATCAGATATTTCTTGCTGGATTCTATAACCCAAGTCTGTAGATAGGGAATGAACTTTATTATATGAGGGTGCAGCCCCCACATGTTCTATTTTACAGGGACAGTCCTCATCCTGCACCCCTATCTCTGACCTGCGCCCCCCCCCCCCCCTTTTTTTCACATCTCAGTATAAAGCAAAACTGATTTTTATTATTCGAAGGTGAAAATCACATCCAATCATTCTGCATTTTGGTTTCTATGACCTCCAAAAACATTTGTTTATAAAAACTGAACAAGAACCATTCATTATTTGTTAATGTTTTTATTAATTAACAATGAATTATTTATTAATGAACAATATGTATTACTATTTATTAAGGATTACGTATTTAATTTTTTTTATGAATTATTCATTTGTATTTATTAACAATGACCTCTGTATTATTATTTTACTAAATAACAATTTATTATTTATCAATTGTGTATTATTTCACTAATTAACAATTCAATATGTATTCTTATTTTATGAACAATTACCTCTGTATTATTTTTACTAATTAACAATCTTACATATTATTTCAATAATTAGCAATTCAATATTTAACATTTTTTATAAATAAATAATTCATGATGTATTCGTTCCCCCCTCATATAATATTATTATTATTATTATTATTATTATTATTATTATTATCCCAGATAACAACAATCCATCAGCTTACTAGGCAAACCCCCCTCCTGCCCAGACCAATTTTCAGCTTTCAGCGCTGTCACACTTTTGAACGACAATTACGCGGTCATGCAACACTGTACTTGTATGACATTTTTATAATTTTTTTCACACAAAAGGAGCTTTCTTTTGGTATTTAACCTCGTCGCGCCCGCGCTATAGCCGAAAGACAGCCGCAGCGTGGACGCTAATTGCCGGGAAGCCGTCCCTGGACGTCCTCCTGTTTACTTCCGCGTTGTGTGCTCCCGCGGGCGTGCATCAGGGAAGTTCTGTGCTGGCCGTGTCCCTTGGACACAGCCAGTCACAGATTGCTGCAAACGGCCAATCATAGCGGCCGTTTTCAGCGTGATTGGCGGTACCAATGAGAGATGATCTCATATGAGATCATCTCTCATCGCCGGCTCTCCCTCCTCACACAGAGGCAGCGTGTGAGGAGGGAGAGAGAACCGCTGTGGCGGTAAGTAAAAAAACTAAAGAAAATCTGTCCCCGCTGCCATCTGTCCCCACTGTCATGTCGCTGTCAGTGTCACGTATTAGTGCCATGTGCCACGTGTCATCAGTGCCATGTGCCACGTATCAGTGCCACGTGTCATTGTCCTGGTTCTCCAGGGCCTTCAAAAGTGTAATAGGCAGTCAACAAATTAGATGTGTAATTTATGCTCCTAGAACACCTGATGGTGCTCCCTGCATGTTGGGCCTCTCTATGTGGCCAGGCTGTGAAAGTCCCACACATGTGGTATCGAAATACTCAGGAGGAATAGCAGAATGTATTTTGGGGTGTTATTTTTGGTATATACATGCCATGTGAGAGAAATAACCTATTACAATGACAATTTTGTGGGGGGGGGGAAATCTTCATTTTGCAAAGAATTGTGGGAAAAAATGACATCAAAAAGCTCACCATGCATCTTACTAAATACCTTGGAATGTCTACTTTCAAAAAAGGGGTCATTTGGGGGGTATTTGTACTGTCCTGACTTGTTCGGGTCGCAAGAAATGAGATAGGCCTCAGTACATCAGGTGTGATCAATTTTTTTTATTTTTTTTTTTTTATGATTTGCACCATATTTTGTAGACTCTTTAACTTTCACAAAGACCAAATAATTTCCAAATTTAATAATTTGCAAAATTTTATCACAAACTAAGAAAAATGCGTGTTTTTTTTGTTTTTGTTTTTTTTTTTTTTTTTTTTTTTTTTTCAAAATTTTCTTTTTAATTTATAGCTTAAAAAATAAAAAACCCAGAGGTGATCAAATACCACCAAAAGAAAGCTCTATTTGTGTATATATAAAAAAAAAAGACAAAAAATTAATTTGGGTACAGTATTGCATGACTGAGTAATTGTCATTCAAAGTGTGAGAGCACCGAAAGCTGAAAATTGGTCTGGGCAGGAGGGGGGTTTAGGTGCCCAGTTGTCAAGTGCTTAATTACAGCTGGGGTTTTTATTTTTTGCTAAACAAAAAAGATGGAAATTTTTTTTAAAAGAAAAAAAATTATGTTTCATAGTTATAAAATTTTGCAAACAGGTAATTTTTATCCTTCATTGATATGTGCTGATGAGGCTGCACTGGTGGGCAGTGATAGGCACTGATGGGTGGCACTGTGGACACTGATGGGTGGCACTGATAAGTGGCTGGGGGGCTGGTGGTCATCTTATTAAAACGTATGTCAAGGCAAATGTTTTTTTAGCTAGGTCTTGGATGGAGTGGGAAAGGACTGGAACCCCCAGTGAAGCATTTACTACTATCCAGAACTCCCATCACTTCCTGTCCTGCTGACATTTATTCAAACAGGATGTGAGGGGAAGTCTCCAACAGCAACACAGACAGAAATGGAAATACTTTTATTTATTTTTTTAGGGGGGGGTTGAATGTTTTAAGTTCTAAAATATAGATCAATAAGTCCCATGTTTGGTAATGATTTTTTTATTACTTTATGTTTATAGGTGATTATCCAGATGGCCAAATTACAAATTATGATCAAGCTGGCGGGACAGCTGAGAAGTAAAGTTCCATGAGACGGGAAAAATGACGTTCCGTCGGGCGGGATGGACGGTAACCGCCTGGAATCTTTATCACAACCAACCAGTAAGTAAACTGTCACTTCCAAGGAAGACTCATGGCTCAAGACGTTCTGAAGGCCCCAAAAGGCTCCAACGTGCAATGAGATCCTTCCAAAGCAATCATTCATAATTTATTATTATAATAATTATATGATCTTTATTATTATAATTATTATATATAATCAATTATTAATAATTATAATAATTATTTATAATAATTATTGTTATTGAATTAATAATTCAGATGTCGTTATTATGCTGTCTTTTTTTGGACGGCTGATGCCGATTGGTTCCTTTAGCTTTAATAATTATATTTTTTCTCTCTCTTCCGTTAGAGATACTACTGATAGACATGGTCCTTATAGGGATGTTAACCACGATTACAGTACTCATGCTGGTCAGCCTCTGCGCGTTCATGCGTGTCTGGTAAGTGTTCTTTGGTATTTACAGAAATTACTAACCTAGAATCGCGGGGGGTCTATTTATAAAAGTTGCCACAGGAATTTCCCCTATTTTTCCAATTGGAAAAAAATGTGTGGATCCTGGGTGAAAGTTGGTTGAATCTTGGGTGTAAACATTTATAAATAGACCCCAAACTGTATGTAAAATCCCAAAACAATTTTTCGGCACGTTGGCATACAGAGTTGTCAAGCTAATTTCTTTTTTTTTTTTTTTTTTTTGAGGGAGTCGTTTGCAAAGGGTCTTGCCTGGTGAAAAAGTGCGAACAAGATATGGTGAAAAATACTCCTGCGCTGGTGAGATTGCTGTAAAACAAAGGTAGTATTGTAGTCAGAGATAGGACTGGGGGAGATGATGGAGCGTGTCCCGCTGCCTTAGCTGACCAGGGGTGGTCTGCAAAGGACTGTTTAGTAGGAAGTGGATGGAAGGCGCGTGATCAGACGCTTACATCAAGAAATGTATGGTTTATTTATGTAAAAGAATACAGACATATAGTCATATAGATATAAAATCATACAAATACTACATAATATTATAAAAAAAAAAAGAAAAACAGGTAACAAAATAAGTACTAGGAAGTTAAAATTGGGGTGTGCCCATATTGAGGCAGGTATTTAAGAAATGCTGACGTGTTTTGAGGAAAACCTCTTCATCAGAGCCAGGAGAACTGGAGCACAGTCTGTATGGGCCGGGAAAATGTGTATATGTATGTAGATAGAGAGATATAGATAGATATAGAGATATATATATATAGATATATATATAGATATATATATATATTACAGATTTATGTGTATATATACATTTATTTTGTGCATATTGTTTATATCTATACATATGCGGTTTTAGATTTTTATGTACATTTGATATATGCATTTTTGTAGATTTCCATTTGAATGAACACATTTCTGTTTTTGCACAAACCACATGGCCATCTTTGTGCCCCCATTTGTGCTTTCCGTGAACAGGGGCATACCTCCACACATCTGTTCCGGCACAGCGTTTTACGTGCTGGCAGAGTATTTACACGCATGCGCATGTCCTTTGGACAAACGCACAACCGGTTTTACCATGCGGAGAGACAATATCTCTCAATGTGTCTCAGTGCACTTTCTACTTCATTTACCATTGCCCCCCCCCTCATATGCATATATATTTTTATTTTTTTATGCGTTTGTATTATGTATGTGTATGCGTAGATTTTTTCATTTGTATGTATTTAGACTACAATCTCATGTTCTGTGCTTCAAAATCCCACTACCTATCATTAATTCTTTGTACTGATATGGTAATTTTTATTTCTAATATATTTATATTATATACTTTTTAGCATTTTATGAATGCATTTTTCAATGTAAACTTATCTTACGTCTCCAGTCTGTAGTGTACGGTATATATTCTTATTTATACCCCATCTAGAACACCTGGGTATGGAACTTGGAATAATCAATTGTCCATCACAGGACACATCCTCCTACTAGCCACACCACCTCTCCCCATGTACACATGTCGGCCTACCGGCCCATACAGACTGTGCTCCAGTTCTCCTGGCTCTAATGAAGAGGTTTTCCTCGAAACGCGTCAGCATTGCTTAAATACCTGCCTAAATATGGGCACACCCCAATTTTAACTTCCTAGTACTTATTTTGTTACCTGTTTTTCCTTTTTTTTTTTTTTTTAATAATATTATGTAGTATTTGTATGATTTTATATCTATATGACTATATGTCTGTATTCTTTTACATAAATAAACCATACATTTCTTGATGTAAGCGTCTGATCACGCGCCTTCCATCCACTTCCTACTAAATCTTGCCTGGTGATCCTGCCAGTGACTTATTATTCCTGCAACGGACCAAGCTGTCCAGCACAAACGACCGTTACTAGGAAGCCCCAGTCTCAGCTATTAAATGGTCCCGACAACGGTCAGTGAACCCTGCCGGTGACGGCACTATGGGGCCTATTTATAGAAAATTTGGTGGATGAACATCACAAGCATTCACCCAGCCATCCGGAATTGTAGCTGTATTTTGCTTAATGTGCTGATTTCCTATGATCATCAGCTCCATCTAGTGGCCATAATGTTTTTTTTTTTTGTTTTTTTTTAAACTTGAAATGGGTCAATTTTTAGGAAAATATCACATTTAAGGACACTAGATGGAGCCGACGATCATAAGAAATTAAGATATTGAGCAAAATATGGTCAAAATTTGTGATAGCTGGGCAAATGGCTTGTGACATTCATCCACCCATTTGTAATTGTAATTAGTAGCAGACTTTTTTTTTCCCCCCCTTAATATTTCATTGCTGACCCTGCGAATAACACCTTTTTGTGTTAGGGTGGCCATGCCTACTCCTCCACTGTATTGCTGGAGGAACAGCGTTGTCACCCTAGAACAGGAGAACAGGACTCCATAAGACAGGGGAGGTGTTCTATAGTCCACATAGACAGCCAAGAACAATGTAACTGATAAGAGCGCAGTACAGGAAGCTATAAGCTCACAATATTTCTGGCAGGATAAATAGGTATATTTTTGTAGATATCGAACAGATATAACAAAACGCCCCCAACTGTGTTATTAACAGACCAAAATGGTGCAAATAAAAGAAGAACATTGTTAGGGATTATATACACTTTAAGAAAAATGTGATGTTTCCATGTATTATAATGTTAGCGCTTACACAATGATGATGGTTTTAACAATTTCTTTTCTTTTTTACAGTCGTGCGCGTGAAAAGATATTAGGCAAGATGATAAAAAAAATAGGGGAAGCAGAAATAAAAAAAACACCACAGATGTCAAAATAAAAAAGTCAATAGTGTTCTGATAGTGTGAGTCTGATTTTCGATTATTTTTATTAAGATATTTTCTACATAAAAACATTCCATAGCAATTCATTTCAAAACCTTATACATAAGGTTTGTTAGGGATTATATACACTTTTTTTTTTTTTTTCTTGTGGGATCTCTATTATGGGTCTGTTATTGTCTTTATATGATTGCCTTTGGCCATGAACATAGAGTGTGTGTGTGTGTGTGTGTGTATATATATATATATATATATATATATATATATATATATATATATATATATATATATATATATATATATATATATATATATATATATATATATATATATATATATATAATTTTTTTTTTTAACTAGTGGAGAGTTTTTTTTGTTTTATCTTTTTCTTCATTGCATTTTTCAGCCCCCAGCATTTTTATGCGATTTTTATTCATCAGCAATTTTGTATAATTTTTACAAAATATATCTAAATTTGCTTTCTTTTTTAGGGTTGGAAATTCCCCTTTCTCTATCTGTAGCCCAAATCCTTTCCTTTTTCGGCTCTTGAAGGCATACGAACTCGCATTATTGATGCAAGGTTGGATCAGGTGGAGGTCTTGGAGTGTTTCGCTGAAAACCCGTTATGTCGATCATGACTTTTGTAAGTTGTCTTTTCTGTAGATTTTCTACTTGTACTCTTATTTATTTATATATATATAAAAATGTATTTATAATTTGAAGTATATAAGATTTATGTATACTTATACTACATTTGTGCCTTTCAGATAATGGCAAAAATTTGTCCCTGAAGAAGATTGTAAAAATTAATTATTTCGAAACACGTCGGATTCATTATCTTTTTGCCATTTCTGTATTGTATCACACAATTTTTTTCATGTTTTGTATAATTGTTCGTATAAATTAGTTTTTTTTTTTAATTTTTATAAATAAAAAAATTTAAAATTTCTTTTAATTTTCTTTTTTGTTGCCTGAAAAATTCTATTTATATGAGGTTCTTGTCTACATTTGTTAGGGATGATGGCAATTTTTCACATTAACCTTTGAGAGTCTACCTTTCCTATAAACTCAACACTTGGATCTGTCTCGTAACACCTTCCAGCTGTTATGGATGCTCCACCGTCTCCCACCACCCATCCCCCCCCCCAAAAAAAAAGGGAGCACCCACGTTAACTTCCCTTTTTTTTTTTTTTTTTTTTTTTTTTTTTTTTTTTTTGACACTAAAGGTTTATTTTAATTTTTTTTTATAACAAACATGTCATACTTGCCTCCACTGTGCAGCTTGTTTTGCACAGAGTGGCCTTAAATGGCGTTTTCTGGGGTCCCCCGGCGGCTCTCATAGCTCCTCCCCATCTCAGATCTCCCCCTGGGAGAAGCCCTCTCCTGGTGGGTTACTTTGCGGGCGCGCTCCTGAGTCCTGCATTCGGCGTCCATAGCCGCCAAGTGCAGGATCTAGCTCCACCCCCGTGAGCCAGTGGCTGCGCTGCTATCAATCTATCCAATGAAGAGCCGAGAAGCCTGAGCAATGATCGAGCGCGGGACTTTCGAGGGCTCAGGTAAGAAAACCGGGGGGCTGGGGGGCCGGTATTCATCAGATGTTTTTTCACCTTAATGCATAGGATGCATTAAGGTGAAAAAACGTGAACCTTTACAACCCCTTTTAAGGTGTACCCCATTCCTCTTTCCCCATTACTATATTTGTGTATGAAAGCATTCATCTATTTTGTTGCGTTCTCTAATGCCGCGTACACACGACCGGACTTTCCCTCAGAATAAACTCCGACGGTCTTTCCGACGGACTTGCCTCCACACGATCACACCAAAGTCCGTTCGCTTAGAACGCGATGACGTACGACGGGACTAGAAAGGGAAGTTCAGTAGCCAATAGCTGCCCTTGCGTCGTATTTGGTCTGTCGGACTAGCATACAGACGAACGGTTTTCCCGATAGGAAAATTTAAAACCCGTTCTATTTCTAGGTCCATCAGACTTTTTGGAAGAAAAAGTCCGATGAAGCCCACACACGATCAGAATGTCCGACGGAATGATTCCGTCAGACCTTTTCTGCTGGAAAGTGCGGTCGTGTGTACGCGGCATAAGTGATTTACCTTTTTATGTGTGTGGGGGGGGAAAAAAAAAAACCCGCAGCCCTCCAAACTTTAGTGGAATGTCTCATACCCCTTTCCCCTCCTTTTTTAGTGACCCCTTCCTCTTTATTACCTATAATTATCCCTTATCCCAAAACATGTCCCCCATACATATGTGATATTTAGAACTTTCCCGACTCTATTTATATTTATTTTGAAGAGGAGAGTCACAACTCTCTACCATGTCTTCCAGCCAATCACATGATGCGCCAAATTATTTTCACCTTCTACTGGCAGTATGCAATCCCAGATGATGCAGAGAATGGCCCTCAAGTGATCAGCACCGCTCTTTGCATTAATCCATGGAGAGCATTGCATTAAGAGTATTAGTATGATTGCACTTTTTACATGGAGTGCTCAATAGCAGGGCCAGGACACCCTTCACCTCCAGCCTGTCCCCAGTCAATGGGGATGAGGATATCCTGTGGTGGATTACAGGTACTGCGGGGGGGGGGGGGGGCGCTTTTGGATTTAGTTATCATAGTCAGTTTTTTTTTTTCTAAAAATAAACCTGCAGTTGGGTTTTTAAGTACATTAAGTCAGCAGAAATATTTATTTTTTAACCTGTCCAATCATTATTTTTCCTGACAAGCCTTGGTTGGCAACTTCAAGGGCTAAGTGCTCTCCAAGGTGGGGGAACACAGTAAAGGAACAGGACTGTAGCGGCAAAAGTAGAACTGACACATCTTCATGGGGCTGTCGAGCGTAAGAGGACATAGGATTCATTATATCATAACATTTGGGATTCCCAGCATCAGTAATGCACACTGGGCACCTCTTTATGTCACCCACGTGTATGGGTTCCTAGGGGTGTATTTATAAAAAAAAATGTGCATAGCTGTTCATCCATGGACATTGCATGTAAATTTATTCTGCGCAAATAGTGCAGAATCGAATGTTCTCCAACTATATCTTCTGCAGATCGAATGTGTGAATGCAGAAAAGGCCACTAGATGGAGCTGAGGAGAGTATTTATTTCCTACGCTAGTCATCGCCATCTAGTGACCATATTGAGGTATTTTTCCCATTCACACTTTTGAATTGCAGAAAATGTAGCCAGAAAACATTTGATTTTGCCCCATTTGCACAGAATTAATTTATATACAGTTTTGATTAAGAAAATTGTGTGTGAGGGCAAGAATGTAGGAGAAAATGACACAGGATTTGCATTAAGGGTTTATGCGAGGTTTCAGTTTATCGTTTCTGAGCGAAAGCTGTGTTTTTAGTTTTCTCTGGATTCTGTAGTCCCGGATTGGGGCCTGAAAGTACCAAAGTGTATTTGTGGGATGGAATCCTGTATCTGGATTTTAACAGGTGTCTGCAGCCTGTCTGAGTACACAGGTGTGCCGGGTCATTATATACTCAAGCCTGAGGATAGCTTAGGGCTCCCAGTTTAGAGACGGCTCCCATATTGGAGACAGGAGGTCTCACCTAGGGGTCAGAGGAGCCCCAGCTAGGAGCTGGGAGACAGGAGGTCTCATCCAGGGATTAGCTGTGCTGCCTGCGCTGTGATTGGCCTACAGCGATCACAGGTGTACCTGGGCAAATCACAGCACCCTGTACCATGTGATTAGCTGTAGCCAATCACAGATCACTAGTCTTCACATCTGTCATGAATTGTTAACCCATTAATGGCAAATAAAAACTTTGCTGTTGCAATGACCTTCATTGTAACAACAAAATGTAAAAAAAAAAAAAAAAAATTGAAAAATTTTGCATTAAAAAATTATTATTTTTAACATACAAGTAGCACGGTTCTGAACAGCAAACAATGTCCTCGTCCCGAAGGTGGTAACTTCTCCTGGAGTTGAAGTGGCTATAGCCTGAGAACATTTGATTGTGTCACATTCACACAGAACACATTTAGATGCAGTTTCAATGGATAAACTGATATTAAAACTTTTTTTTTATATAAATACAACCCCCTCAACCTGGTGGTATAATGCTGGGAATCGCGGGTCACGCAGAGACATTATGGTGGAAAGCTGTGGTGGGGACATGTCCAATGAAGATGCATTCCAGGTGGCTGGGAGTCTGGAGGCACCCATGATACAGATGGGAAATGGCGAGTGAGCCAACCAAGTGGAGTCTCTGTAAGGGAATGTGATGAATTGGTGATTTAAAGGAAGCCCAACCTAATGGGGCAAAGTGGGGTGCAAAAGTGAAACCAATTACCAAAGTGACCTAAAGCAAGAAGAAAGTGAGGTTAGGGAGGTGTGAAGGAAGAATGCTGCAGAGAGCCAAGTTAAAATTTCAGAGGGGAAGGTGGCAGGACAAGAAGAAGTGATTGTTGAAAGTCTGATACCTGGTACTCCGGAAGAATTGACCAGGTCCGAGGTAATGCAGAGGATCCGGTAAGTGAGTTCATGAGTGCCTGGCCCACTCAAGGAGGCCACATATGTAGGTGCCCACGAGGGACAGCCCACCAACGTCACGTAAACAGTGGGGGAGAGAAGGAGGCCCCATCACCTGGGCGATGATTGATTCGGTAAACTGTGTCATCAGTCTGCCAGGGGCCATGAGTTTGGGAAAAAAAAAAAAAAAAAAACACCACCCGGCATAGTGGCGTCACAAGGATCCGCCCCCCTCAGGCGTAACCAGCAAAGGAAGGAAGGAAGGAAGTGCTGGTGGTATGATGGTTATGACCTAGTAAAAGTATAACAAATAATTGTCAATCACTAAACCTATATATTGTTGTTACCCTAGTAAAAAAGTATGAAGAATAAATCTGGGAAGACTGCCATAGAACTAACTAGTTTCAGGAATCATAAGATTGGAAAGTATATAAACTTAGAGCTAAGTACGTGTTTCCATCCCTAGTTTAGATAATACTTACTATTAACACAGCCATTCATGTCTAAACCGCTGGCAACAACAGTGAGTGAAAATGTCCGAATTGAGCCCATTAAGCCATTCTCCCTCCCTGGTGTCATGTGACTCATTAGTGTTACAAGGTCTCAGGTGTGAATGGGGAGCAGGTGTGTTAAATTTGGTGTTATCGCTCTCACTCTCTCATACTGGTCACTGGAAGTTCAACATGGCACCTCATGGCAAAGATCTCTCTGAGGATCTAAAAAAAAAAAAGAATTGTTACTCTACATAAAGATGGCCTAGGCTATAAGAAGATTGCCAAGACCCTGAAACTGAGCTGCAGCACGGTGGCCAAGACCATACAGCGGTATAACAGGACAGGTTCCACTCAGAACAGGCCTCACCATGGTCCACCAAAGAAATTGAGGTCACGTGTTCAGTGTCATATCCAGAAATTGCTGCCATCACCACATGGCTCCCGCCCTCCGCGGTGGGAGCAGGAAAACCCAGGAGAGGCGGCACCCACAGAAGAGATCAAGTAGGCAATTAGCTTCTCAGATCACTTCTGCATGACAGAGAATTTCCGGCTGCAAAGAATGACGCCGGGGCGATGCCTGTAGGTGCGCCTCAATCGTCCCGGAATAACCGCTGAAACCCGAGGATGTCCGACTACGTACCTTGGGCAGCAAGTGGTTAAAATGTATTTCCCCCAAACAAATTGTGTTTGAAAAACTGCTGCGCAAATACAGTGCGACATAATTGCAACAATCCCCATTTTATTCTTTAGGGTCTCTGCTAAAAAAAAAAAAGTACATTGTTTCGGAGCAATTTTTTTTTTTTTTTTCTCTTTCAAGCAATTTTTTTTTTCAAGCAAAAATTACTGATTTAAACTCCTTCTATAGATAGATAGATAGATAGATAGAGAGATCTATACTATACACACGTCATCATTATTATCCCTTCATATTAATGTGTCTAATTTATTCTTACCCCTCCTACGTCTTCATTATTATCCCCGCCTATTATTTAATATTATTTATTGAACACTGGAAATTCTCCTCACAGTCCCTATTATTATTATTCCTAATTCTCGGCACAACACCGGGATGGGAGTTCTGGGTGAATGGCAGCACTGGGGCATTCCCGCAATGACAGCGGCATCCCGCACCAATGGGCTTTGTCCTGCGCTCCGATGTCACATTGGCGGCAGCTTCAAGCCTAGTGCAATGATGATGGTACCGCAGGAGGGGGCTGTGTGTACAAGGAGGGGGGTAATGTATGCAGGAGGGGGCTGTGTGTACAAGGAGGGGGGGTAATGTATGCAGGAGGGGACTGTGTGTACAGGGAGGGGGGTAATGTGTGCAGGAGGGGGCTGTGTGTACAGGGAGGGGGGTAATGTATGCAGGAGGGGACTGTGTGTACAAGGAGGGGGGTAATGTGTGCAGGAGGGGGCTGTGTGTACAAGGAGGGGGGTAATGTATGCAGGAGGGGACTGTGTGTACAGGGAGGGGGGTAATGTATGCAGGAGGGGACTGTGTGTACAGGGAGGGGGGTAATGTATGCAGGAGGGGGCTGTGTGTACAAGGAGGGGGGTAATGTATGCAGGAGGGGGCTGTGTTCAAGGAGGGGGGTAATGTATGCAGGAGGGGGCTGTGTGTACAAGGAGGGGGGTAATGTATGCAGGAGGGGACTGTGTGTACAGGGAGGGGGGTAATGTGTGCAGGAGGGGGCTGTGTGTACAAGGAGGGGGGTAATGTATGCAGGAGGGGACTGTGTGTACAGGGAGGGGGGTAATGTATACAGGAGGGGACTGTGTGTACAGGGAGGGGGGTAATGTATGCAGGAGGGGGCTGTGTGTACAAGGAGGGGGGTAATGTATGCAGGAGGGGGCTGTGTTCAAGGAGGGGGGTAATGTATGCAGGAGGGGGCTGTGTGTACAAGGAGGGGGGGTAATGTGTGCAGGAGGGGGCTGTGTGTACAGGGAGGGGGGTAATGTATGCAGGAGGGGGCTGTGTGTACAAGGAGGGGGGTAATGTATGCAGGAGGGGGCTGTGTGTACAAGGAGGGGGGTAATGTGTGCAGGAGGGGGCTGTGTGTACAGGGAGGGTGGTAATGTGTGCAGGAGGGGGCTGTGTGTACAAGGAGGGGGTAATGTATGCAGGAGGGGGCTGTGTGTACAGGGAGGGTGGTAATGTATGCAGGAGGGGGTTGTGTGTACGGGGGGGGGGTAATGTGTATACCACATTATCAACAAAACCCCTAATTTTCCACTTCTTGATTAGAGTTTGAACACTACTGATTGGCATTCTCAATTCCTTGGATATATTTTTATATCCCTTTCCTGTTTTATACAGTTCAATTACCTTTTACCAGCAGATCCTTTGACAATTCTTTTGCTATCCCCATGACTCAGAATCCAGAAACCTCAGTGCAGCACTGGATGAAAGATGCAAGGGTCTGTCAGGAGTCCAGAAACTCATTGACCTTTTATACACACACAGTAATTACAAGCAAACCGATCACAGGTGAGGATGGTTACCTTTAATAGCCATTCAAACCCCTTTGTGTCAACTTGTGTGCATGTTATCAGGCCGAAATCACCAGGGTGTGTAAACTTTCAATCAGGGTAATTTGGGTAGTTTCTGTTGCCATTATTATTTAAAAAAGAGTAAAACACAGTTGATTGATAATAAATGGCTTCAGCCAAACACTAACCATGAGTGAAAGAAAAGTTTTTGTGTCATCATTCATATTCTCTGAAAAATGGCCAAGAAATCGTAAATTCTGCCAGGGTATGTAAACTTATGAGCACAACTGTAGGCAGCCATGTTGGTTTATTATACATTTTTTTTAGCCTCTTTGTAATGCTTTGCAATTCTACACAACAGTTGCACTTATTGCTCCTTGGTCCTGGAATCGGCTGACCCATCGCCAACAATTCCCTCTTCATGTCCGAGATCTGATCTCAACGGTTGTAAAAGAAAAACGTATACCGGCTGTGAACAGACTTTATTGGTTGGTCAGAGCAAACAAATAAAATAATTACATTTTTTTTAACCACATCACATTCCCTTCCTGTCCAGGCCATTATTCAGTTTTCAGTGCTGTGATAGGTTGACTGACAATCACTTGGTAATGCGCCCAACTGTACCCAAATTTCTTTTTTTTTTTTTAAAAGTGATTATTTTAAAAAAATAAAAAACGATCCTTTTTAAGGCCTTATAGGCTGAAACGCGTCAACTGACCTAATCTGCGTTTGTTTACTGTGGCTATTCAATAAATTGAAGACATTTGAAGAGCAACAACCGGGGTGCGGATCATTTTTTTTCTATACATTACTCTACTCAGCCAGCGACTGTGGATCCACCACCTGGGAGCTCCGCTAAGTGTTGTATGGGTAGTAGAACTGACTTTTCTGTTTACACGAAAGGAACCAGTGGGCTCCATTAATGCCGATATGGATGGCCAGCTGTCCGATAATAAAAAAAAAAAAAAAAAAGTGCGATGCCCGAAAGCGGTTATCCTGCCGCAAGGTAGAGAAATGATGGGCTCTCAGGCCTGGGAGAAATCGCGGATTCCCAAGGATGGGCATTAAGGGAGAGGCTGGACAAGAGGGGTTTTTTTTTTTTTCAACCACTTGTGTACAGGTACGTACTGTCCTGAAACTTTTGACACTAAAACACCCCCCATGGTTTTTCAATGACAGCCATTCAAATGTGTGCGAAAAGTTTCCTGCGCTACTTTGGTCCAACTTTCATGCGACTTAAAGAGGGAGTCCACCCAAAAAAAATTTTTTCTTAAAGCCAGCAGCTACAAATACTGCAGCTGCTGACTTTTAATACATGGCCACTTACCTGTCCCAGGGTCCAGCCGACGCCGATAAATCGCTCGACTCTCGGCAGCCGCCGCCACCATCCTAGGTGAGGGAATTAGGAAGTGAAGCGTTGCGGCTTCACTTCCTGGTTCCCTACTGCGCATGCGTGAGTTGCGCTGCGCGTCGTAACTGGTCCCCGCTCTCTCCTGGGACCCGTGTGTTTCCCAGGAGACAGCGCGGAGGGACAGGAAGAGGCATAGACTCCCGTGGGAGTCTATGCCGGAAGTGGGTGCAAATACCTGTCTTAGACAGGTATCTGCACCCCCCTCCCCCCTGAAAGGTGCCAAATGTGACACCGGAGGAGGGGGGGGGAGGGAGGGTGTTCCGAAAAGCGTAAGTTCCATTTTTGTGTGGAACTCCGCTTTAAAAGGCCATAGACGTCAACGTAAACCCTCAAAAGTCGCACCCGAATCCTATACATGCGAAAGTTGTGCAACATCTGTCCATTATCATTGGTCAAAGCCAAAGTCGCATCCACGTCACACCCATCCAAAGTTGCACTCCAAATTCGTGTAACTTTGGAGTCGTATAAGTGTGAATGGAGCCTAAAAAAAAAAGTAATTGTCAGTCAAACGATCGTGAAACCGCATTGTGGGCAAGGACTAGATGTCATGGATACACCTAAAAAAAGTGTTAGTTCACTGTGAAAGTGTAAAAAATAAATAAGCCAGGACTGCATAGTGGCAACAACAACCTAAAATATATATATATATATATATATATATATATATATATATATAATTATATAATAGCATATATACACTATTATAGTATAGTATATAAATAGTAGGGATGCACAGATACCTTTTTTTTTGTACGAGTACCGATACTTTGTTTTTTTTTGTTTTTTTTTCGCCGATACCAATTACCGATATCTACCACAACCTACTCAGCTGTCAGCAATGGTACAAAGCATTAAAAAATTATTTACAAATGCAATCTATTTTTTTTTTTAATCTTGCGCTTTTTCAATGTGAAATGTCTAAATATGTTAATATAGATGCGTAAAAATATTCACTAAGCAAACAAAAAAAAAAGTTTTCATTGTTTATAAAATAGACGAACAAAAAAAAAAAAAAAAAAAAAGCAGGAAAATAATAATTAAATGGAGGAGAATAGGGGGTTAATTAAGGCTGTTTAGAGTAAATTAAGGGTTGATAAGGGGCTAAACAGAGGAACAGTTGTTCATCCCTTTGATCTGCAGGTAAACAGAAAAGATACAAAAAGAAACAATGTTTCTTTTAAATTTTAGTGTTTCAGGGGCTGAGCAATGTTGTTAATAAACATTGCGGGTTGCTTTTTTTTTTGTTGTTTTTTTTTGACAGCTCCAATTACCGGACTTTTTTAACACTTCAGCTGTGAACAGAGGAGACCCCACTGACAGCTCAAAGAACTGAGCCTGAAAGTGTCGGTTTCAGGTATCAGTGCATTTGCATGAGTGCTGATACTTGTGCAAATACTCGGTATCGGCACCAATCCTAATAAATTATAATTTTTTAGAATTATATATATATATATATATATATGCCATGTTGTTGGCCCAGGGATTAGAAACCTTGCTCTTCTCTCTCCTCTATGTGCAGCGCTTCTAGGATTGATCATATCAATTCTGACTGGTCAGCACCTGCACAATGAAATGCTCTGGTCTGTCCTGGAAGCGCTGCACAGAGAAGGGCTTGCCTGGCTGCGTGGCCAATGATAGTTCAGCTTCACCTGAGGTAAGTACAATAGGGACCCTATTTGGGGGGGGTGGGGGGATTTCGGGGGTTGGGTGTTAGTTCACCTTTTCAAAAAAAAATAAAATGAAAAAAAGGTGAGGTAACACTTTAATCAATGGATATATTCATTAAATCGTCCTCCTTCCTCTTACTCTGTTGAGGGAGGAAGGGGTGGACTCTCCAGTAGGCCATCACAGAGATCACAAGGTACAGAGCCGCTCCCATCAGCTCTGTGCCTTCTATCTATGCACTCATCATTAGCAGGAGCAGCAACATTCTGCTCTCCCTGGCATGCACACCAATGTGAACAAAAAGACAAATTTTGAAAAGGCCTGTCAGAATAGCAGCTCCCCCTAGAGGCTGTTATTAAACAGCCTGTTGAAATAACAGCTCCCCCTAGAGGCCGTTTCACTGCAACAGCTGTTAGTGGGGGGCGACCTTTAAATTCACGTACATCCGTTTCAATGTGGCGTTTGATCTTTGTTAAGCCCGTGTTCTTCTTGATCTAGCAGTCTGTGATATAGCAGGCCACGGTCGGGGCCTAATCTCTGCCCTTGGAAGCCGCAGTTCTCGCCCCGAGTCGCTGCAAAGAAAGGGTTCCCTTTAAGTGTTCTATAATCATGGCCAACACCAAGCCGATCAAGAATGGTCTGGGCCAGGCCAGGAACCGCAGGCTGCAGGAGGGTGCCATAAAGCCTCAAGGCTTCGAGGGTGAGGTAAAGAACATAACGTCCCCATGCCTGGTCTTCTTCTGTTCCCTTGGACAGCTTCCATGGAGCCTGACTTTGGAGGAACGCGTTAGAAGAGCGCACGCCGCTGTCGATTGCCTCCAAGGCTTTGTGCACCTGGAAGGTGGTCATGTACTGGTCTACTAGTTGGGGAAGTCCTCGTAAAGCTCCAAGTAGGGTCTCCAACTGATCTTTGGCCGACATTGGCACGCTCGTGCACTGGTAACGCGGCCATGACTGCTCAGGATTCATACTGGGCGCAGTGGAGCGGTTCAATAGTCCACCAAGAGCATCGGCGAGAGCAGAGTTGAGTAGGTTACGGACAGAATTGTGGTTGAAGTCGCAGTCGCGTTCGGGGGAACCGTTACGAAGTAGGAAATAGCGGAGTCCATCTCTGCCGTAAAGTCCAATACATTCGGTGGGGTCAATCACGTTCTGGAGGCTCTTCAACATCTTCACGCCTTGACACGTCCAATGAGAATGGATGAGGAGCTTTGCAGGAGGGGGCAGACCGGCAGCTAGCAAAAAGGCCGGCCAGTATAGGGCGTGGAAGCGCAAAATGTCTTTCCCAAGCAGATGCGTTGAGGGGCCCCACGGAGAGTAACTGGGATCTGGGTATTTGGCCACGGTTAGGTAGTTGATGAGCGTGTCCAGCCACACATAAATAGTATGAGTCGGGTCAGAGGGCACCGGGATACCCCAGGACACGCGGTTGCTCTGTCGGGACACGGAGAGATCTGGGAGGCCCTCTTCCAGCCACTTCTGCACTATTCGGAGAAACGGGGCGGGGTGGATAGGGTCTGTCTGAAGCCACTTTAGGAGGTTAGGTCGTAGAGAAGATAGACGGAACATGTAATTCTCTTCACTCATCCAGTGTACCTAGGATGGAAAAAAAAAATGAAGATTAAATAGTGACCACCTTAACCACATAAAGACCAGGCTTTTTCTGGCACTCAGTTTACATTTTTCATTATACACTTTTTAGCAGAGACCCTAGGGAATAAAATGGTGAGTGTTGCAGGTTTTTTATGTGACATGTTATTTGAGCAGTGGTTTTGCAAACACAATTTTTTTTCTGGGGGGGATAAAAAAAAAACAAAAAACACTTTGATTAAATAAAAAAAAAATAATAATTAAAAAACAAAAACAAAAAAAAAAAACAATATATGCCCCAATGTTTTTGTATATATTTTAAGCAGAGGCCCTACAGAATAAAATGGTGGGTGTTGCAATTTTTTATATTACGTGGTATTTGTGCAGTAGATTTTTCAAAACACAATTTTTTGGGGAAAGGAAAAAAAAATACACTTTGATTAAAATAAAAAAATAAATAAATAAATATATACCCCAATTCTTTTGTATATATTTTTTTTAGGCAGAGGCCCCAGAGAAATAAATTGTGGGTGTTGCAGTTTTTTTATGTTTTGTGGTTTATATGCAGTCATTTTTCAAATGCAACTTTTTTAGGGGAAAAAAAATAAAACACACTTTTTTAAATTCTAATGCACAAAAACACAATATATAACCCAATTTTTTGGTAAATTATAAAAAAAAAAAAAAAAAAAATTATGTTACACCAATTAGATACCCAACATTTCACACGCGCTCATGGAATGGCAACAAATGCCAGAGTGGGGCATCTATGTGCTGGGAAGTGGTCATGAATGGGGCTTCCTAGTAACCTATGACCCATTCTAAGCCCCATTCAGCTGCTGGCACGGGAGATTCCCCAGGCGACAGCTATGTGAAAGCAAAGAGGCAGGGATGTCGGGGGGGTCATTACCCTAATTTGGCAATGGCCGTATTTGTACAACAGGAATCTCCTGGCCTGCAGCTGAGTCATTATTGGTTGCTAGGATGCTGTCAGCCACACAGCCGACAGCATCCTAGCAACCAGTGCAGTGGAATAGGGGCACCGAAGTTGCACCGAGGATGGAGTGTCCAGTATGGAAACTCCGGCCTCAGTGCAGCCCCCACCGTGCAACTAATTCAACTACCCATTTCCAACAAGTACGGTACATTAATTTGTCGCCGGCAAAGACTTTCTAAAGAGTGTCCGACACTCTGAATTCCAGGGCCTGCGTTTTCAGCCTTGCTAAAGCCTTTTCATAAACATTCCAACACATTTCAGGGCTCCTATAATGACCCATCTTTAGGGCTTAGAATTTAGGAAACCTGCCAAATGCAGTACATCAACCAAGAGTATGTGAACACCTGAGCATCACACCTGTATGAGCTTGTTGGACATTCCATTTCAGAAGCACAGACATTATTAAGAAGTTGTCCCCCTTTATAACATCCTCCACTCTTCTGGGAAGGATTTCCACAAGATTTCGGAGTGTGTCTGTGGGAATGTGCGCCCATTCAGCCCCAAAAGTATTTGTGAGGTCAGGTACTGATGTTGGATGAGAAGACCAAGCATACAATGATCCCGCCGGAAACTCTATGGGAATCCTCCCTCCGGAAGCTCCATGGGAATCCTCCGTCCGGAAGCTCCATGGGAATCCTCCCTCCGGAAGCTCCATGGGAATCCTCCCTCCGGAAGCTCCATGGGAATCCTCCTCCAGGAAGCTCCATGGGAATCCTCCTCCAGGAAGCTCCATGGGAATCCTCCCGCCGGAAGCTCCATGGGAATCCTCCCGCCGGTAGCTCCATGGGAATCCTCCCGCCAGAAGCTCCATGGGCATCCTCCCGCCTGACCTACGTTGAGGGCCTTCAGCGGACCTACGTCGAGGACCTTCAGCGGACCTACGTCGAGGACCTTCAGCGGACCTACGTCGAGGGCCTTCAGCAGACCTACGTCGAGGGCCTTCAGCGGACCTACGTCGAGGGCCTTCAGCGGACCTACGTCGAGGGCCTTCAGCGGACCTACGTCGAGTGACAGCTGAGCAAATGCTTGTAAATGGAGCGAGTACAAAGAAGGGCAAATAAGCTAATAAAGGGTCTGGAGGATCTTAGTTATGAGGAAAGGTTGCGAGCTCTGAACTTATTCTCTCTGGAGAAGAGACGCTTGAGAGGGGATACGATTTCAATTTATAAATACCGTACTGGTGACCCCACAATAGGGAGAAAACTTTTTTTGCGGAAGGGAGTTTAACCTCTTCAGCCCCGGAAGATTTGGCTGCTGAATGACCGGGCCATTTTTTGCGATTCGGCACTGCGTCGCTTTAACTGACAATTGCGTGGTCGTGCGACGTTGCACCCACGTCCTTTTTTTCCCCACAAATAGAGCTTTCTTTTGGTGATATTTGATCACCTCTGCGATTTTTATTTTTTGCGCTAAAAAAACAAAACAATTTTCTGTACTTTTTGCTATAATAAATATCCCCATTTTTTTTTTTTTTAAAAAAGCAATTTTTTTCTCAGTTTAGGCCGATATGTATTCTACATATTTTTGGTAAAAAAAACAAAAAAAAAACAAAACCCCGCAATAAGCGTATATTGATTGGTTTGCGCAAAAGTTATAGCGTCTACTAAATAGGGGATAGATTGATAGCATTGTTATTTTTTTTTTACTAGTAATGGCGGCGATCTGCGATTTTTATTGTGACTGCGACATTATGGCGGACACATCGGACAATTTTGACACATTTTTGGGACCATTGGCATTTATACAGCGATCAGTGCTATAAAAATGCACTGATTGCTGTAAAAACGTCACTGGCAGTGAAGGGGTTAACTGTGTTCCCTGGGAGGTGATTCTAACTGAAGGGGGAGGGGACTGACTAGAGGAAGTGACGGATCGTGGTTCCTAGCTAATTGGAACACACGATCTGTCACTGCTCTCAGAACAAAACACGGATTTGAGTGTTTACACACACACTTCCGTGTTCTGTCCCTCGTGCTCACGATCGCTCGTGGCCGGCGCTCATCGCGACCGTCGGCCACGAGCATCGGTACCACCGCTGTGCAGCGGGCATGTGTGCCTGCTATCCCGATCCCGCAAGCTGGACGTATAGGTACGACGGTTTGCGGGATCGTGACGACCTGCCGCAGTATAATGACGGCGGCTGGTCGGCAAGTGGTTAACAAGACTTGTGGCCACTCATTAAAATAAGAAAAGCGGTTTAACCTTAAACTACGGCGAGGGTTCTTTACTGTAACTCTTTACTGAGCGGCAAGGATGTGGAATTCCCTTCCACTGGCGGTGGTCTCAGCGGGGAGCATCGATAATTTCAAAAAACTATTAGATAAGCACCTGAACGACCACAACATAGAGGGATATACAATGTAATACTGACATATAATCACACACATAGGTTGGACTTGATGGACTTGTGTGTCTTTTTTCAACCTCACCTACTATGTAATTATGCCCAGTTCTTCTGCATTTTTGTTTAAATGAATCAACATTACATATGGGGTCTATTTATAAAAAAAAAAAAAAAAATTTTAATTCACCATGTGAATGTCCCAGCCGTCACAAATGATCCCTGTGATGGGTCTAATATGTTTTTTTCCAGGACCATCAGCTCCATCTAGTGACCGTAATGCTGTATTTTCCTCATTGCGGTATTAAAAAAAAAAAAAATCAATAAGGCCACTAGATGGTGCTAAAGAGTTTAGGAAACAAACATATTAGACACATTAAGGGAGTTATTCGTGAATGCTGATCACATAGCAAATGTATAAAGACCCCCCATGGTGTGCAAAAACATTCCATTTGAACAAGAAAATCGGTCTGGAGGCTGGATCTGCAGGTGAATTTACCAACTCAGCCCTAGGGGGTGTTGAAATTGTCGAATCGATGCATCGAGATTCGACCGTCCACGATGCGGCATCGATGCTATAGCTTTAACCGGTTCCCGACCGGCGTGCGCCGATGTACGTCGGCAGAATTGCTCGGGCGCCGGCGGGGAGCTCCGTGAGTCGGGTCGCGCGGACTCCATCGCCGTGGGGATACCCGCGATCGTCTCACAGAGAGGAAGAATGGGGAGATGCTAAGGTAAACAAGCATCTCCCTGTTCTACCTAGTGACACGGTCACTGATCTCTGATCCCCGTCATCGGGAGCAGAGATCAGTGTGTGCCACAGCTAGCCCATCCCCCTACAGTTAGAACACATTCCTAGGACACATTTAACCCCTACAGCGCCACCTAGTGTTAACCCCTTCACTGCCAGTCACATTTACACAGGAATCAATGCGATTTTATAAATATGAATGGTCCCAAAATCATGCCAAAACTGTCAGACATGTCCGCCATAATGTCGCAGTCACGATAAAAATCGCTGATCGCCGCCACTACTAGTAAAAAAAAAATAAAAAATAATAATAAAAATG
The DNA here is from genome assembly GCA_037952925.1 of Lithobates clamitans. NCBI lineage: Eukaryota > Metazoa > Chordata > Amphibia > Anura > Ranidae > Lithobates > Lithobates clamitans. The sequence goes on from JBBGZY010001875.1 coordinate 193,653, forward strand.
CCATAAAACTATCCCCTATTTTGTAAACGCTATAACTTTTGCGCAAACCAATCAATACACGCTTATTGCGATTTTTTTTTAACCAAAAATATGTAGAAGAATACGTATCGGCCTAAACTGAGGAAAAAAATGTTTTTTTATATATTTTTGGGGGATATTTATTATAGCAAAAAGCAAAAAATAATGCGTTTTTTTCCGAAATTGTCAGTCTTTTTTTGTTTACACCGCAAAAAATAAAAACCGCAGAGGTGATCAAATACCACCAAAAGAAAGCTCTATTTGTGGGAAAAAAAGGACGCCAATTTTCTTTGGGAGCCACGTCGCACGACCGCGCAATTGTCAGTTAAAGCGACGCAGTGCCAAATCGCAAAACATGCTCTGGTCAGGAAGGGGGTAACTTTTTCAGGGGCTGAAGTGGTTAAGAAATCGATTATTGAGGATCAAGTCATCTTCGCGCCGTGCTGCCGCACCACGCCCTGCCTCCGAGTGGAGCCGAAATCAGCCGAAGTTTCCGCGCCGTTTTTTCCCGCCTCCCGCTGACGTCATCCCCCTGTGTCGCGAGGAGAGGAGATCTTTCATCAATCCCCTTCCCTCATCTTCCCACCCCCTCACTAGCCAATAGAAAGTGATCCCAGGCGGCGGATTGCGGACGTGAGGAGCCACGCTGTGTGCACGTTGGCAGGAACATGGAGCGCCAGGGCCGGAGCTTGTGGTGGCTGGAGCTGTCCCTGCTGCTGGTTAGAGTGGCCGCAGCCAGCTTATGGAGCTCCGAGGAGGAGGGTGGAGCCATCAGTGCTTTTGGTCCCGGAAAGGTTCAGGGTGGCCGCAGCGTATCCAGCCAGAGGTGTGATGTCATGGATTCCTATTTCCCCATCCCCGGACTCTTCCATTCTCTCTCCATGGATTTCACCATCTTTTAATTCTTATCCCTTGACCCCTCCATCCTTCAGTTCTATCCCTGGACTCTTCCATCCTTTAGTTCCCATCTTCAGACTACTCTGACTTCAGACTACGTTCCTTCCTTTCCTATTCATGGATTCCTCCTTCCCTATCTCCAGACTACTCCATCCTTCCTTTCCTATTCATGGATTCCTCCTTCCCTATCTCCAGACTGCTCCATCCTTCCTTTCCTATTCATGGATTCCTCCTTCCTTATCTCCAGACTGCTCCATCCTTCCTTTCCTATTCATGGATTCCTCCTTCCCTATCTCCAGACTACTCCATCCTTCCTTTCCTATTCATGGATTCCTCCTTCCTTATCTCCAGACTACTTCATCCTTCCTTCCCTATTCATGGATTCCTCCTTCCTTATCTCCAGACTACTCCGTTCCTTCCTTTCCTATTCATGGATTCCTCCTTCCCTATCTCCAGACTACTCCGTTCCTTCCTTTCCTATTCATGGAATCCTCCTTCCCTATCTCCAGACTACTTCATCCTTCCTTTCCTATTCATGGAATCCTCCTTCCCTATCTCCAGACTGCTCCATCCTTCCTTTCCTATTCATGGATTCCTCCTTCCTTTCCTATTCATGGATTCCTCCTTCCCTATCTCCAGACTACTTCATCCTTCCTTCCCTATTCATGGATTCCTCCTTCCTTATCTCCAGACTGCTCCGTTCCTTCCTTTCCTATTCATGGATTCCTCCTTCCCTATCTCCAGACTACTCCATCCTTCCTTTCCTATTCATGGATTCCTCCTTCCCTATCTCCAGACTGCTCCATCCTTCCTTTCCTATTCATGGATTCCTCCTTCCCTATCTCCAGACTGCTCCATCCTTCCTTCCCTATTCATGGATTCCTCCTTCCCTATCCCCAGACTACTCCATCCTTCCTTTCCTATTCATGGATTCCTCCTTCCTTTCCTATTCATGGATTCCTCCTTCCCTATCTCCAGACTACTTCATCCTTCCGTTCCTATTCATAGATTCCTCCTTCCCTATCTCCAGACTGCTCCATCCTTCCTTTCCTATTCATGGATTCCTCCTTCCCTATCTCCAGACTGCTCCATCCTTCCTTTCCTATTCATGGATTCCTCCTTCCCTGTCTCCAGACTACTCCATCCTTCCTTTCCTATTCATGGATTCCTCCTTCCCTATCTCCAGACTACTCCATCCTTCCTTTCCTATTCATGGATTCCTCCTTCCCTATCTCCAGACTGCTCCATCCTTCCTTTCCTATTCATGGATTCCTCCTTCCCTATCTCCAGACTACTTCATCCTTCCTTTCCTATTCATGGATTCCTCCTTCCCTATCTCCAGACTGCTCCATCCTTCCTTCCCTATTCATGGATTCCTCCTTCCCTATCTCCAGACTGCTCCATCCTTCCTTTCCTATTCATGGATTCCTCCTTCCTTTCCTATTCATGGATTCCTCCTTCCCTATCTCCAGACTACTCCATCCTTCCTTTCCTATTCATGGATTCCTCCTTCCCTATCTCCAGACTACTTCATCCTTCCTTTCCTATTCATGGATTCCTCCTTCCCTATCTCCAGACTACTTCATCCTTCCTTTCCTATTCATGGAGTCCTCCTTCCCTATCTCTAGACTACTCCATCCTTCCTTTCCTATTCATGGATTCCTCCTTCCCTATCTCCAGACTGCTCCATCCTTCCTTTCCTATTCATGGATTCCTCCTTCCCTATCTCCGGACTACTTCATCCTTCCTTTCCTATTCATGGATTCCTCCTTCCCTATCTCCAGACTGCTCCATCCTTCCTTTCCTATTCATGGATTCCTCCTTCCCTATCTCTAGACTACTCCATCCTTCCTTTCCTATTCATGGATTCCTCCTTCCTTATCTCCAGACTACTCCATCCTTCCTTTCCTATTCATGGATTCCTCCTTCCTTATCTCCAGACTACTCCGTTCCTTCCTTTCCTATTCATGGATTCCTCCTTCCCTATCTCCAGACTACTCCGTTCCTTCCTTTCCTATTCATGGATTCCTCCTTCCCTATCTCCAGACTACTCCGTTCCTTCCTTTCCTATTCATGGAATCCTCCTTCCCTATCTCCAGACTACTTCATCCTTCCTTTCCTATTCATGGAATCCTCCTTCCCTATCTCCAGACTGCTCCATCCTTCCTTTCCTATTCATGGATTCCTCCTTCCCTATCTCCAGACTGCTCCATCCTTCCTTCCCTATTCATGGATTCCTCCTTCCCTATCTCCAGACTGCTCCATCCTTCCTTTCCTATTCATGGATTCCTCCTTCCTTTCCTATTCATGGATTCCTCCTTCCCTATCTCCAGACTACTTCATCCTTCCTTTCCTATTCATGGATTCCTCCTTCCCTATCTCCAGACTGCTCCATCCTTCCTTTCCTATTCATGGATTCCTCCTTCCCTATCTCCAGACTGCTCCATCCTTCCTTTCCTATTCATGGATTCCTCCTTCCCTATCTCCAGACTGCTCCATCCTTCCTTTCCTATTCATGGATTCCTCCTTCCCTATCTCCAGACTACTTCATCCTTCCTTTCCTATTCATGGATTCCTCCTTCCCTATCTCCAGACTGCTCCATCCTTCCTTCCCTATTCATGGATTCCTCCTTCCCTATCTCCAGACTGCTCCATTTTTCCTTTCCTATTCATGGATTCCTCCTTCCTTATCTCCAGACTGCTCCATCATTCCTTTCCTATTCATGGATTCCTCCTTCCCTATCTCCAGACTGCTCTATCTTTCTAATCGTGATGCATCGCGGAATCAAATTGTTGACATGATAATCGCAATCGAAACCGTGAGACCACCGAAGATGCGCACCCCTACTCAGCCCCCCCCCCCACACACATGTATACTTCTTATGCATCAGAACAATTTTACATTTTAGCTATAAGCCTATTGATTCAGTCTGTGGGAACTGGGATCAGTCTGTGCGAGCCAATCTACCTTACATAGCAGGAAACATCTAACAGGGGCTCTAATCCTTCTCCACTAATTAAAAACTAAAAACAAAAAAACAAAACAAAAAAAAAAAAAACACGATTTTTGGCTTGATATGTACTTCAATTGTACATTTGTGTACTGTAATTCAACAATATAAGATATCTGTTTTTTCCAACTGCTGCAAATATACATACATACCATCTGATTACTACTGGTGTTCCCTTGGTACTGGCTCCACTTTTCTCCATCCAGGCTATAGAAGATAATATATTGGGATATGTACAGGGTAAGGAATTTCGGTCGAGCGCCTTGAGTTTGCATAGCGTGAATCACCATAGGTGCCGTAAGATCCACCTGAAATAATAGACAATGAAACAAAAGTTTTATTTAGCTTCTTATCCTCCATATTTGCATCTACCTTATCTGGGGGTTTCCTAAGTCTTCTATGCAGTATTAGCCAATTTCCCGGGGCCATATACATGAATGAAGCCTCAAAGGTTTTGAGATGTTAATTTTCCTACAGTAGGATGATCTTCTTCTCCAATGGTCCAATAGGAACATTACTGGCTAGCACTTTTAAGTGAAACTTACATTTTTGGGCCCCTAAGGGCTCCTTCCATAATGAGGAGTAAGTACCGTATTTATCGGCGTATAACACGCACCCCAATTTAGGAGGGAAGTTGAAGGGAAAAAAACTTACATTTAAATGCCCATCATTGCAGCCCCGCCCCAGTCCAGCCCCGTCCCAGTCCAGCCTTGCCCGAGTCCAGCCCCGCCCCAGTCCAGCCCCGCCCCAGTCCAGCCCTGCCCCAGTCCAGCCTTGCAGCTCGCTGAGCTTCAAAATCGCCGACCGCGATTTGAAAATGGCGCCACCGGCGCCGAAATACACAGAGCCGGTTCTCGGCGGCTCTCGTTCACTTTCGGCTCCACTCGGGATGGGCGTGACGGTGAGCGGAGCTATCCGAGTACAGTCGGCTAGGTTCGGGCGGTGCTCGAGTGAAGCCGAAAGTGGCCGAGAAGAGCCGAGGACCAGCACTGTATATTTCAGCGCCGGCGGCGCCATTTTCAAATCGCGGTCGGCGATTTTTTAGATCTACTATAAATTTAGTCAAGTAAAATCTTATGTTATTTAGTCTACTAAAACTAGACTAAAACTAAAACAATTCAGAAGACTAAAATATGACTAAAACGAAATGACAATTAAAAGTAGATCAAAAATTGCGGTCAAAATGGTATTGAAAAATGTAAAAAAAAATTATTTAAAAAAAAAAAAAGGCAAGAAAAACAAAGGGTAACATTTTCATAGAAGTAAATCAGCCAATTCTACAGAAATTCAACAGATAGAATAAGTTCAGCCTCATCATCCCGGAACAATCTGCAGCCGGCCAGCTAAGACCTGTCCTAGGATGCTAATGTGACTTACATGCATATACAGCTGGACCTGCTAATAACCTTAATACAGTTTATATGCTCACATGTGAGAGATAAAAGCAGAGTTATTTACTGTGACTTTATATATGGATGTCATATAACAGTTGTATATTTGTGTTCACAGAAGCAAACCAGAAAGCATAGAGTTAAGTCTTTGTGACTCTCAGGAGTTTTGCCCAGTAACAGCCAATCTCACACTGAGCAAGGAGTCTTGGCCAATCACAGCCACTCTCACACTGAGCAAGGAGTCTTGGCCAATCACAGCCACTCTCACACTGAGCAAGGAGTCTTGGCCAATCACAGCCACTCTCACACTGAGCAAGGAGTCTTGGCCAATCACAGCCACTCTCACACTGAGCAAGGAGTCTTGGCCAATCACAGCCAGCCTTACACCTATTATTTTGTCTGCAAATCACCCAGCACATTGTTAGATCTCATTTTATCAGAGAGAGGGGACCTGAGCAGATTGGAGATCCAGCCAGAGTTCAGTTTTATGGAAGTAAGTGGCCAAAATAGGTATTTGATCCAGTTATTTGTGTTACTATTGTTATAGAATGTGATTAGAACTGTATACTGAACTAGTTATGTGTTCCCTTGTAGTTCCACCAAACAATTCAATCAAATCAAGCAGACAAACGTTTAACCACTTACCAACCGGCCCATAGCTGAATGACGGCTGCAGGGCGGTTGGATAACTCTGGGAGGGCGTACTATGATGTCCTCCCAGAATTCCCCTCTCGCCCGCCCCCTGGGGCGCGTACCCGAACCCATCCGTGACCGCTGGGTCCAGAGGACCTGGCGCATCACGGATCCAGGTAAATGGCCGCTGATCGCGGCCGTTTACCATGTGATTGCGCCGTCAAATGATGGCGCGATCACATGTAAACAGACCGGCGTCATCTGATGACCTCGGTTCCTCTCCTCCCCTCCTCTGTACTGATCGGTACACAGTGAGCGGGGAGGGGGATGGATGGATGTCTGCAGCGCTGTGGGCTGTATGTGTAGTGCACAGAGACATCCAGCCATCCATCCATCCATGCTCAGCCATCCCTCACTACTCTGCAATGCCCCCGCACTACTCTGCAATGCCCCCGCACTACTCTGCAATGCCCCCGCACTACTCTGCAATGCCCCCGCACTACTCTGCAATGCCCCCGCACTACTCTGCAATGCCCCCGCACTACTCTGCAATGCCCCCGCACTACTCTGCAATGCCCCCGCACTACTCTGCAATGCCCCCGCACTACTCTGCAATGCCCCCGCACTACTCTGCAATGCCCCCGCACTACTCTGCAATGCCCCCGCAATACTCTGCAATGCCCCCGCAATACTCTGCAATGCCCCCGCAATACTCTGCAATGCCCCCGCAATACTCTGCAATAGCTGTGCAATAGTCTGCAATGCTGTGCAATACCCCCACAATAGTCTGCAATAGCTGTGCAATAGTCTGCAATAGCTAATACTCTGCAATAGCTGTGCAATACCCCCACAATAGTCTGCAATAGCTGTGCAATAGTCTGCAATAGCTGTGCAATACCCCCACAATAGTCTGCAATAGCTGTGCAATAGTCTGCAATAGCTGTGCAATAGTCTGCAATAGCTGTGCAATAGTCTGCAATAGCTGTGCAATAGTCTGCAATAGCTGTGCAATAGTCTGCAATAGCTGTGCAATAGTCTGCAATAGCTGTGCAATAGTCTGCAATAGCTGTGCAATACCCCCACAATAGTCTGCAATAGCTGTGCAATAGTCTGCAATAGCTGTGCAATAGTCTGCAATAGCTGTGCAATACCCCCACAATAGTCTGCAATAGCTGTGCAATAGTCTGCAATAGCTGTGCAATAGTCTGCAATGCTGTGTAGAGGTCGGCCGATATTTGGCTTTTTTTTTACTTAATCGGCATGAGCCGATTGTGCGGACTTGTAAATGACTTCTGTAATATAAGTCAGCATTGACTTAATATATGTATGTATATGTGTGTATATATATATAATTTCATATTCAGACAAGTTGTCTGAAGGTTTCTTCTCTCCTCCTCTGGGCAGCCAAGTCTGATAAGAAGATACATTTCTATCTCTTTTGGAACAGACTGAACTCTGGAGAAGTTTTCAGTTTAACCATTTAAATGCTAAATCTTTTCTGACATTTGTTGCTTACAAGTAAAAATCCTGTATTTTCTGCTAGAAAATCACTTGGAACCCCCAAACATTATATATATTTTTTTTTTAGCAGAGACCCTAGGGAATAAAATAGCGGTTGTTGCAATATTTTATGTCACACGGTATTTGCGCAGCGGTCTTTCAAACGCAATTTAAAAAAAAAATACACTAATGAAAAAAAAAAAAAAAAAGCAGTAAAGTTAGCCCATTTTTTTTCGTCAAAGTTTTGATGACCTGTTTTTGTGTATTTAGTATTTAAGATATAGTTGTTTGTTGTTTTTTTTTTTTTTGTTTTTTTTTTGTTTTTTTTTTTTAATCTAAATTCTACATACAAGTGAACTGATTGGAGGTTTGTTTTGTTTAATAAATGTTTAAATATAAACATTTTTCTGTATTACTTATTACTTAAGGCTGCTCTCACACTGGTGGGTTGACGGTAAAACGCTGTTAATTTTAGCGGCGCTTTACCATCATTTTAGCGGCGCTATTCGGCTGCTAGCGGGGCGCTTATAACCCAGCTAGCGGCCGAAGAAGGGGTTAAATGCGCCCCTGAAGCGCTGCTGCCGAAACGCTTTGCAGGCGCTTCGGCAGCGGTGCGCATTCATTTCAATGGGCAGGAGTGGTGGGGGAGGGGTATACACCGCTCCAAAGATGCCGCTTGCAGGACTTTTTTTTTAACATCCTGCCAGCGCATCGCCTCAGTGTGAAAGCACTCGGGATATCACACAGACTGCAGGGGAGCCATTTTACAGGCGCTGTTTTTAGCCCAAAAGCGCCTGAAAAACGCCCCAGTGTGAAAGGGGTCTAACTGTTAGATTTTATGAGATGAAGGGAAAAAAAAAAGAAATCAGCCCTAAAAAATCGGCATCATATATCGGCCATCGGCCACCGCGATTTCTAAATATCGGCTTTGGCATCGGCCAGAGAAAAACCCATATCGGTCGACCTCTAATGCCCCCCGCAGTGCTGTGCAATGCCCCCCGCAGTGCTGTGCAATGCCCCCCGCAGTGCTGTGCAATGCCCCCGCAATGCCCCCGCAATACTCTGCAATACCCCCGCAATACTCTGCCATGCTGTGCCATGCTGTGCCATGCTGTGCCATGCTCAGCTGTACTCGCCCTCTGTACGTGGCCGGGCTGTGGAAGTCTCACACATGTGGTATCGCCGTACTCAGGAGGAGCAGGTGAATCTATTTTGGGGTGTCATTTTTGGTATGTACATGGTATGTGTTAGAAATATTGTATAAATGGACAACTTTGTGTTTAAAAAAAAAAAGCGCTTTAACCACTTCCCGCCCGCCGGCCGTCATACGTCCTTGACTTTGTGTGGAGATATCTGAATGATGGGTGCAGCTACAGGCATCATTCAGATATCAGCTTTTTCAGCCGGCGATTCCCTACACCATGAGAACGATCATAGCGGCTGTTCCACTGCTTGATCGATCTTACAGGAGGCGAGAGGGGATGTCCCCCCCCCCCCCTCCCGCGCTTCTACCGACTCACCGCTACGATCGAAGCCAGGATCGTTTTTTTTTTTTTTTTTTTTTTTTTTTTTTAATTTCAGGCTTCCCAGCCTAGAGGTGAGATGTGAGGTCTTATTGACCCCATATCTCACTGTAAAGAGGACCTGTCATGCCATATTCCTATTACAAGGATGTTTATATTCGGAATAAAAGTGGTCAAAAATTTTATTTTTATTTTTTTTTTGGAAAAAAGCATCAAACTAAAATAAAGTAAAATGAACAATAAAAAAAAAAATTTTTTTTTTAAAGCGCCCTTGTCCCTGTGTGCGCGCATGCAGAAGCGAACGCATGCGTAAGTCCCGCCCACATATGAAAACGGTGTTCAAACCACACATGTGAGGTATTGCTGCGATCGGTAGAGCGAGAGTAATAATTTTGGTCCTAGTCCTCCTCTGTAACTCAAAACATGTAACCAGTAAAAAATTTTAAAGCGTCGCCTATGGGGTCTTTTGAGTAGCAAGATTGGCGCCATTCCACAAGCGCGTGCAATTTTGAAAGGTGACATGTTTGGTATCTATTTACTCGGCGTAACTTCATCTTTCACATTATGCAAAAACATTAGGCTAACTTTACTGTTTTGGTTTTTGTAAAGCACAAAACAGTTTTTTTTTTTCCGCGTTAAAATTGCTGCGCAAATACCAGAGGGAGATAAAAAGTTGCAACGACCGCCACTGTATTCTCTAGGGTCTTTGCTAAAAAAACATATATAATGTTTTGGGGTTCTATGTAATTTTCTAGCTAATAAATGATGATTTTTTACATGTAGGAGAGAAATGTCAGAATTGGCCTGGGTGCTCCAGAACGCCTGAAGGTGCTCCCTGCATGTTGGGCCTCTGTATGTGGCCACGGTGTGTAAAAGTCTCACACATGTGGTATCGCCGTACTCGGGAGTAATAGCAGAATGTGTTTTGGGGTGTAATTTGTGGTATGCATATGCGGTGTGTGAGAACCCTTGTTTTTAACGCATACTGTTAGACAGGTTGTCTGCGAGCTGGTGGTAAGTAGGCTTGGAATTTTTTCCTGGGCATTCCCCAGGTTTTGTTGGTATCGGTGTGTGAGAAATAACCTGCTAATATGACAATTTTGTGGGGAAAAAAAAGTAAAAAAAAAAAACCTTGATTTTGCAAAGAATTGTGGGAAAAAATGACAACTTCAAAAAACTCACCATGCATCTTTCTAAATGCCTTGGAATGTCTTCTATCCAAAAAGGGGTCATTTGGGGGGTATTTGTACTTTTCTGGCATGTTAGGGTCTCAAGAAATTAGATAGGCCGTCAGTACTTCAGGTGTGATCAATTTTCAGATATTCGCACCATAGCTTTTGGACTCTATAACTTTCACAAAGACCAAATAATATCCACCGATTTGGGTTAATTTTACCAAAGATATGTAGCGGTATAAATTTTGGCCAAAATATATGAAGGAAAATTACTAATTTGCAAAATGTTATAACAGGAATGAAGAAAAATGTATTTTTTTACAGATTTTTCAGTCTTTTTTTCTTTTACGGCGCAAAAAATAAAGAACCCAGCGGTGATTAAATACCACCAAAAGAAAGCTCTATTTGTGTGAAAAAAAGGACAAAAATTTCATATAGATATAGTGTTGCATGACTAATTGTCATTCAAAATGTGAGAGCACCAAAAGCTGAAAATTGGTCTGGTTAGGAAGGGGGTTTAAGTGCCCAGTTGTCAAGTGGTTAAACAAGCAAATAAGCGTGCAAACTGCAATCTCAAACAAGTAAAACTATTTCTTAGCAGCTGTTCCGCCACTTGATCGTTCTAAGACCCCATTCACACAGGGACGACTTGTCAGGCGACCTAGTCGCCTGACAAGTCGCCTCCCGTTCTGTGCTATGGAACCGTTCTAAGGGGAGCGACGCAAGTCGCTCCGACTTGGAAAAAGGTTCCTGTACGACTTTGGGGGCGACTTGCATAGACTTCTATACAGAAGTCGTTTTGCAAGTCGCCCGGGCAGTCGTGTGCAGGTCGCCTCGGTGAGGCGACCTGCAAGTCGTGCCGCCTCTGGTGTGAACCGAGGCTTACTTTCGCAAAGACCAAATAATATCCACTAATTTGGGTTATTTTTACCAAAGATATATAGCAGTATAAATTTTGGCCAAAATTTATGAAGAAAAATTACTAATTTGCTGAATTTTTTTTGACAAAAACAAAGAAAAAGGCAATTTTTCGCGAAATTTACAGTCTTTTTTTTATTTATAGAAAATGTGTTAAATACCGCGCTGCCAAAAAGAGATATGAGCAGCTGACACAAACAAGTGATCTAAACCTGTGCAAAACAAAGTGAAAATTATACACAAGTGCAGCGCATATATAATGATTATCTGTAGTTCTGAACATACGAAAAAGCAAGAGATATTAATAATTTGTGCAAATAATTAAATTAGCACACTGATTGAACAGAAGTCCAAAAAATGTCCATTTAAATGTATGTACATCAAAGAATAAAAAATATAGTAAGTGAGTTCATCAAGGTGTATATGAACACCAGAAAAAGTGTAGAAAAATAATGATGGCGTAGTGTTGATAGCAGATCCACCACCGTGTAGAAAAGTGGGGGGCTTACCAAAGTGATTGGACACAGACGGGTATACACCAGCTGTGCCAATAAGGCTTGTATAGATGAGGATCTCTAAAGATGCAGTGAAGAAAACCAAAATATGGAAAGGTAATACTGTAGTGTTGATAATAGATCCACCACCATATGGAAAAATGGGGGGCTTACCAGAACAATTGGACACAGACAGGCGTACACCTACTGCGCCAATTAGGCTTGTATAGATGAGGCTCTCTGGAAATATGGTAAGGATAACCAGGATGCTTGTAAGGGTTGTATATGGCAGAAGTAAATCCGGTCAGATATCCACAGCATATATAAAAAAGATGCAAAAGCGCATAGCATAATACTGTATAAAAAAAGCTTTACAGCCCATTTACTAAGATAAAACACTCACATTTGTGAAGATAAAAAACAGCGCTGAGAGTAAATGAAAGACAAGGCAGTGTGGGTAGCATTAGCAAGCGGGATCCTGGTTATCCTTACCATATTTCCAGAGATCCTCATCTATACAAGCCTAATAATCAGTTCTCCTGGCTCTAATGAAGAGGTTTTCCTCGAAACGCGTCAGCATTTCTTAAATACCTGCCTAAATATGGGCACACCCCAATTTTAACTTCCTAGTACTTATTTTGTTACCTGTTTTTCCTTTTTTTTATAATATTATGTAGTATTTGTATGATTTTTATATCTATATGACTATATGTCTGTATTCTTTTACATAAATAAACCATACATTTCTTGATGTAAGCGTCTGATCACGCGCCTTCCATCCACTTCCTACTAAATCTTGCCTGGTGATCCTGCCAGTGACTCATTATTCCTGCAACGGACCAAGCTGTCCAGCACAAGCGACCGTTACTAGGAAGCCCCAGTCTCGGCTATTAAATGGTCCCGACAACTGTCAGTGAACCCTGCCGGTGACAGCACTATGGGGCCTATTTATAGAAAATTTGGTGGATGAACATCACAAGCATTCACCCAGCCACCTGGAATTGTAGCTGTATTTTGCTTAATGTGCTGATTTCCTATGATCATCAGCTCCATCTAGTGGCCATAATGTTTTTTTTGTTTTTTTTTAAACTTGAAATGGGTCAATTTAGGAAAATACCACATTTAAGGACACTAGATGGAGCTGACGATCATAAGAAATTAAGATATTGAGCAAAATATGGTCAAAATTTTTGATAGCTGGGCAAATGGCTTGTGACATTTATCCACCCATTTGTAATTGGCAGCAGACTTTTTTTTCCCCCCCTTAATATTTCATTGGTGACCCTGCCAATAACACACCTTTTGTGTTAGGGTGGCCATGCCTACTCCTCCACTGTATTGCTGGAGGAACAGCATTGTCACCCTAGAACAGGACTACAGGACTCCATAAGACAGGGAAGGTGTTCTATAGTCCACATAGACAGCCAAGAACAATATAACTGATAAGAGCGCAGTACAGGAAGCTGTAAGCTCACAATATTTCTGGCAGGATAAATGGGTATATTTTTGTAGATATCGAACAGATATAACAAAACGCCCCCAACTGTGTTATTAACAGACCAAAATGGTGCAAATAAAAGAAGAACATTGTTAGGGATTATATACACTTTAAGAAAAATGTGATGTTTCCATGTATTATAATGTTGGCGCTTACACAATGATGATGGTTTCAACAATTTCTTTTCTTTTTTACAGTCATAAACACGAAAGGAAGATGAACATCATTTTAAAAAAAATGAAGGAAGGAGAACAGACACATCATGGGAGAGATGAGGAGGGCGCTGCAGAGAAGATCTATAAATAAAAAAAAGTAAAGAGTGTTCTGATAGTGTGAGTCTGATTTTCAATTATTTTTATTAAGATATTTTCTACATAAAAACATTCCATAGCAATTCATTTCAAAACCTTATACATAAGGTTTGTTAGGGATTATATACACTTTAAGAAAAACATGATTTTTTTATTTTTCCAAGTATAATGTTAGCGCTTACACAATGATGTTTTTAACAATTTCTTTTCTTTTTTACAGTCGTACGCAAGAGTTGGCGTTTGGATCGAATTTTAAGAAGACTGAGGGCAGCAGGATACAACGCTAGTCATCGTCGGTCCTTGGTCACCAAGGATATGGGACTGAGGAGACCAGTTTTAATCGGACAGACAAGGGTGGTGCTACATATCAGACAGACGAGGGCGCTACATATCAGACAATGTTGGCACTGCTTGTTATCGGGCAGAGGAGGGCGCTGCTGCACCGGGAGGTGTTAAATGCCAATGAGGCCTCCAGCTCCACATGGACCTCAACTAAACATCAATTTTTGGTATGTTTAAGAGAGAGAAGAAAAGACTGTTCTGATATTGTCAGATTTTTTTCCAATTATTTTTTATAAGATATTGTCCACATAAAAATATTCTATAGCAATTCATTTCAGAACTCTATCTATCTTAAAGTCAACTCGGTGCTCACCTGTGGTAGATACACATTGCTGCTGTGGTAAGCTTGAATCATGCCTTTTTGTTTTGGTTTTTTTGATTTTCTGTAGGCATTGCCCGGGAGAAGTGTGTTTTTTTTTTTTTTTTTTTTTTTTTTTTTTTCTTATGGGATCTCTATTATGGGTCTGTTATTGTCTTTATATGATTGCCTTTGGCCATGAACATAGAGTGTGTGTATATATATTTATTTTATTTATTTCTATTGGAGACTGGGGCCTCTCCCTCTCTGCTTTCTTTTTTAGGGTTGGAAATTCCCCTTTCTCTATCTGTAGCCCAAATCCTTTCCTTTTTCGGCTCTTGAAGGCATACGAACTCTATTCGCTGAAAACCCGTTATGTCGATCATGACTTTTGTAAGTTGTCTTTTCTGTAGATTTTCTACTTGTACTCTTATATTTATTTATTTATATATATATATATATATATATATATATATATATATATATATATATATATATATATATATATATATATATATATATATATATATATATATATATAATTTGAAGTATATAAGATTTATGTATACTTGTACTACATTTGTGCCTTTCAGATAATGGCAAAAATTTGTCCCTGAAGAAGATTGTAAAAATTAATTATTTCGAAACACGTCGGATTCATTATCTTTTTGCCATTTCTGTATTGTATCACACAATTTTTTCATGTTTTGTATAATTGTTCGTATAAATTTGTTTAATTTTTGTATGAATAAAAAAATTAAACATTTCTTTTAATTTTCTTTTTTTTTTGCCTGAAAAATCCCATTTATATGAGGTTCTTGTCTACATTTGTTAGGGATGATGGCAATTTTTCACATTAACCTTTGAGTCTACCTTTCCTATAAACTCAACACTTGGATCTGTCTCGTAACACCTTCCAGCTGTTATGGATGCTCCACCGTCTCCCACCACCCATCCCCCCCCCTCCAAAAAAAAAAGGAAGCACCCACGTTAACTTCCTTTTTTTTTTTTTTTTAATAGTAAAGTGACACTAAAGGTTTATTTTATTTATTTTTTTTTTATAACAAACATGTCATACTTGCCTCCACTGTGCAGCTTGTTTTGCACAGAGTGGCCTTAAATGGCGTTTTCTGGGGTCCCCCGGCGGCTCTCATAGCTCCTCCCCATCTCAGATCTCCCCCTGGGAGAAGCCCTCTCCTGGTGGGTTACTTTGCGGGCGCGCTCCTGAGTCCTGCATTCGGCGTCCATAGCCGCCAAGTGCAGGATTCAGCCCCACCCCCGTGAGCCAATGGCTGCGCTGCTATCAATCTATCCAATGAAGAGCCGAGAAGCCCGAGCAACGATCGAGCGCGGGACTTTCGAGGGCTCAGGTAAGAAAACCGGGGGGCTGGGGGGCCGGTATTCATCAGATGTTTTTTCACCTTAATGCATAGGATGCATTAAGGTGAAAAAACGTGAACCTTTACAACCCCTTTTAAGGTGTACCCCATTCCTCTTTCCCCATTACTATATTTGTGTATGAAAGCATTCATCTATTTTGTTGAATTCTCTAATGCCGCGTACACACGACCGGACTTTCCGTCAGAATAAACTCCGACGGTCTTTCCGACGGACTTGCCTCCACACGATCACACCAAAGTCCGTTCGTTTAGAACGCGATGACGTACGACGGGACTAGAAAGGGAAGTTCAGTAGCCAATAGCTGCCCTTGCGTCGTATTTGGTCTGTCGGACTAGCATACAGACGAACGGTTTTCCCGATAGGAAAATTTAAAACCCGTTCTATTTCTAGGTCCATCAGACTTTTTGGAAGAAAAAGTCCGATGAAGCCCACACACGATCAGAATGTCCGACGGAATGATCCCGTCAGACCTTTTCTGCCGGAAAGTGCGGTCGTGTGTACGCGGCATAAGTGATTTTCCTTTTTTATGTGTGTGGGGGGGGAAACCCGCAGCCCTCCAAACTTTATAGTGGAATGTGTCTCATACCCCTTTCCCCTCCTTTTTTTTTAGTGACCCCTTCCTCTTTATTACCTATAATTATCCCTTATCCCAAAACATGTCCCCCATACATATGTGATATTTAGAACTTTCCCGACTCTATTTATATTTATTTTGAAGAGGAGAGTCACAACTCTCTACCATGTCTTCCAGCCAGTCACATGATGCGCCAAATTATTTTCACCTTCTACTGGCAGTATGCAATCCCAGATGATGCAGAGAATGGCCCTCAAGTGATCAGCACCGCTCTTTGCATTAATCCATGGAGAGCATTGCATTAAGAGTATTAGTATGATTGCACTTTTTACATGGAGTGCTCAATAGCAGGGCCAGGACACCCTTCACCTCCAGCCTGTCCCCAGTCAATGGGGATGAGGATATCTTGTGGTGGATTACAGGTACTGGGGGGGACAGCTTTGGATTTAGTTATCATAGTCAGTCAGTTTTTTTTTTTTTTTTTTTTTTTTTTTTTTTTTTTCTAAAAATAAACCTGCAGTTGGGTTTTAAGTACATTAAGTCAGCAGAAATATTTATTTTTTTAACCTGTCCAATCATTTATTTTTACTGACAAGCCTTGGTTGGCAACTTCAAGGGCTAAGTGCTCTCCAAGGTGGGGGAACACAGTAAAGGAACAGGACTGTAGCGGCAAAAGCAGAACTGACACATCTTCATGGGGCTGTCGAGCGTAAGAGGACATAGGATTCATTATATCATAACATTTGGGATTCCCAGCATCAGTAATGCACACTGGGCACCTCCTTATGTCACCCACGTGTATGGGCTCCTAGGGGTGTATTTATAAAAACATGTGCATAGCTGTTCATCCATGGATGTTGCATGTAAATTTATTCTGCGCAAATAGTGCAGAATCGAATGTTCTCCAACTATATCTTCTGCAGATCGAATGTGTGAATGCAGAAAAGGCCACTAGATGGAGCTGAGGAGAGTATTTATTTTATTTCCTACGCTAGTCATCGCCATCTAGTGACCATATTGAGGTATTTTTCCCATTCACACTTTTGAATTGCAGAAAATGTAGCCAGAGAACATTTGATTTTGCCCCATTTGCACAGAATTAATTTATATACAGTTTTGATGAAGAAAATTGTGTGACAGGGCAAGAATGTAGGAGAAAATGACACAGGATTTTCATTGAGGGTCTATGCGAGGTTTGAGTTTATCGTTTCTGAGCGAAAGCTGTGTTTTTAGTTTTCTCTGGATTCTGTAGTCCCGGATTGGGGCCTGAAAGTACCAAAGTGTATTTGTGGGATGGAATCCTCAATCCTGTATCTGGATTTTAACAGGTGTCTGCAGCCTGTCTGAGTACATAGGTGTGCCGGGTCATTATATACTCAAGCCTGAGGATAGCTTAGGGCTCCCAGTTTAGAGACGGCTCCCATATTGGAGACAGGAGGTCTCACCTAGGGGTCAGAGGAGCCCCAGCTAGGAGCTGGGAGACAGGAGGTCTCACCCAGGGATTAGCTGTGCTGCCTGTGCTGTGATTGGCCTACAGCGATCACAGGTGTACCTGGGCAAATCACAGCACCCTGTACCATGTGATTAGCTGTAGCCAATCACAGATCACTAGTCTTCACATCTGTCATGAATTGTTAACTCATTAATGGCAAATAAACTTTGCTGTTGCAATGACCTTCATTGTAACAACAAAATGTAAAAAAAAAAAAAATTGAAAAATTTTGCATTAAATTATTATTTTTAACATACAAGTAGCACGGTGCTGAACAGCAAACAATGTCCTCATCACGAAGGTGGTAAAATCTCCTGGAGTTGAAGTGGCTATAGCCTGAGAACATTTGATTTTGTCACATTCACACAGAACACATTTAGATGCAGTTTCAATGGATAAACTGATATTAAAACTTTTTTTTTATATAAATACAACCCCCTCAACCTGGTGGAATAATGCTGGGAATCGCGGGTCACGCAGAGACATTATGGTCGAAAGCTGTGGTGGGGACATGTCCAATGAAGATGCCCAACAACACACGGCATTCCAGGTGGCTGGGAGTCTGGAGGCACCCATGATACAGATGGGAAATGGTGAGTGAGCCAACCAAGTGGAGTCTCTGTAAGGGAATGTGATGAATTGGTGATTTAAAGGAAGCCCAACCTAATGGGGCAAAGTGGGGTGCAAAAGTGAAACCAATTACCAAAGTGACCCAAAGCAAGAAGAAAGTGAGGTTAGGGAGGTGTGAAGGAAGAATGCTGCAGAGGGCCAAGTTAAAATTTCAGAGGGGAAGGTGGCAGGACAAGAAGAAGTGATTGTTGAAAGTCTGATACCTGGTACTCGGAAGAATTGACCAGGTCCGAGGTAATGCAGAGGATCCGGTAAGTGAGTTCATGAGTGCCTGGCCCACCCAAGGAGGCCACATATGTAGGCGCCCACGAGGGACAGCCCACCAACGTCACGTAAACAGTGGGGGAGAGAAGGAGGCCCCCTCACCTGGGCGATGATTGATTCGGTAAACTGTGTCATCACAGTCTGCCAGTGGCCGTGAGTTTGAAAAAAAAAAAACACCACCCGGCATAGTGGCGTCACAAGGATCCGCCCCCCTCAGGTGTAACCAGCAGAGGAAGGGAGGAAGCCCGCAGTGCGCATCGCAGCTCCCAAACCCCTGATGAAAGACGTGGCCCAGCAAGACCACAGCACCACCACCAGTAGCCACAAATTGATTGTATGATGGTTATGACCTAGTAAAAGTATAACAAATAATTGTCAATCACTAAACGTATATATCCTTGTTACCCTAGTAAAAAAAGTATAAAGAATAAATCTGGGAAGACTGCCATAGAACTAACTAGTTTCAGGAATCATAAGATTGGAAAGTATATAAACTTAGAGCTAACTTCATGTTTCCATCCCTAGTTTAGATAATACTTAATATTAACACAGCCATTGATGTCTAAACCGCTGGCAACAACAGTGAGTGAAAATGTCCGAATTGAGCCCATTAAGCCATTCTCCCTCCCCGGTGTCATGTGACTCGTTAGTGTTACAAGGTCTCAGGTGTGTTAAATTTGGTGTTATCGCTCTCGCTCTCTCATACTGGTCACTGGAAGTTCAACATGGCACCTCATGGCAAAGAGCTCTTTGAGGATCTAAAAAAAAAAAGAATTGTTGCTCTACATAAAGATGGCCTAGGCTATAAGAAGATTGCCAAGACCCTGAAACTGAGCTGCAGAACAGTGGCCAAGACCATACAGCGGTATAACAGGACAGGTTCTACTCAGAACAGGCCTCGCCATGGTCCACCAAAGAAATTGAGGTCACGTGCTCAGCGTCATATCCAGAAGTTGCTGCAGAGGTTGAAGGGGTTACAGAGAGGAGGAGGAATGATGTCAGTTCCCCTCTCTCTGTACAGGGCAGCCATCACCACATGGCTCCCGCCCTCCGCGGTGGGAGCAGGAAAACGCAGGAGAGGCGGCAGCAGCAGGGAATTGGGACCCCCCCCCCCTCCGTTCTGCCACCCACAGAAGAGATCAAGTAGGCAATTAGCTTCTCAGATCACTTATGCATGAAAGAGAATTTCCGGCTGCAAAGAATGACGCCGGGGCGATGCCTGTAGGTGCGCCTCAATCGTCCCGGAATAATCACTGAAACCCGAGGATGTCCTCTGAGTACGTACCTTGGGCGGCAAGTGGTTAAAATGTATTTCCCCCAAACAAATTGTGTTTGAAAAACTGCTGCGCAAATACAGTGCGACATAATTGCAACGATCCCCATTTTATTCTTTAGGGTCTCTGCTAAAAAAAAAAAAAAAAAAAAAAAAGTATATTGTTTCGGAGCAAATTTTTTTTTTCTCTTTCAAGCAATTTTTTTTTTCAAGCAAAAATGACTGATTTAAAACTGTAAACTGACAGTGCCAGAAAAGGCCGTTCAGTAAGTTGTTATTGATGTAATGTTTATAAACAATGATAAAACTATTATTATTTATATATAAGAAATGATACATTCTTTATATGGGTGTTGTACAGACTTCTCAGTCCGGAGGTCCCACCTTCTAATTCTACAAATAGAAATCCTGTACAAGAAAACGATCTGTACATGTGGAGGGATTGTGGACCCGACTCGTCATCTCCACCTCAATATCACTCTGGACTTCCCACTAATGGACTTCCAGATGTCCTCCATGATTGGATCGGCACCTCCATCCCCCGGGGGGTCCGGGGATTTGTGGACTCATTGAGAAGTAGAGGGTTTTGTTGGGATTTTATATTTTAAGGTATTTTGTAATAAAGATTGTTCATTTTTTATACTCCCCGCCTACAAAGTCCACTATTATCAGGAAAGTAGAATCTACTTTCCATCTTTTCCTGTATAATAATAATAATAATAATCTGAAAAACAGATCAGTTTTTTTTAAACAAATGAGTTAAATTTACCAATTTCAGGGTCCCCATCAGAATCCCCCCCCTTACATCAGGGGCCCCATCCCCCCTACATCAGGGGTTCCATCAGAATCCCCCCTCTTACATCAGGGGCCCCATCAGAATCCCCCCCCTTACATCAGGGCCCCTATCAGAATCCACCCCTTACATCAGGGGCCCCATCAGAATCCCCTCTTACATCAGGGGCCCCATCAGATCCCCCCTTACATCAGGGGCCTCATCAGAATCCCCCCCTTACATCAGGGTCCCCATCAGAATCCCCCCCCCTTTATCAGAGTCCCCATCAGAATCCCTCCCCCTTACATCAGGGCCCCCCCCCTTTCATCAAGGTCCCAATCAGAGTCCTACTTACATCAGGGTCCCCTTTAAATTAATAATAATTTGCATCTGAAAAACAAATCAGTTTTTTTTTAAACAAATGAGTTAAATTTACCAATTTCAGGGTCCCCATCAGAATCCCCCCCCCCTTACATCAGGGGCCCCATCCCACCCCTTACATCAGGGGTTCCATCAGAATCCCCCCTCTTACATCAGGGGCCCCATCAGAATCCCCCCTCTTACATCAGGGGCCCCATCAGAATCCCCCCTCTTACATCAGGGGCCCCATCAGAATCCCCCCTTACATCAGGGCCCCTATCAGAATCCCCCCCTTTATCAGGGGCCCCATCAGAATCCCCCTCTTACATCAGGGGCCACATCAGAATCCACCCCTTACATCAGGGGCCCCATCAGAGTCCCCTCTTACATCAGGGGCCCCATCAGATCCTCCCCTTACATCAGGGGCCTCATCAGAATCCCCCCCTTACATCAGGGTCCTTATCAGAACCCCCCCTACATCAGGGTCCCCATCAGAACCCCCCCCTACATCAGGGTCCCCATCAGAATCCCCCCCCTACATCAGGGTCCCCATCAGAATCCCCCCCCTTACATCAGGGTTCCTATCAGAATCCCCCTTACATCAGGGGCCCCATCAGGGTCCCATCAGAATCCCCCCCCCCATACATCAGGGTCCCCATCAGAATCCCCCCCTTTACATCAGGGTCCCCATCAGAATCCCCCCCTTTACATCAGGGTCCCCATCAGAATCCCCCCCTTACATCAGGGGCCTAATCAGAATCCCCCCCCTACATCAGGGGCCCATCAGAATCCCCCCCTTACATCAGGGGCCTCATCAAAGTGATTATTTTAAAAAAATTAAAAAACGATCCTTTTTAAGGCCTTATAGGCTGAAACGCGTCAACTGACCTAATCTGCATTTGTTCTCTGTGGCTATTCAATAAATTGAAGACATTTTAAGAGCAACAACCGGAGTGCGGATCATTTTTTTTCTATACATTACTCTACTCAGCCAGCGACTGTGGATCCACCACCTGGGAGCTCTGCTAAGTGTTGTATGGGTAGTAGAACTGACTTTTCTGTTTACACGAAAGGAACCAGTGGGCTCCATTAATGCCGATATGGATGGCCAGCTGTCCGATAATAAATAAAAAAAAAAGAAGTGCGATGCCCGAAAGCGGTTATCCTGCCGCAAGGTAGAGAAATGATGGGCTCTCAGGCCTGGGAGAAATCGCGGATTCCCAAGGATGGGCATTAAGGGAGAGGCTGGACAAGAGGGGTTTTTTTTTTTTTTCAACCACTTGTGTACAGGTACGTACTGTCCTGAAACTTTTGACACTAAAACACCCCCCATGGTTTTTCAATGACAGCCATTCAAATGTGTGCGAAAAGTTTCCTGCGCTACTTTGGTCCAACTTTCATGTGACTTAAAGAGGGAGTCCACCCAAAAAATTTTTTTTTTAAAGCCAGCAGCTACAAATACTGCAGCTGCTGAGTTTTAATACATGGCCACTTACCTGTCCCAGGGTCCAGCGATGTCGGCAGCCGACGCCGATAAATCGCTCGACTCTCGGCAGCTGCCGCCGCCATCCTAAGGTGAGGCAATCAGGAAGTGAAGCGTTGCAGCTTCACTTCCCGGTTCCCTACTGCGCATGCGCGAGTTGCGCTGCGCGTTGTAACTGGTCCCCGCTCTCTCCTAGGACCCGTGTGTTTCCCAGGAGACAGCGCGGAGGGACAGGAAGAGGCATAGACTCCCGTGGGAGTCTATGCCGGAAGTGGGTGCAAATACCTGTCTTAGACAGGTATCTGCACCCCCCTCCCCCCTGAAAGGTGCCAAATGTGACACCGGAGGAGGGGGGGGGAGGGTTCCGAAAAGCGGAAGTTCCATTTTTGTGTGGAACTCCGCTTTAAAAGGCCATAGACGTCAATGTAAACCCTCAAAAGTCGCACCTGAATCCTATACATGCGAAAGTTGTGCAACATCTGTCCATTATCATTGGTCAAAGCCAAAGTCGCATCCACGTCACACCCATCCAAAGTTGCACTCCAAATTCGTGTAACTTTGGAGTCGTATCAGTGTGAATGGAGCCTAAAAAAAAAAAGGTAATTGTCAGTCAAACAATCGTGAAACCGCATTGTGGGCAAGGACTAGATGTCATGGATACACCTAAAAAAAAGTGTTAGTTCACTGTGAAAGTGTAAAAAATAAATAAACCAGGACTGCATAGTGGCAACAACAACCTAATATATATATATCTTTTTTTATTATATAATAGCATATATACACTATTACAGTATAGTATATAAATATTAGGGATGCACAGATACCATTTTTTTTGTACGAGTACCGATACTTTGTTTTTTTTTGTTTTTTTTCGCCGATACCAATTACCGATATCTACCACAACCTACTCAGCTGTCAGCAATGGTACAAAGCATTAAAAAATTATTTACAAATGCAATCTATTTTTTTTTTTTTTTTAATCTTGCGCTTTTTCAATGTGAGATGTCTAAATATGTTAATATAGATGTGTAAAAATATTCACTAAGCAAACAAAAAAAAAAAGTTTTCATTGTTTATAAAATAGACGAAAAAAAAAAAAGCAGGAAAATAATAATTAAATGGAGGAGAATAGGGGGTTAATTAAGGCTGTTTAGTGTAATTTAAGGGTTGATAAGGGGCTAAACAGAGGAACAGTTGTTCATCCCTTTGATCTGCAGGTAAACAGAAAAGATACAAAAAGAAACAATGTTTCTTTTAATTTTAGTGTTTCAGGGGCTGAGCAATGTTGTTAATAAACATTGCGGGTTGCTTTTTTTTTTGTTTTGTTTTTTTTTACAGCTCCAATTACCGGACTTTAACACTTCAGCTGTGAACAGAGGAGACCCCACAGACAGCTCAAAGAACTGAGCCTGAAAGTGTCGGTTTCAGGTATCAGTGCATTTGCACGAGTGCTGATACTTGTGCAAATTCTCGGTATCGGCACCAATCCTAATATATTATAATTTTTTATAATATATATTATTTATATATATATATATATATATATATATATATATATATATATATATATATATATATATATATATATATATATATGCCATGTAGTTGGCCCAGGGATTAGAAACCTTGCTCTTCTCTCTCCTCTATGTGCAGCGCTTCTAGGATTGATCATATCAATTCTGACTGGTCAGCACCTGCACAATGAAATGCTCTGGTCTGTCCTGGAAGCGCTGCACAGAGAAGGGCTTGCCTGGCTGCGTGGCCAATGATAGTTCAGCTTCACCTGAGGTAAGTACAATAGGGAGACCCTATTTGGGGGGGTGGGGGGGATTTCGGGGGTTGGGTGTTAGTTCACCTTTTCGAAAAAAAATAAAATAAAAAAAAGGTGAGGTAACACTTTAATCAATGGATATATTCATTAAATCGTCCTCCTTCCTCTTACTCTGTTGAGGGAGGAAGGGGTGGACTCTCCAGTAGGCCATCACAGAGATCATAAGGTACAGAGCCGATCCCATCAGCTCTGTGCCTTCTATCTTTGCACTCATCATTAGCAGGAGCAGCAACCTTCTGCTCTCCCTGGTATGCACAACAATGTGAACAAAAATAATTTTGAAAAGGCCCATCAGAATAGCAGCTCCCCCTAAAGGCTGTTATTAAATGGCCTGTTAAAATAACAGCTCCCCCTAGAGGCCGTTTCACTGCAACAGCTGTTGGTGGGGGCGACCTTTAAATTCACGTACATCCGTTTCAATGTGGCGTTTGATCTTTGTTAAGCCCGTGTTCTTCTTGATCTAGCAGTCTGTGATATAGCAGGCCACGGTCGGGGCCTAATTTCTGCCCTTGGAAGCCGCAGTTCTCGCCCCGAGTCGCTGCAAAGAAAGGGTTCCCTTTAAGTGTTCTATAATCATGGCCAACACCAAGCCGATCAAGGATGGTCTGGGCCAGGCCAGGAACCGCAGGCTGCAGGAGGGTGCCATAAAGCCTCAAGGCTTTGAGGGTGAGGTAAAGAACACAACGTCCCCATGCCTGGTCTTCTTCTGTTCCCTTGGACAGCTTCCATGGAGCCTGACTTTGGAGGAACGCGTTAGAAGAGCGCACGCCGCTGTCGATTGCCTCCAAGGCTTTGTGCACCTGGAAGGTGGTCATGTACTGGTCTACTAGTTGGGGAAGTCCTCGTAAAGCTCCAAGTAGGGTCTCCAACTGATCTTTGGCCGATATTGGCACGCTCGTGCACTGGTAACGCGGCCATGACTGCTCAGGATTCATACTGGGCGCAGTGGAGCGGTTCAATAGTCCACCAAGAGCATCGGCGAGAGCAGAGTTGAGTAGGTTACGGACAGAATTGTGGTTGAAGTCGCAGTCGCGTTCGGGGGAACCGTTACGAAGTAGGAAATAGCGGAGTCCATCTCTGCCGTAAAGTCCAATACATTCGGTGGGGTCAATCACGTTCTGGAGGCTCTTCGACATCTTCACGCCTTGACACGTCCAATGAGAATGGATGAGGAGCTTTGCAGGAGGGGGCAGACCGGCAGCTAGCAAAAAGGCCGGCCAGTATAGGGCGTGGAAGCGCAAAATGTCTTTCCCAAGCAGATGCGTTGAGGGGCCCCATGGAGAGTAACTGGGATCTGGGTATTTGGCCACGGTTAGGTAGTTGATGAGCGCGTCCAGCCACACATAAATAGTATGAGTCGGGTCAGAGGGCACCGGGATACCCCAGGACACGCGGTTGCTCTGTCGGGACACGGAGAGATCTGGGAGGTCCTCTTCCAGCCACTTCTGCACTATTCGGAGAAACGGGGCGGGGTGGATAGGGTCTGTCTGAAGCCACTTTAGGAGGTTAGGTCGTAGAGAAGATAGACGGAACATGTAATTCTCTTCACTCATCCAGTGTACCTAGGATGAAAAAAAAAAAAAAAAAATGAAGATTAAATAGTGACCACCTTAACCACATAAAGACCAGGCTTTTTCTGGCACTCAGTTTACATTTTTCATGATACACTTTTTAGCAGAGACCCTAGGAAATAAAATGGTGAGTGTTGCAGGTTTTTTATGTGACATGTTATTTGAGCAGTGATTTTGCAAACACAATTTTTTTTCTGGGGGGGATAAAAAAAAACAAAAAACACTTTGATTAAAATAAAAAAAATAATAATTTAAAAAGAAAAAAAAAAAAAACAATATATGCCCCAATGTTTTTGGATATATTTTAAGCAGAGGCCCTACAGAATAAAATGGTGGGTGTTGCAATTTTTTAAATTACGTGGTATTTGTGCAGTAGATTTTTCAAACACAATTTTTTGGGGAAAGGAAAAAAAAAATACACTTTGATTAAAATAAAAAACAAAAAATAAAAAATATATACCCCAATTCTTTTGTATATATTTTTTTTAGGCAGAGGCCTCAGAGAAAAAAATTGTGGGTGTTGCAATTTTTTATGTTTCGTGGTATATATGCAGTCGTTTTTCAAATACAATTTTTTTTGGGGGAAAAAAAAATAAAACATACTTTTTTAAATTCTAATGCATAAAAATACAATATATAACCCAATTTTTTGGTAAATTATAAAAAAAATAAAAAATTATGTTACACCAAGTAGATACCTAACATTTCACACGCGCTCATGGAATGGCAACAAATGCCAGAGTGGGGCATCTATGTGCTGGGAAGTGGTCATGAATGGGGCTTCCTAGTAACCTATGACCCATTCTAGGCCACATTCAGCTGCTGGCTCGGGAGATTCCCCAGGTGACAGCTATGTGAAAGCAAAGTGCAGGGATGTTGGGGGGGGGGTCATTACCCTAATTTGGCAATGGCCGTATTCGTACAACAGGAATCGCCTGGCCTGCAGCTGAGTCATTATTGGTTGCTAGGATGCTGTCAGCCACACAGCCGACTGCATCTTAGCAACCAGTGCAGTGGAATAGGGGCACCGAAGTTGCACCGAGGATGGAGTGTCCAGTATGGAAACTCCGGCCTCAGTGCAGCCCCCACCGTGCAACTAATTCAACTACCTGTTTCCAACAAGTACGGTACATTAATTTGTCGCCGGCACAGACTTTCTAAAGAGTGTCCGACACTCTGAATTCCAGGGCCTGCGTTTTCAGCCTTGCTAAAGCCTTTTCATAAACATTCCAACACATTTCAGGGCTCCTATAATGACCCATCTTTAGGGCTTAGAATTTAGGAAACCTGCCAAATGCAGTACATCAACCAAGAGTATGTGAACACCTGAGCATCACACCTGTATGAGCTTGTTGGACATTCCATTTCAGCAGCACAGACATTATTAAGAAGTTGTCCCCCTTTATAACATCCTCCACTCTTCTGGGAAGGATTTCCACAAGATTTCGGAGTGTGTCTGTGGGAATGTGCGCCCATTCAGCCCCAAAAGTATTTGTGAGGTCAGGTACTGATGTTGGATGAGAAGACCAAGCATACAATGATCCCGCCGGAAACTCTATGGGAATCCTCCCTCCGGAAGCTCCATGGGAATCCTCCCTCCGGAAGCTCCATGGGAATCCTCCTCCAGGAAGCTCCATGGGAATCCTCCCTCCGGAAGCTCCATGGGAATCCTCCCTCCGGAAGCTCCATGGGAATCCTCCTCCAGGAAGCTCCATGGGAATCCCCCCACCGGAAGCTCCATGGGAATCCTCCCGCCTGACCTACGTCGAGGACCTTCAGCGGACCTACGTCGAGGGCCTTCAGCGGACCTACGTCAAGGGCCTTCAGCGGACCTACGTCGAGGACCTTCAGCGGACCTACGTCGAGGGCCTTCAGCGGACCTACGTCGAGGGCCTTCAGCGGACCTACGTCGAGGGCCTTCAGCGGACCTACGTCGAGGGCCTTCAGCGGACCTACGTCGAGGGCCTTCAGCGGACCTACGTCGAGGGCCTTCAGCGGACCTATGTCGAGGGCCTTCAGCGAACCTACGTCGAGTGACAGCTGAGCAAATGCTTGTAAATGGAGCGAGTACAAAGAAGGGCAAATAAGCTAATAAAGGGTCTGGAGCAGTGGTTCTCAACCTTCCTAGTGCCGTGACCCCTTGATAAAATTTCCCAAGTTGTGGGGACCCCTAAGAGTAAAATTATTTTTGCTAGTCGCGTTTGCTGGCACAGTGGCGGCGTTTGCTGGCACAGTGGCAACAATTGATGGGCACAGTGGCTGCACAGTGGGACGTTTGCTGGCACAGTGGCTGCGTTTGGCACAGTGGTAACAATTAAAGGGCACAGTGGCTGCGTTTGATGGCACAGGTGGCGACGTTTGCTGGCACAGTGGCGACAATTTATGGGCACAGTGGCTGCGTTTGGCACAGTGGCAACAATTAAAGGGAACAGTGGCTGCATTTGATGGCACAGTGGCTGCGTTTGATGGCACAGTGGCAACGTTTGCTGGCACAGTGGCAACGTTTACTGGCACAGTGGCAACGTTTACTGGCACAGTGGCGACAATTGATGGGCACAGTGGCTGCCCTTGGCACAGTGGCAACAATTAAAGGGCACAGTGGCTGCGTTTGATGGCACAGTGGCGACGTTTGCTGGCACAGTGGCGACAATTAATGGGCACAGTGGCTGCGTTTGGCACAGTGGCAACAATTAAAGGGCGCAGTTCCTGCGTTTGATGGCACAGTGGCTGCGTTTGATGGCACAGTGGCAACGTTTGCTGGCACAGTGGCGACAATTGATGGGCACAGTGGCTGCCCTTGGCACAGTGGCAACAATTAAAGGGCACAGTGGCTGCGTTTGATGGCACAGTGGCGACGTTTGATGGCACAGTGGCGACGTTTGATGGCACAGTGGCGACGTTTGCTGGCACAGTGGCGACAATTAATGGGCACAGTGGCTGCGTTTGGCACAGTGGCAACAATTAAAGGGCGCAGTTCCTGCGTTTGATGGCACAGTGGCAGCGTTTGCTGGCACAGTGGCGACAATTGATGGGCACAGTGGCTGCATTTGATGGCACAGTGGCGACAATTGATGGGCACAGTGGCTGCACAGTGGCGACGTTTGCTAGCACAATGGCGACAATTGATGGGCACAGTGGCTGCGTTTGGTACAGTGGCAACAATTAAAGGGCACAGTGGCTGCGTCTGATGGCACAGTGGCTGCGTTTGATGGCACAGTGGCGACGTTTGCTGGTACAGTGGCGACAATTAATGGGCACAGTGGCTGCGTTTGGTACAGTGGCAACAATTAAAGGGCACAGTTCCTGCGTTTGATGGCACAGTGATAGTGTTTGCTGGCACAGTGGCGACATTTGATGGCACAGTTGCAGCGTTTTAATGGGGGTTTTTTTCTGATTGTTTCAGTTTGCTTGCGCCCCCACCACTGATTTATATATAAATGTTGCGGTTGATTCCTCAAAAGTGGTTATTCCGTGCCAGTGCTAGATACACAAAGTGTATAGCTTCCAAACATGTATCTAGCACTGGCACGGAATAACTACTTTTGAGGAACCAACTGGGACGTATATATATATATATATATATATATATATATATATATATATATATATATATATATATATATATATATATATATGACCATAATTTAAAAAATGTTGTCTTGTCAGCTTTTCCTGTGTGTCTGACTTACCAGAAGTCACAGGTGTTCTTCTTCTTCAGCATGTCGTGTTTCGTTGCCTCCCTCTTGGTACACTCGTCCGCAGCAAGCAGATTTCGGTGGGTGTACAAAGATGTCCGCTTGCCGACTTCTAAGTCTAAGCCTTACTGCGGACGAGAGTACCAAGATGGCGGCGACGGAACGTCACTTCCGGCAGTCCCTCCTCTCCAGGAAGTGACATCTCGCTGGCCGAGACGGACGGACTCAGGCAGTAACTTCGGGTCCGTCTCGGCCAGCATCTCGGCCAGCATTCGCGACCCCCTGGAGAATGGACAATCGACCCCCCAGGGGGTCGCGACCCCCAGGTTGAGAACCGCTGGTCTGGAGGATATTAGTTATGAGGAAAGGTTGTGAGCTCTGAACTTATTCTCTCTGGAGAAGAGACGCTTGAGAGGGGATACGATTTCATTATATAAATACCGTACTGGTGACCCCACAATAGGGAGAAAACTTTTTTTGCGGAAGGGAGTTTAACCTCTTCAGCCCCGGAAGATTTGGTTGCTGAATGACCGCCCATTTTTTGCGATTCGGCACTGCGTCGCTTTAACTGACAATTGCGTGGTCGTGCGACGTTGCACCCACGTTCTTTTTTCCCCCACAAATAGAGCTTTCTTTTGGTGATATTTGATCACCTCTGCGGTTTTTATTTTTTGCGCTAAAAAAACAAAACAATTTTCTGTACTTTTTGCTATAATAACTATCCCCATTTTTTTTTTTAAAAAAAGCAATTTTTTTCTCAGTTTAGGCCGATATGTATTCTACATATTTTTGGTAAAAAAAAACAAAAACAAAAACCCCGCAATAAGCGTATATTGATTGGTTTGCGCAAAAGTTATAGCGTCTACTAAATAGGGCATAGATTTATAGCATTGTTATTTTTTTTTTTTACTAGTAATGGCGGCGATCTGCGATTTTTATTGTGACTGCGACATTATGGCGGACACATCGGACAATTTTGACACATTTTTGGGACCATTGGCATTTATACAGCGATCAGTGCTATAAAAATGCACTGATTACTGTAAAAACGTCACTGGCAGTGAAGGGGTTAACTGTGTTCCCTGGGAGGTGATTCTAACTGAAGGGGGAGGGGACTGACTAGAGGAAGTGACGGATCGTGGTTCCTAGCTAATTGGAACACACGATCTGTCACTGCTCTCAGAACAAAACACAGATTTGTGTGTTTACACACACACACACTTCCGTGTTCTGTCGCTCGTGCTCGCGATCGCTCGTGGCTGGCGCTCATTGCGACCGTCGGCCACGAGCATCGGCACCACCGCTGTGCAGCGGGCGCGTGTGCCTGCTATCCCGATCCCGCAAGCTGGACGTATAGGTACGACGGTTTGCGGGATCGTGATGACCTGCCGCAGTATAATGACGGCGGCTGGTCGGCAAGTGGTTAACAAGACTCGTGGCCACGCATTAAAATGAGAAGAAAAGCGGTTTAACCTTAAACTACGTAGAGGGTTCTTTACGGTAACTCTTTACTGAGTGGCAAGGATGTGGAATTCCCTTCCACAGGCGGTGGTCTCAGCGGGGAGCATCGATAGTTTCAAAAAACTATTAGATAAGCACCTGAACACGCGCAACATAGAGGGATATACAATGTAATACTGACATATAATCACACACATAGGTTGGACTTGATGGACTTGTGTCTTTTTTTAACCTCACCTACTATGTAATTATGCCCAGTTCTTCTGCATTTTTGTTTAAATGAATCAACATTACATATGGGGTCTATTTATAAAAAGTAAAAAAAATTTAAATTCACCATGTGAATGTCCCAAATGGCACTGATCGCTGTATAAATATGAATGGTCCCAAAATCACGCCAAAACTGTCCGACATGTCCGCCATAATGTCGCAGTCAAGATAAAAATCGCTGATCGCTGCCACTACTAGTAAAAAAAAAAAAAAAATAATAATAAAAATGCCATAAAACTATCCCCTATTTTGTAAACGCTATAACTTTTGCGCAAACCAATCAATAAACGCTTATTGCGATTTTTTTTCACCAAAAATATGTAGAAGAAGAATACGTATCGGCCTAAACTGAGGAAAAAAAATGTTTTTTTATATATTTTTGGGGGATATTTATTATAGCAAAAAGCAAAAAATAATACGTTTTTTTCGAAAATGTCAGTCTTTTTTTGCTTATAGCGCAAAAAATAAAAACCGCAGAGGTGATCAAATACCACCAAAAGAAAGCTCTATTTGTGGGAAAAAAAGGACGCCAATTTTCTTTGGGAGCCACGTCGCACGACCGCGCAATTGTCAGTTAAAGCGACGCAGTGCCAAATCGCAAAAAGTGCTCTGGTCAGGAAGGAGGTAACTTCTTCAGGGGCTGAAGTGGTTAAGAAATCGATTATTGAGGATCAAGTCATCCTCGCGCCGTGCTGCCGCACCACGCCCTGCCTCCGAGTGGAGCCGAAATCAGCCGAAGTTTCCGCGCCGTTTTTTCCCGCCTCCCACTGACGTCATCCCCCTGTGTCGCGAGGAGAGGAGATCTTTCATCAATCCCCTTCCCTCATCTTCCTACCCCCTCACTAGCCAATAGAAAGTGATCCCAGGCGGCGGATTGCGGACGCGAGGAGCCACGCTGTGTGCACGTTGGCAGGAACATGGAGCGCCGGGGCCGGAGCTTGTGGTGGCTGGAGCTGTCCCTGCTGCTGGTTAGAGTGGCCGCAGCCAGCTTATGGAGCTCCGAGGAGGAGAGTAGAGCCATCAGTGCTTTTGGTCCCGGAAAGGTTCAGGGCGGCTGTGGCGTATCCAGCCAGAGGTGTGATGTCATGGATTCCTATTTCCCCATCCCCGGACTCTTCCATTCTCTTTCCATGGATTTCACCATCTTTTAATTCTTATCCCTTGACCCCTCCATCCTTCAGTTCTATCCCCGGACTCTTCCATCCTTTAGTTCCCATCTTCAGACTACTCCGTTCCTTCTTTTCCTATTCATGGATTCCTCCTTCCCTATCTCCAGACTGCTCCATCCTTCCTTTCCTATTCATGGATTCCTCCTTCCCTATCTCCAGACTACTCCATCCTTCCTTTCCTATTCATGGATTCCTCCTTCCCTATCTCCAGACTACTCCATCCTTCCTTTCCTATTCATGGATTCCTCCTTCCCTATCTCCAGGACTACTTCATCCTTCCTTTCCTATTCATGGATTCCTCCTTCCCTATCTCCAGACTACTTCATCCTTCCTTTCCTATTCATGGATTCCTCCTTCCCTATCTCCAGACTACTTCATCCTTCCTTTCCTATTCATGGATTCCTCCTTCCCTATCTCCAGGACTACTTCATCCTTCCTTTCCTATTCATGGATTCCTCCTTCCCTATCTCCAGACTACTCCATCCTTCCTTTCCTATTCATGGATTCCTCCTTCCTTATCTCCAGACTACTCCATCCTTCCTTTCCTATTAATGGATTCCTCCTTCTCTATCTCCAGACTACTCCGTTCCTTCCTTTCCTATTCATGGATTCCTCCTTCCTTATCTCCAGACTACTACATCCTTCCTTTCCTATTAATGGATTCCTCCTTCTCTATCTCCAGACTACTCCGTTCCTTCCTTTCCTATTCATGGATTCCTCCTTCCTTATCTCCAGACTACTCCGTTCCTTCTTTTCCTATCTATGGATTCCTCCTTCCCTATCTCCAGACTACTCTATCCTTCCTTTCCTATTCATGGATTCCTCCTTCCCTATCTCCAGGACTACTTCATCCTTCCTTTCCTATTCATGGATTCCTCCTTCCCTATCTCCAGACTACTCCATCCTTCCTTTCCTATTCATGGATTCCTCCTTCCTTATCTCCAGACTGCTCCATCCTTCCTTTCCTATTCATGGATTCCTCCTTCCCTATCTCCAGACTGCTCCATCCTTCCTTTCCTATTCATGGATTCCTCCTTCCCTATCTCCAGACTACTCCGTTCCTTCCTTTCCTATTCATGGATTCCTCCT
Source organism: Lithobates clamitans (assembly GCA_037952925.1). Classification (NCBI taxonomy): domain Eukaryota; kingdom Metazoa; phylum Chordata; class Amphibia; order Anura; family Ranidae; genus Lithobates; species Lithobates clamitans. The sequence continues at coordinate 226,997 of JBBGZY010001875.1, forward strand.
TCCTTATTTCCAGACTGCTCTGTTCCTTCCTTTCCTATTCATGGATTCCTTCTTCCCTATCTCCAGACTACTCCGTTCCTTCCTTTCCTATTCATGGATTCCTCCTTCCCTATCTCCAGGACTACTTCATCCTTCTTTTCCTATTCATGGATTCCTCCTTCCCTATCTCCAGACTACTCCGTTCCTTCCTTTCCTATTCATGGATTCTCCCTTCCCTATCTCCAGGACTACTTCATCCTTCCTTTTCTATTCATGGATTCCTCCTTCCCTATCTCCAGACTACTTCGTCCTTCCTTTCCTATTCATGGATTCCTCCTTCCCTATCTCCAGACTACTCCATCCTTCCTTTCCTATTCATGGATTCCTCCTTCCCTATCTCCAGACTACTCCATCCTTCCTTTCCTATTCATGGATTCCTCCTTCCCTATCTCCAGACTGCTCTATCCTTCCTTTCCTATTCATAGATTCCTCCTTCCCTATCTCCAGACTACGCCATCTTTCCTTTCCTATTCATGGATTCCTCCTTCCCTATCTCCAGACTACTCCGTTCCTTCCTTTCCTATTCATGGATTCCTCCTTCCTTATTTCCAGACTGCTCTGTTCCTTCCTTTCCTATTCATGGATTCCTCCTTCCCTATCTCCAGACTAATTCATCCTTCCTTTCCTATTCATGGATTCCTCCTTCCCTATCTCCAGGACTACTTCATCCTTCCTTTCCTATTCATGGATTCCTCTTTCCTTATCTCCAGACTACTTCATCCTTCCTTTCCTATTCATGGATTCCTCCTTCCTTATCTCCAGACTGCTCCATCCTTCCTTTCCTATTCATGGATTCCTCCTTCCTTATCTCCAGACTACTCCATCCTTCCTTTCCTATTCATGAATTCCTCCTTCCCTATCTCCAGGACTACTTCATCCTTCCTTTCCTATTCATGGATGCCTCTTTCTTTATCTCCAGACTACTTCATCCTTCCTTTCCTATTCATGGATTCCTCCTTCCTTATCTCCAGACTGCTCCATTCTTCCTTTCCTATTCATGGATTCCTCCTTCCCTATCTCCAGACTACTCCATCCTTCCTTTCCTATTCATGGATTCCTCCTTCCCTATCTCCAGACTGCTCCATCCTTCCTTTCCTATTCATGGATTCCTCCTTCCTTATCTCCAGACTGCTCCATCCTTCCTTTCCTATTCATGGATTCCTCCTTCCCTATCTCCAGACTGCTCCATCCTTCCTTTCCTATTCATGAATTCCTCCTTCCCTATCTCCAGACTACTTCATGCTTCCTTTCCTATTCATGGATTCCTCCTTCCATTCCTATTCATGGATTCCTCCTTCCCTATCTCCAGACTACTTCATCCTTCCTTTCCTATTCATGGATTCCTCCTTCCCTATCTCCAGACTGCTCCATCCTTCCTTTCCTATTCATGGATTCCTCCTTCCTTATCTCCAGACTGCTCCATCCTTCCTTTCCTATTCATGGATTCCTCCTTCCCTATCTCCAGACTGCTCCATCCTTCCTTTCCTATTCATGAATTCCTCCTTCCCTATCTCCAGACTACTTCATGCTTCCTTTCCTATTCATGGATTCCTCCTTCCCTATCTCCAGACTGCTCCATCCTTCCTTTCCTATTCATGGATTCCTCCTTCCTTATCTCCAGACTACTCCATCCTTCCTTTCCTATTCATGGATTCCTCCTTCCTTATCTCCAGACTACTCCATCCTTCCTTTCCTATTCATGGATTCCTCCTTCCTTATCTCCAGACTACTCCATCCTTCCTTTCCTATTCATGGATTCCTCCTTCCCTATCTCCAGACTACTCAGTTCCTTCCTTTCCTATTCATGGATTCCTCCTTCCCTATCTCCAGGACTACTTCATCCTTCCTTTCCTATTCATGGATTCCTCTTTCCTTATCTCCAGACTACTTCATCCTTCCTTTCCTATTCATGGATTCCTCCTTCCTTATCTCCAGACTGCTCCATCCTTCCTTTCCTATTCATGGATTCCTCCTTCCTTATCTCCAGACTGCTCCATCCTTCCTTTCCTATTCATGGATTCCTCCTTCCCTATCTCCAGACTGCTCCATCCTTCCTTTCCTATTCATGAATTCCTCCTTCCCTATCTCCAGACTACTTCATGCTTCCTTTCCTATTCATGGATTCCTCCTTCCATTCCTATTCATGGATTCCTCCTTCCCTATCTCCAGACTACTTCATCCTTCCTTTCCTATTCATGGATTCCTCCTTCCCTATCTCCAGACTGCTCCATCCTTCCTTTCCTATTCATGGATTCCTCCTTCCTTATCTCCAGACTGCTCCATCCTTCCTTTCCTATTCATGGATTCCTCCTTCCCTATCTCCAGACTGCTCCATCCTTCCTTTCCTATTCATGAATTCCTCCTTCCCTATCTCCAGACTACTTCATGCTTCCTTTCCTATTCATGGATTCCTCCTTCCCTATCTCCAGACTGCTCCATCCTTCCTTTCCTATTCATGGATTCCTCCTTCCTTATCTCCAGACTACTCCATCCTTCCTTTCCTATTCATGGATTCCTCCTTCCTTATCTCCAGACTACTCCATCCTTCCTTTCCTATTCATGGATTCCTCCTTCCTTATCTCCAGACTACTCCATCCTTCCTTTCCTATTCATGGATTCCTCCTTCCCTATCTCCAGACTACTCAGTTCCTTCCTTTCCTATTCATGGATTCCTCCTTCCCTATCTCCAGGACTACTTCATCCTTCCTTTCCTATTCATGGATTCCTCTTTCCTTATCTCCAGACTACTTCATCCTTCCTTTCCTATTCATGGATTCCTCCTTCCTTATCTCCAGACTGCTCCATCCTTCCTTTCCTATTCATGGATTCCTCCTTCCTTATCTCCAGACTACTCCATCCTTCCTTTCCTATTCATGAATTCCTCCTTCCCTATCTCCAGGACTACTTCATCCTTCCTTTCCTATTCATGGATGCCTCTTTCCTTATCTCCAGACTACTTCATCCTTCCTTTCCTATTCATGGATTCCTCCTTCCTTATCTCCAGACTGCTCCATTCTTCCTTTCCTATTCATGGATTCCTCCTTCCCTATCTCCAGACTACATCCTTCCTTTCCTATTCATGGATTCCTCCTTCCCTATCTCCAGACTGCTCCATCCTTCCTTTCCTATTCATGGATTCCTCCTTCCCTATCTTCAGACTACTTCATGCTTCCTTTCCTATTCATGGATTCCTCCTTCCTTTCCTATTCATGGATTCCTCCTTCCCTATCTCCAGACTACTCTATCTTTCTAATCGTGATGCATCGCGGAATCAAATCGTTGACATGATAATCGCAATCGAACCGTGAGACCACCGAAGATGCGCACCCCTACTCAGCCCCCCCCCCCCACACATGTATACTTCTTATGCATCAGAACAATTTCACATTTTAGCTATAGGCCTATTGATTCAGTCTGTGGGAACTGGGATCAGTCTGTGCGAGCCAATCTACCTTACATAGCAGGAAACATCTAACATGGGCTCTAATCCTTCTCCACTAATTAAAAACAAAAAACCAAAAAAAAACCAAAAAAAAAGAACACGATTTTTGGCTTGATATGTACTTCAATTGTACATTTGTGTACTGTAATTCAACAGTAGGAGCTGGCAGAAATAGCCGAATAGTTGTAAATCAGCTGTACACGGCGCCTGTAAGAGGGTCGCTCGCCACGCTTCGGGCACGGCCTCGCTTCGCTTGTTTTTTTTTTTATTCTCCCTCTAGGTACACTTGGATGGTGGGGCTTGAACCTGGACCTAGGGCGCAGGCGCCGTGTACAGCTGATTGGAGTTTTTCAGCTTCGGCTATCTCCGGCGGCTCATAGTAGTTCGTACTGCGCAGTACAGGGGGGTCCTTATCCGCCGGGGGAACTTTCTCGGCAAGACACCGGAAGGGTGGCAACCCTACAGATATGTAATCTCGGTCATTACATTTTAGTTGATTAAATCTACTATAGATTTAGTCGAGTAAAATCTTATGTTATTTAGTCTACTAAAACTAAAACAATTCAGATGACTAAAATATGACTAAAACGAAATGGCATTTTAGTCACAATTAAAAGTAGATCAAAATTTGCAGTCAAAATGGTATTGAAAAATTAAAAACATTATTTTAAAAAAAAAGGCAAGAAAAACAAAGGGTAACATTTTCGTAGCAGTAAATCAGCCAATTCTACAGAAATTCAACAGATAGAATAAGTTTAGCCTCATCATCCCGGAACAATCTGCAGCCGGCCAGCTAAGACCTGTCCTAGGATGCTAATGTGACTTACATGCATATACAGCTGGACCTGCTAATAACCTTAATACAGTTTATATGCTCACATGTGAGAGATAAAAGCAGAGTTATTTACTGTGACTTTATATATGGATGTCATATAACAGTTGTATATTTGTGTTCACAGAAGCAAACCAGAAAGCATAGAGTTAAGTCTTTGTGACTCTCAGGAGTTTTGCCCAGCAACAGCCAATCTCACACTGAGCAAGGAGTCTTGGCCAATCACAGCCACTCTCACACTGAGCAAGGAGTCTTGGCCAATCACAGCCACTCTCACACTGAGCGAGGAGTCTTGGCCAATCACAGCCACTCTCACACTGAGCAAGGAGTCTTGGCCAATCACAGCCACTCTCACACTGAGCAAGGAGTCTTGGCCAATCACAGCCAGCCTTACACCTATTATTTTGTCTGCAAATCACCCAGCACATTGTTAGATCTCATTCTATCAGAGAGAGGGGACCTGAGCAGATTGGAGATCCAGCCAGAGTTCAGTTTTATGGAAGTAAGTGGCCAAAATAGGTATTTGATCCAGTTATTTGTGTTACTATTGTTATAGAATGTGATTAGAACTGTATACTGAACTAGTTATGTGTTCCCTTGTAGTTCCACCAAACAATTCAATCAAATCAAGCAGACAAACGTTTAACCACTTACCAACCGGCCCATAGCCGAATGACGGCTGCAGGGCGGTTGGATAACTCTGGGAGGGCGTACTATGACGTCCTCCCAGAATTCCCCTCTCGCCCGCCCCCTGGGGCGCGCACCCGAACACATCCGTGACTGCCGGGTCCAGAGGACGCGGCGCATCATGGATCCCGGTAAATGGCCGCTGATCGCAGCCGTTTACCATATGATCGCGCCGTCGAATGATGGCGCGATCACATGTAAACAGACTGGCGTCATCTGATGATGCCGGTTCCTCCCCTCCTGTGTACTGATCGGTACACAGTGAGCGGGGAGGGGGATGGATGTCTGCAGCGCTGTGGGCTGTATGTGTAGTGCACAGAGACATCCATCCATGCTCAGCCATCCCTCACTACTCTGCAATGCCCCCGCAATACTCTGCAATGCCCCCGCAATACTCTGCAATGCCCCCGCACTACTCTGCAATAGTCTGCAATGCCCCCGCAATAGTCTGCAATGCCCCCGCAATAGTCTGCAATGCCCCCGCAATAGTCTGCAATAGCTGTGCAATAGCTGTGCAATAGTCTGCAATAGCTGTGCAATAGTCTGCAATAGCTAATAGTCTGCAATAGCTGTGCAATAGTCTGCAATAGCTAATAGTCTGCAATAGCTGTGCAATAGTCTGCAATAGCTGTGCAATAGTCTGCAATGCTGTGTAGAGGTCGGCCGATATTTGGCTTTTTTTTTTTACTTAATCGGCATGAGCCGATTGTGCGGACTTGTAAATGACTTCTGTAATATAAGTCAGCATTGACTTAATATATGTATGTATATGTGTATATGTGTATATGTGTGTGTGTGTGTGTGTGTGTGTGTGTGTGTGTGTGTGTGTGTGTGTGTATATATATATATATATATATATATATATATATATATATTTTCATATTCAGACAAGTTGTCTGAAGTTTTCTTCTCTCCTCCTCTGGGCAGCCAAGTCTGATAAGAAGATACATTTCTATCTCTTTCGGAACAGACTGAACTCCTGGAGAAGTTTTCAGTTTAACCATTTAAATGCTAAATCTTTTCTGACATTTGTTGCTTACAAGTAAAAATCCTGTATTTTCTGCTAGAAAATCACTTGGAACCCCCAAACATTTTATATATATATATTTTTTAGCAGAGACCCTAGGGAATAAAATAGCGGTTGTTGCAATATTTTATGTCACACGGTATTTGCGCAGCGGTCTTTCAAACGCAATTTTTAAAAAAAAATACACTAATGAAATAAAAAAAAAGCAGTAAAGTTAGCCCATTTTTTTTTCGTCCAAAAGTTTTGATTACCTGTTTTTGTGTATTTAGTATAGTTGTTGTTTTTTTTTTAAATCTAAATTCTACATACAAGTGAACTGATTGGAGGTTTGTTTTGTTTAATAAATGTTTAAATATAAAAAATTTTCAGTATCACTTATTACTTAAGGCTGCTCTCACACTGGAGCGGGCATGCGTTGACGGTAAAACGCTGTTAATTTTAGCGGCGCTTTACCATCACTTTAGCGGCGCTATTCGGGTGCTAGCAGGGCGCTTATAACCCAGCTAGATGCTGAAGAAGGGGTTAAATGCGCCCCTGAAGCGCTGCTGCCGAAACGCTTTGCAGGCGCTTCGGCAGCGGTGCGCATTCATTTCAATGGGCAGGAGTGGTGGAGGAGGGGTATACACCGCTCCAAAGATGCCGCTTGCAGGACTTTTTTTTAACATCCTGCCAGCGCATCGCCTCAGTGTGAAAGCACTCGCGATATCGCACAGACTGCAGGGGAGCCGTTTTACAGGCGCTGTTTTTAGCCCAAAAGCGCCTGAAAAACGCCCCAGTGTGAAAGGGGTCTAACTGTTAGATTTTATGAGATGAAGGGAAAAAAAAAAAGAAATCGGCCCTAAAAAATCGGCATCATATATCGGCCATCGGCCACCGCGATTTCTAAATATCGGCTTTGGCATCGGCCAGAGAAAAACCCATATCGGTCGACCTCTAATGCTGTGCAATACTCTGCAATGCTGTGCAATACTCTGCAATGCTGTGCAATACTCTGCCATGCTGTGCCATGCTCAGCTGTACTCGCCCTCTGTATGTGGCCAGGCTGTGGAAGTCTCACACACGTGGTATCGCCGTACTCAGGAGGAGTAGGAGAATCTATTTTGGGGTGTCATTTTTGGTATGTACATGTTATGTGGTAGAAATATTGTATAAATGGACAACTTTGTGTTTAAAAAAAAAAAAAAAAGCGTTTTAACCACTTCCCGCCCGCCGGCCGTCATACAACGTCCTTGACTTTGTGCGGAGATATCTGAATGATGGGTGCAGCTACAAGCATCATTCAGATATCAGTTTTTTCAGCCGGCGATTCCCTACACCATGAGAACGATCATAGCGGCTGTTCCACTGCTTGATCGTTCTTACAGGAGGTGAGAGGGGATGTCCCCCCCTCCCGCGCTTCTACCGACTCACCGCTACGATCGAAGCCAGGATCGTTTTGTTTTTTTTTGTTTTTTTTTTTTCAGGCTTCCCAGCCTAGAGGTGAGATGTGGGGTCTTATTGACCCCATATCTCACTGTAAAGAGGACCTGTCATGCCATATTCCTATTACAAGGATGTTTATATTCCTTGTAATGGGAATAAAAGTGGTCAAATTTTTTTTTTTTTTTTTTTTTTTTTTTTTTTTTTTGGAAAAAAGCATCAAACTAAAATAAAGTAAAATGAACAATAAAAAAAAAAAAATTTTTTAAAGCGCCCTTGTCCCTGTGTGCGCGCATGCAGAAGCAAACGCATACGTAAGTCCCGCCCACATATGAAAACGGTGTTCAAACCACACATGTGAGGTATTGCTGCGATCGGTAGAGCGAGAGTAATAATTTTGGTCCTAGTCCTCCTCTGTAACTCAAAACATGTAACCAGTAAAAAATTTTAAAGCGTCGCCTATGGGGACTTTTGAGTAGCAAGATTGGCGCCATTCCACAAGCGCCTGCAATTTTGAAAGGTGTCATGTTGGGTATCTATTTACTCGGCGTAACTTCATCTTTCACATTATGCAAAAACATTGGGCTAACTTTACTGTTTTTGTTTTTGTAAAGCACAAAACAGTTTTTTTTTTTTTTTTTTCCCAAAAAAAACGCGTTAAAATTGCTGCGCAAATACCAGAGGGAGATAAAAAGTTGCAACGACCGCCATTGTATTCTCTAGGGTCTTTGCTAAAAAAACATATATAATGTTTTGGGGTTCTATGTAATTTTCTAGCTAATAAATGATGATTTTTACATGTAGGAGAGAAATGTCAGAATTGGCCTGGGTGCTCCAGAACGCCTGAAGGTGCTCCCTGCATGTTGGGCCTCTGTATGTGGCCACGGTGTGTAAAAGTCTCACACATGTGGTATCGCCGTACTCGGGAGTAATAGCAGAATGTGTTTTGGGGTGTAATTTGTGGTATGCATATGCGGTGTGTGAGAACCCCTGTTTTTAACGCATACTGTTAGACAGGTCAATTGGTTGTCTGCGAGCTGGTGGTAAGTAGGCTTGGAATTTTTTCCTGGGCATTCCCCAGGTTTTGTTGGTATCGGTGTGTGAGAAATAACCTGCTAATATGACAATTTTGTGGGGAAAAAAAGTAAAAAAAAAAAAACCTTGATTTTGCAAAGAATTGTGGGAAAAAATGACAACTTCAAAAAACTCACCATGCATCTTTCTAAATGCCTTGGAATGTCTTCTTTCCAAAAAGGGGTCATTTGGGGGGTATTTGTACTTTTCTGGCATGTTAGGGTCTCAAGAAATTAGATAGGCCGTCAGTACTTCAGGTGTGATCAATTTTCAGATATTCGCACCATAGCTTTTGGACTCTATAACTTTCACAAAGACCAAATAATATCCACCGATTTGGGTTAATTTTACCAAAGATATGTAGCGGTATAAATTTTGGCCAAAATATATGAAGGAAAATTACTAATTTGCAAAATATTATAACAGGAATGAAGAAAAATGTATTTTTTTACCGATTTTTCAGTCTTTTTTTCTTTTACGGCGCAAAAAATAAAGAACCCAGCGGTGATTAAATACCACCAAAAGAAAGCTCCATTTGTGTGGAAAAAAAGGACAAAAATTTCATATAGATATAGTGTTGCATGACTGAGTAATTGTCATTCAAAATGTGAGAGCACCAAAAGCTGAAAATTGGTCTGGTTAGGAAGGGGGTTTAAGTGCCCAGTTGTCAAGTGGTTAAACAAGCAAATAAGCGTGCAAACTGCAAATTGCAATCTCAAACAAGTAAAACTATTTCTTAGCAGCTGTTCCGCCACTTGATCGTTCTAAGACCCCATTCACACAGGGACAACTTGTCAGGCCACCTAGTCGCCTGACAAGTCGCCTCCCGTTCTGTGCTATGGAACTGTTCTAAGGGGAGCGACGCAAGTCGCTCCGACTTAAAAAAAGGTTCCTGTATGACTTCGGGGGCGACTTGGGGCGACTTGCATAGACTTCTATACAGAAGTTGTTTTGCAAGTCGCCCGGGCAGTCGTTTGCAGGTCGCCTCGCTGAGGCGACCTGCAAGTCGTGTTGCCCCTGTGTGAATGGGGTCTTGCGGGAGGGGACGCCTCCTGCCCCCCTCCGGTGCTTGTACCGTCTCACCGCTTCCATCGGTGAGTCGGACACAGGATCCGCCAGCCCCGGATGGTGATCATAGAGATTTCCGGTGGACCAGATGGTCGCTGGAGTCTCTATGATTGTTCGGAGGCTGGGTGCGATGTTATGACGCCACGCCCATAATACAGAGACTGCCATCAGCAGTGCAACCATCACCCATCAGTGCCCTGCCCTGTCACCCGCTGTATGTGGCCAAGCTGTGTAAAAGTCTCACATGTGGTATCCCCATACTCAGGGGGAGTAGCAGAATGTATTTTGGGGTGTCATTTTTGCTATGTATTTGCTATGTGTTGGAAATATCTTATAAATGGACAACTTTGTGTAAAAAAAAAAAAAAAAAAAAAAAGCGTTTTATTTTCCAAAAACATCTGGAAAAAAAATAACCGTTCAAAAGACTCATTATGCCTCATAGATTATACGTTGGGGTGTTTGCTTTCCAAAATGGGGTCATTTTGTGGGCAATTCCATTGTCCTGGTGCTCCAGGGCCTTCAAAAGTGTAATAGGTGGTTGAGAAATGAGATGTGCAATTTATGCTCGTAGGTCGCCTGATGGTGCGACTTCAATGTTGGGCCTTTGTATGTGGCCAGGCTGTGTAAAAGTCCCACACATGTGGTATCCCCATACTCGGTAAGAGTAGCAGAATGTATTTTGGGGTGTAATTTGTTGTATGCATATGCTCTGTGAGAGAAATAACCAGTTAATATGAAAAAAAAAAAACAAAAAAAATCTTCCTTTTGCAAAGAATTGTGGGGAAAAAATTACAACTTAAAAATACTCACCATGCTACTTAATACCTTGGAATGTCTACTTTCTAAAAAGGGGTCATTTGGGCGGTATTTGTTAGGGGTGCAACGGATCGTCATCGATCCGTGATCCGATCCGCGGAGGTTGATCCGTACGGGACACCTCTGTGGCCTCGGCCATAGGAAAGGCCGCGGCTTTGGCCTAGCTCCGGAGCAGCGGCCATCTTGGTACACCCAGCGGCCGTTTAGCACGTCGAATGACGGAGCGATCACTTGTAACAAACCGGCGTCATATCATGACGCCGGTTCCTCTCTCTCCCCTATGTGTACTGATCTGTACAGTGGAGGGGAGAGATCGGATGGCAACAGTGCCAGTACTCTGCAATGCCCTGGCAGTATACTCTGCAATGCCCTGGCAGTATACTCTGCAATGCCCTGGCAGTATACTCTGCAATGCCCTGGCAGTATACTCTGCAATGCCCTGGCAGTATACTCTGCAATGCCCTGGCAGTATACTCTGCAATGCCCTGGCAGTATACTCTGCAATGCCCTGGCAATAGTCTGCCATGCCCGGCCAATATACCCGCCAATACTCTGCCAATAGTCTGCCATACCCGGCCAATAGTCTGCCATACCTGGCCAATATACCCGCCAATAGTCTGCCATACCCGGCCAATATACCCGCCAATAGTCTGCCATACCCGGCCAATATACCCGCCAATAGTCTGCCATACCCGGCCAATATACCCGCCAATAGTCTGCCATACCCGGCCAATATACCCGCCAATACTCTGCCATACCCGGCCAATATACCCGGCCAATATACCCGCCAATACTCTGCCATACCCGGCCAATATACCCGCCAATACTCTGCCAATAGGGAGATTGTAGATATTACTGTGGGGGAGATTTTTTTTTTTTGTTGTTGTTGTTGATCCGAACCGTGACTCCTGATCCGAGGAACAATCCGAACCGTGGGTTTTTCGATCCGTTGCACCCCTAGTATTTGTACTTTTCTGACTTGTTAGTACCTCAAGAAATGAGATTCACCTGATGTACTGAAGGCCTGATCAGATGTTTTCAATAGTTTGTAGACTCTATAACTTTCACAAAGACCAAATAATATCCACTAATTTGGGTTATTTTTACCAAAGATATATAGCAGTATAAATTTTGGCCAAAATTTATGAACAAAAATTACTAATTTGCGAAATGTTTTTGACAAAAACAAAGGCAATTTTTCACAAAATTTACGGTCTTTTTTTATTTATAGAAAATATGTGTTAAATACCGCGCTGCCAAAAAGAGATATTAGCAGCTGACACAAACAAGTGATCTAAACCTGTGCAAAACAAAGTGAAAATTATACACAAGTGCAGCGCATATATAATGATTATCTGTAGTTCTGAACATACGAAAAAGCAAGAGATATTAATAATTTGTGCAAATAATTAAATTGGCACACTGATTGAACAGAAGTCCAAAAAATGTCCATTTTTAAATGTATGTACATCAAAGAATAAAAAATATAGAGAGTTCATCAAGGTGTATATGAACACCAGAAAAAGTGTAGAAAAATATTAATGGCGTAGTGTTGATAGCAGATCCACCACCGTGTAGAAAAGTGGGGGGCTTACCAAAGTGATTGGACACAGACGGGTATACACCAGCTGTGCCAATAAGGCTTGTATAGATGAGGATCTCTAAAGATGCAGTGAAGAAAACCAAAATATGGAAAGGTAATACTGTAGTGTTGATAGCAGATCCACCACCATATGGAAAAATGGGGGGCTTACCAGAACAATTGGACACAGACAGGCGTACACCTACTGCGCCAATTAGTCTTGTATAGATGAGGATCTCTGGAAATATGGTAAGGATAACCAGGATGCTTGTAAGGGTTGTATATGGCAGAAGTAAATCCGGTCAGATATCCACAGCATATATAAAAAAGATGCAAAAGCACATAGCATAATACTGTATAAAAAAAGCTTTACAGCCCATTTATTAAAGATAAAAAACACTCACATTTGTGAAGATAAAAAACAGCGCTGAGAGTAAATGAAAGACAAGGCAGTGTGGGTAGCATTAGCAAGCGGGATCCTGGTTATCCTTACCATATTTCCAGAGATCCTCATCTATACAAGCCTAATTGGCGCAGTAGGTGTACGCCTGTCTGTGTCCAATTGTTCTGGTAAGCCCCCCATTTTTCCATATGGTGGTGGATCTGCTATCAACACTACAGTATTACCTTTCCATATTTTGGTTTTCTTCACTGCATCTTTAGAGATCCTCATCTATACAAGCCTTATTGGCACAGCTGGTGTATACCCGTCTGTGTCCAATCACTTTGGTAAGCCCCCCACTTTTCTACACGGTGGTGGATCTGCTATCAACACTACGCCATTAATATTTTTCTACACTTTTTCTGGTGTTCATATACACCTTGATGAACTCTCTATATTTTTTATTCTTTGATGTACATACATTTAAATGGACATTTTTTGGACTTCTGTTCAATCAGTGTGCCAATTTAATTATTTGCACAAATTATTAATATCTCTTGCTTTTTCGTATGTTCAGAACTACAGATAATCATTATATATGCGCTGCACTTGTGTATAATTTTTTTATTTATAGCACAAAAAATTAAATGCCACCAAAAGAAAGCTCTGTGTGAAAAAAAGGACACAAATTTCATTTGGGTACAGTGTTGCATGACTGAGTAATGGTCATTCAAAGTGTGAGAGCACCGAAAGCTGAAAATTGGTCTGGGCAGGAAGGGGGTTTAAGTGCCCTGTATTGAGGTGGTTAAGCCGAACCGGCAACACTATGCTGTATGGTTACTTCTTTTGGATACGTCCTCCAACCGAGTCACCAGGCCCCTCTATAGACCAGCACGCCACGTGATCTCTCCAAGACGGGTCCTCCCCTGGGATCTCCTCGGTTGTCCAGCTTCGTCACACAGGACCGACAGCTCAGGACCATTCCTCAGCCACGGTGGTAGGCCCCAGACAAGCCTCTGGACCCCACCCCTGCGCCGCTGTATCGTGGGCTTCCTGATCGGAGGACCATGAGGTAGCTCCTTAACGCATACCTGTCGGCCAGGAGGGCCAGCAGGTGGCTGTAAAACGAACCCCAAAATATGGCATCTGTCCCATAAATACCCTCTTCCCAGAATGCAACTCGGAGGACCACCTCCACAGAGCTTGCCTCCGAGACAGAGGAGCATCCATACACTTTGACACCTTGCCTTTCCAACCCTGACCAGTGGCAACAGCGACACCCACCGGTCAGCACGGAAACACGCACAACGTCAGCCAAGCTGGAACAGAGGCAAACTTTTACCTTCCGAACGCCCAAATTACTAAATTTACCTAACATGCGGTAGATTGCAAATCTACCAGCGCTACACTTTATACAACACGTTTGTACATGCACTGCCTGCTGCCAAATTGTCTGTCAGTGTTATATATGAAGAAAAGCTGAAGTTAAAGTGGTGTTCCGGCCGAAATTATACTTTTCAAATAAAAATACCCCTAGAATACACAAGCTTAATGTATTCTAGTAAAGTTAGTCTGTAAACTAAGGTCTGTTTTGTTAGTTTATAGCAGTAGTTTGTTATAAACTTACAGCAGGCCGTGGCCATCTTAAGTGTGGGCATCTGAAGCCAGACTGTATTTCTTCCTGGATCTCATCCTTGCAGATCTCGCACATGCTCAGTGCAGCCCAAGCAGTGTAATATGTTTCAGGTCAGGTTTCCACAGCAATGGCAGTGTCAGAGGAAGTTGCCCCTTCCCAGAAGGCATTGCAAACAGGAAATGATGCGATGGGCCACGGCCAGGGAGGAGGAAGTGAAAAATTAATACAGCAGATATACAGTAGGCGCTGAGAAAAAAAAATAAAAAAAATATTCAATTTGTTTACAGTGCACAGTTTAGTGAGGGATGCTGAAGAGTTGTAAAAGTGGGTGGAACTCCACTTTAATAAAGAAGATATCATAAAGGTTTGGTGTGCTCTTTAAACCTACTGCTTCCATAGAACGGCGCTAGAGGAATTATACAGTAAAAGAGTCTTGTTTGGACTAAAAGGTCAGAGATTACAATTCTTCTAATGCCACAGCGCATAAGGCACTTCATAGTGCTGCGCCTGCCACACAATCCACTCCTTGTTTAGGGGGGGGGCATAAAACCTTTAGAATTATGTTGCTCCAATTATAGATTTTATTTTCTATTTATAACTTTTGAAAAGTGTTGCTTTTATAACCAATGGGTTGGTATTTGGGGCTCTGTATCTTTGAACCTCCACAGTAAAATCATACCGTATTGTAAGATGTCATAGAGGGGGGTGTGTATGACACATCTGCATTGTGAACGTATTGGTCCAATGGGAGATTTTGTTTCTGACCCACTTTGAAGTATTACAAAAAAAAGTCAGTTTGGAACCAATGGGTTCATATTTGGAGCCCTGTATCTTTTAAATTTGCACAGTAAAATCATACTGTATTGTCAATGTTAGAGAGGGTGCTGTATGTGTGACAACTCTGTGTAATCATTATTTTATATATTACATTATGTTATATTTAGTTTTACTGTGTTGAAAATTCTACCAAAAAACTTGTCTGATAGCGAGACTACTGAATTGCAACTGTCTGATGGCTTCACTCCAGTGAGAAGAGAGGGGGGAGGAATATGCCTTTATATGTGTCAGTATAGGAAGACTGTAAGCCAGGGCTCAACAAACCCCGGGCGCCAGGTCGCATTTGCGACTAGAATTAGCGACCTGGCGCCTGGGGCGGCACAGCTGGGGGTATCCCGTCTCTGTGCGAACTCCGACCCCCCCCCCCCTCCAGTGCGATCGCAGGCCGCGCCAGCCGGTAATTGAGGCCGGGGCTTTGCGGCCTTCTTCGGTCCTTTTTGTAGTACTTCTGGAATCTGGCGCCATCTTGTGGTGGCCATTGGTATTACAACCAGCAATGCTAATGCAAAATACCTGCCTGTTTTTACTGCCCGCCCATCTCCTTCCCAAAGTGGAGAAGAGAAGGAAGTGAATGTGGGGATAGCCTTTTTTTTTTTTTTCGTAATAGCTATTTTTATATATTTATATAAAAACTGTATTTATTTTTTTCCTAATTAAAATTAATTTATTTGTTGTCTCCCTGCTTGACCCCTTTCACATGGGCTGTCTGATCCGGTTCGCCTGTCTGTTTTTCAGGCGGACCTGATCAGACCCTTAGAGCCCTTTCACACCGAGCCGCGGGGGGCATCGGCGGTAAAGCGGCGCTATTTTTAGCGCTGCTTTACCGTCGTTTTAGTGACGCTATTCGGGCCTCTAGCGGGGCAGTCTTTCTGTGTAAATTTAAGATTAGTTATTTTTTATATTGAAAATAAAGCTTTGTCGGTCGTTTAAAAAAAAAAAAAACTGGCTCCTAACTGCTTTAGCTGGCTCCTAGATTCCAAGCAAATTTGTCAAGCCCTGCTGTAAGCAGTATAGTGTAGGTCTCAGTGTAGTGTAGTGGTCAGTATAGTCGGTGTGGACAGTGTAGTCAGGGTAGTGGACAGTGTAGTGTAGTTCTCAGTATTGTGGTCAGTGTAGTGTAGTGGACAGTATAACAGTTCTGCGGTCTCCATGTTCTCTCCTCATTGCCGTGGTCTCCGTGTCTCCTTCAGAGTCCTTCAGTCTCTATTCATCCCCCTCCCCCCAATTAGTCTGGCAGTCTCTGTAATTCCCTCCACCACTTTAGCGGTCTCTGTGTTCAGCCCCGTCCCCCACGTAGTCCTGCAGTCCCTGTGCCCCCCCCATCACTCTTGCGGTCTTGGTGTCCCCCCCCCACCACCACGTGTCCTGCGGTCTCCTGTTCCCAATACCGGGAACAGCCAGGGTCTCCAATACCGGGAACGGCCAGGGTCTCCAATACCGGGAACCGGCCAGGGTCTCCAATACCGGGAACGGCCAGGGTCTCCAATACCGGGAACGGCCAGGGTCTCCAATACCGGGAACGGCCAGGGTCTCCAATACCGGGAACGGCCAGGGTCTCCAATACCGGGAACGGCCAGGGTCTCCAATACCGGGAACGGCCAGGGTCTCCAATACCGGGAACGGCCAGGGTCTCCAATACCGGGAACGGCCAGGGTCTCCAATACCGGGAACGGCCAGGGTCTCCAATACCGGGAACGGCCAGGGTCTCCAATACCGGGAACGGCCAGGGTCTCCAATACCGGGAACGGCCAGGGTCTCCAATACCGGGAACGGCCAGGGTCTCCAATACCGGGAACGGCCAGGGTCTCCAATACCGGGAACGGCCAGGGTCTCCAATACCGGGAACGGCCAGGGTCTCCAATACCGGGAACGGCCAGGGTCTCCAATACCGGGAACGGCCAGGGTCTCCAATACCGGGAACGGCCAGGGTCTCCAATACCGGGAACGGCCAGGGTCTCCAATACCGGGAACAGCCAGGGTCTCCAATACCGGGAACAGCCAGGGTCTCCAATACCGGGAACAGCCAGGGTCTCCAATACCGGGAACAGCCAGGGTCTCCATACCGGGAACAGCCAGGGTCTCCAATACCGGGAACAGCCAGGGTCTCCAATACCGGGAACAGCCAGGGTCTCCAATACCGGGAACAGCCAGGGTCTCCAATACCGGGAACAGCCAGGGTCTCCAATACCGGGAACAGCCAGGGTCTCCAATACCGGGAACAGCCAGGGTCTCCAATATCAAAGCCAAAACCATCTAATGACAGGAACAGCCAGGCCTCCCATATTCAGGTACAGTGAGGACCCTCCATATCAGATAAAGCAGGGTCTCCTGAACACTTGGCAAAACCCAGACCCCCAATAGTAGGTACAGCAAGGACCCCTAATATTGGGTACACCCAGGACCCCTCAATACAAGATACACAACTGGAACCCCCAAATATTAGGTACAACTGGAATACCAATAGTAGGTACAGGCAGAGCCCCCAATAATACCAAGAACAGCCAGTATCCCCTAACAGGTAAAGCCAGAACTCTGTAGTATTATATACAGCCAGGATGCCCTAATATTGGGTACAGACAGCCCCCCTCAATATTATTTACACCCAAGACCCCCAATATTACAGCCCCTTCCCCCACTCTGACGCTTGTAGAGGGGAATAGCCTGTGGTGAATAGCTTCCCTCTCTCCTCAATCTGCACAAAATAAATCAGATATTTCTTGCTGGATTCTATAACCCAAGTCTGTAGATAGGGAATGGACTTTATTATATGAGGGTGCAGCCCCCACATGTCCTATTATACAGGGACAGTCCTCATCCTGCACCCCTATCTCTGACCTGCGCCCCCCCCCCCTTTTTTCACATCTCAGTATAAAGCAAAACTGATTTTTATTATTCAAAGGTGAAAATCACATCCAATCATTCTGCATTTTGGTTTCTATGACCTCCAAAAACATTTGTTTATAAAAACTGAACAAGAACCATTCATTATTTGTTAATGTTTTTATTAATTAACAATGAATTATTTATTAATGAACAATATGTATTACTATTTATTAAGGATTATGTATTTAATTTTTTTTATGAATTATTCATTTGTATTTATGAACAATGACCTCTGTATTATTATTTTACTAAATAACAATTTATTATCAATTGTGTATTATTTAAATAATTAACAATTCAATATGTATTCTTATTTTATGAATAATTACCTCTGTATTATTTTTACTAATTAACAATCTTACATATTATTTCAATAATTAGCAATTCGATATTTAACATTTTTTATAAATAAATAATTCATTATGTATTCGTTCATAATAATAATAATAATAATAATTCCCAGATATCCATCAGCTTACTAGGCAAACCCCCTTCCTGCCCAGACCAATTTTCAGCTTTCAGCGCTGTCACACTTTTGAATGACAATTACGCGGTCATGCAACACTGTACTTGTATGACATTTTTATCATTTTTTTCACACAAAAGGAGCTTTCTTTTGGTATTTAACCTCGTCGCGCCTGCGCTATAGCCGAAAGACAGCTGCAGCGTGGACGCTAATTGCCGGGAAGCCGTCCCTGGACGTCCTCCTGTTTACTTCCGCGTTGTGTGCTCCCGCGGGTGCGCATCAGGGAAGTTCTGTGCTGGCTGTGTCCAAGCCACAGATTGCTGCAAACGGCCAATCATAGCAGCTGTTTTCAGCGTGATCGACGGTACCAATGAGAGATGATCTCATATGAGATCATCTCTCATCGCCGGCTCTCCCTCCTCACACAGAGGCAGCGTGTGAGGAGGGAGAGAGAACCGCTGCGGCGGTAAGTAAAAAAAACTAAAGAAAATCTGTCCCCGCTGCCATCTGTCCCCACTGTCATGTCGCTGTCAGTGTCACGTATTAGTGCCATGTGTCATCAGTGCCATCTGTCATCAGTGCCACGTCAATGTCACGTGTCATTGTCCTGGTTCTCCAGGGCCTTCAAAAATGTAATAGGTAGTCAACAAGTTAGATGTGTAATTTATGCTTCTAGAACATGTGATGGCGCTCCCTGCATGTTGGGCCTCTCGATGTGGCCAGGCTGTGAAAGTCCCACACATGTGGTATCGAAATACTCAGGAGGAATAGCAGAATGTATTTTGGGGTGTTATTTTTGGTATATACATGCCATGTGAGAGAAAAAACCTATTACAATGACAATTTTGTGGGGGGGGGGGGGGGAAATCTTCATTTTGCAAAGAATTGTGGGAAAAAATGACATCAAAAAGCTCACCATGCATCTTACTAAATACCTTGGAATGTCTACTTTCAAAAAAGGGGTCATTTGGGGGGTATTTGTACTGTCCTGACTTGTTCGGGTCGCAAGAAATGAGATAGGCCTCAGTACATCAGGTGTGATCATTTTTTTTTTTTATTTTTTTTTTTTATGATTTGCACCATAGTTAGTAGACTCTTTAACTTTCACAAAGACCAAATAATTTCCACTAATTTATGTTATTTTTACCAAAGATGTGTAGCAGTATAAATTGTGGCCAAAATTTATGAAGAAAAATTAATAATTTGCAAAATTTTATCACAAACTAAGAAAAATGCGTGGGTTTTTTTTTTTTTTTTTCAAAATTTTTTCTCTTTTTAATATATAGCTTAAAAAATAAAAAACCCAGAGGTGATCAAATACCACCAAAAGAAAGCTCTATTTGTGTATATATAAAAAAAAAAGACAAAAAATTAATTTGGGTACAGTATTGCATGACTGAGTAATTGTTATTCAAAGTGTGAGAGCACCGAAAGCTGAAAATTGGTCTGGGCAGGAGGGGGGTTTAGGTGCCCAGTTGTCAAGTGCTTAATTACAGCTGGGGTTTTTATTTTTTGCTAAACAAAAAAGATGGAATTTTTTTTTAAAAGAAAAAAAATTATGTTTCATAGTTATAAAATTTTGCCCGGGCAACGATCGAGCGTGGGACTTTCAAGGGCTCAGGTAAGAAAACCGGGGGGCTGGGGGGCCGGTATTCATCAGATGTTTTTTCACCTTAATGCATAGGAAGCATTAAGGTGAAAAAACGTGAACCTTTACAACCCCTTTAAGGTGTACCCCATTCCTCTTTCCCCATTACTATATTTGTGTATGAAGGCATTCATCTATTTTGTTGCGTTCTCTAATGCCGCGTACACACGACCGGACTTTCCGTCAGAATAAACTCCGACGGTCTTTCCGACGGACTTGCCTCCACACGATCACACCAAAGTCCGTTCGTTTAGAACGCGATGACGTACGACGGGACTAGAAAGGGAAGTTCAATATCCAGTAGCCAATAGCTGCCCTTGCGTCGTATTTGGTCTGTCGGACTAGCATACAGACGAACGGTTTTCCCGATAGGAAAATTTAAAACCCGTTCTATTTCTAGGTCCATCAGACTTTTTGGAAGAAGAAGTCCGATGAAGCCCACACACGATCAGAATGTCCGACGGAATGATTCCGTCAGACCTTTTCTGCCGGAAAGTGCGGTCGTCTGTACGCGGCATAAGTGATTACCTTTTGTGTGGGGGGGGGGGGAAACCCTGCAGCCCTCCAAACCTTATAGTGGAATGTGTCTCATACCCCTTTCCCCTCCTTTTTTAGTGACCCCTTCCTCTTTATTACCTATATAATACCTATAATTATCCCTTATCCCAAAACATGTCCCTCATACATATGTGATATTTAGAACTTTCCAGACTCTATTTATATTTATTTTGAAGAGGAGAGTCACAACTCTCTACCATGTCTTCCAGCCAATCACATGATGTGCCAAATTATTTTCACCTTCTACTGGCAGTATGCAATCCCAGATGATGCAGAGAATGACCCTCAAGTGATCAGCACCGCTCTTTGCATTAATCCATGGAGAGCATTGCATTAAGAGTATTAGTATGATTGCACTTTTTACATGGAGTGCTCAATAGCAGGGCCAGGACACCCTTCACCTCCAGCCTGTCCCCAGTCAATGGGGATGAGGATATCTTGTGGTGGATTACAGGTACTGCGGGGGGGGGGGGGGGACAGCTTTGGATTTAGTTATCATAGTCAGAGTTTTTTTTTTTTTCTAAAATAAACCTGCAGTTGGGTTTTAAGTACATTAAGTTAGCAGAAATATTTATTTTTTAACCTGTCCAATCATTATTTTTCCTGACAAGCCTTGGTTGGCAACTTCAAGGGCTAAGTGCTCTCCAAGGTGGGGGAACACAGTAAAGGAACAGGACTGTAGCGGCAAAAGTAGAACTGACACATCTTCATGGGGCTGTCGAGCGTAAGAGGACATAGGATTCATTATATCATAACATTTGGGATTCCCAGCATCAGTAATGCCCACTGGGCACCTCTTTATGTCGCCCACGTGTATGGGCTCCTAGGGGTGTATTTATAAAAAAAAATGTGCATAGCTGTTCATCCATGGACATTGCATGTAAATTTATTCTGCGCAAATAGTGCAGAATCGAATGTTCTCCGACTATATCTTCTGCAGATCGAATGTGTGAATGCAGAAAAGGCCACTAGATGGAGCTGAGGAGAGTATTCATTTCCTACGCTAGTCATCGCCATCTAGTGACCATATTGAGGTATTTTTCCTATTCACACTTTTGAATTGCAGAAAATGTAGCCAGAGAACATTTGATTTTGCCCCATTTGCACACAATTAATTTATATACAGTTTTTTGATTTAAGAAAATTGTGTGTGAGGGCAAGAATGTAGGAGAAAATGACACAGGATTTGCATTAAGGGTTTATGCGAGGTTGAAGTTTATCGTTTCTGAGCGAAAGCTGTGTTTTTAGTTTTCTCTGGATTCTGTAGTCCCGGATTGGGGCCTGAAAGTACCAAAGTGTATTTGTGGGATGGAATCCTGTATCTGGATTTTAACAGGTGTCTGCAGCCTGTCTGAGTACACAGGTGTGCCGGGTCATTATATACTCAAGCCTGAGGATAGCTTAGGGCTCCCAGTTTAGAGACGGCTCCCATATTGGAGACAGGGGGTCTCACCTAGGGGTCAGAGGAGCCCCAGCTAGGAGCTGGGAGACAGGAGGTCTCACCCAGGGATTAGCTGTGCTGCCTGTGCTGTGATTGGACTACAGCTATCAGTGTACCTGGGCAAATCACAGCGCCCTGTACCATGTGATTAGCTGTAGCCAATCACAGATCACTAGTCTTCACATCTGTCATGAATTGTTAACCCATTAAATGGCGAATAAAAACTTTGCTGTTGCAATGACCTTCATTGTAACAACAAAATGTAAAAAAAAAAAAAAAAATTGAAAAATTTTGCATTAAAAAATTATTATTTTTAACATACAAGTAGCACGGTGCTGAACAGCAAACAATGTCCTGGTCACGAAGGTGGTAAAATCTCCTGGAGTTGAAGTGGCTATAGCCTGAGAACATTTGATTGTGTCACATTCACACAGAACACATTTAGATGCAGTTTCAATGGATAAACTGATATTAAAACTTTTTTTTTATATAAATACAACCCCCTCAACCTGGTGGTATAATGCTGGGAATCGCGGGTCACGCAGAGACATCATGGTCGAAAGCTGTGGTGGGGACATGTCCAATGAAGATGCCCAACAACACACGGCATTCCAGGTGGCTGGGAGTCTGGAGGCACCCATGATACAGATGGGAAATGGTGAGTGAGCCAACCAAGTGGAGTCTCTGTAAGGGAATGTGATGAATTGGTGATTTAAAGGAAGCCCAACCTAATGGGGCAAAGTGGGGTGCAAAAGTGAAACCAATTACCAAAGTGACCTAAAGCAAGAAGAAAGTGAGGTCAGGAAGGTGTGAAGGAAGAATGCTGCAGAGGGCCAAGTTAAAATTTCAGAGGGGGAGGTGGCAGGACAAGAAGAAGTGATTGTTGAAAGTCTGATACCTGGTACTCGGAAGAACTGACCAGGTCCGAGGTAATGCGGAGGATCCGGTAAGTGAGTTCATGAGTGCCTGGCCCACCCAAGGAGGCCACATATGTAGGCGCCCACGAGGGACAGCCCACCAACGTCACGTAAACAGTGGGGGAGAGAAGGAGGCCCCATCATCTGGGCGATGATTGATCCGGTAAACTGTGTCATCACAGTCTGCCAGTGGCCGTGAGTTTGAAAAAAAAAAAAACACCACCCGGCATAGTGGCGTCACAAGGATCCGCCCCCCTCAGGCGTAACCAGCAGAGGAAGGGAGGAAGCCCGCAGTGCGCATCGCAGCTCCCAAACCCTGATGAAAGACATGTGGCCCAGCAAGACCACGGCACCACCACCAGTAGCCACAAATTGATTGTATGATGGCTATGACCTAGGAAAAGTATAACAAATAATTGTCAATCACTAAACGTATATATCGTTGTTACCCTAGTAAAAAAGTATAAAGAATAAATCTGGGAAGACTGCCATAGAACTAACTAGTTTCAGGAATCATAAGATTGGAAAGTATATAAACTTAGAGCCAACTACATGTTTCCATCCCTAGTTTAGATAACTTAATATTAACACAGCCATTGATGTCTAAACCGCTGGCAACAACAGTGAGTGAAAATGTCCGAATTGAGCCCATTAAGCCATTCTCCCTCCCCGGTGTCATGTGACTTGTTAGTGTTACAAGGTCTCAGGTGTGAATGGGGAGCAGGTGTGTTAAATTTGGTGTTATCGCTCTCACTCTCTCATACTGGTCACTGAAAGTTCAACATGGCACCTCATGGCAAAGATCTCTCTGAGGATCTAAAAAAAAGAATTGTTACTCTACATAAGGATGGCCTAGGCTATAAGAAGATTGCCAAGACACTGAAACTGAGCTGCAGCACGGTGGCCAAGACCATACAGCGGTATAACAGGACAGGTTCCACTCAGAACAGGCCTCACCATGGTCCACCAAAGAAATTGAGGTCACGTACTCAGCGTCATATCCAGAAATTGCTGCCATCACCACATGGCTCCCGCCCTCCGCGGTGGGAGCAGGAAAACGCAGGAGAGGCGGCAGCAGGAGGAAATTGGGACACCCCCCCCCCCCCCCCCGTTCTGCCACCTACAGAAGAGATCAAGTAGGCAATTAGCTTCTCAGATCAGTTCTGCATGAAAAAGAATTTCCGGCTGCAAAGAATGACGCCGGGGCGATGCCTGTAGGTGCGCCTCAATCATCCCGGAATAACCACTGAAACCCGAGGACGTCCTCCGAGTATAAAATGTATTTCCCCCAAACAAATTGTGTTTGAAAAACACAAATACAGTGCGACATAATTGCAACGATCCCCATTTTATTCTTTAGGGTCTCTGCTAAAAAAAAAAAAAAAAAAAATATATATATATATATATATATATATATATATATATATATATATATATATATATATATATATATATATATATATATATATATATATATATATATATATATATATACACTCTACACACATCATCATTATTATCCCTTCATATTATTGTGTCTAATTTATTCTTACCCCTCCTACGTCTTCATTATTATCCCCGCCTATTATTTATTGAACACTGGAAATTCTCCTCACAGTCCCTATTATTATTATTATTCCTTATTCTCGGCACAACACCGGGATGGGAGTTCTGGGTGAATGGCAGCACTGGGGCATTCCCGCAATGACAGCGGCATCCCGCACCAATGGGCTTTGTCCTGCGCTCCGATGTCACATTGGCGGCAGCTTCAAGTCTAGTGCAATGATGATGGTACTGCAGGAGGGGGCTGTGTTTACAGTGAGGGTGGTAATGTATGCAGGAGGGGGTTGTGTGTACAAGGAGGGGGGTAATGTATGCAGGAGGGGGCTGTGTGTACAAGGAGGGGGGTAATGTATGCAGGAGGGGGCTGTGTGTACAAGGAGGGGGGTAATGTATGCAGGAGGGGGTTGTGTGTACAAGAAGGGGGGGTAATGTGTACAAGGAGGGGGGTAATGTATGCAGAAGGGGGCTGTGTGTACAAGGAGGGGGGTAATGTATGCAGGAGGGGCTGTGTGTACAAGGAGGGGGGTAATGTGTGCAGGAGGGGGCTGTGTGTACAAGGAGGGGGTAATGCGTGCAGGAGGGGGCTGTGTGTACCAGGAGGGGGGTAATGCGTGCAGGAGGGGGCTGTGTGTACAAGGAGGGGGGTAATGTATGCAGGAGGGGGGGGGTAATGTATGCAGGAGGGGGTTGTGTGTACAAGGAGGGGGGGTAATGTGTGCAGGAGGGGGCTGTGTGTACCAGGAGGGGGGTAATGTATGCAGGAGGGGGCTGTGTGTACAAGGAGGGGGGTACTGTATGCAGGAGGGGGCTGTGTGTACAGGGAGGGGGGTAATGTGTGCAGGAGGGGGCTGTGTGTACAAGGAGGGGGGGTAATGTATGCAGGAGGGGGCTGTGTGTACAAGGAGGGGGGTAATGTGTTCAGGAGGGGGGTAATGTGTTCAGGAGGGGGGTAATGTATGCAGGAGGGGGCTGTGTGTACAAGGAGGGGGGTAATGTGTGCAGGAGGGGGCTGTGTGTACCGGGGGGCTGTGTGTACAAGGAGGGGGGGGGTAATGTATGCAGGAGGGGGCTGTGTGTACCGGGGGGCTGTGTGTACAAGGAGGGGGGGGTAATGTATGCAGGAGGGGGCTGTGTGTACAGGGAGGGGGGTAATGTGTGCAGGAGGGGGCTGTGTGTACAAGGAGGGGGGGTAATGTATGCAGGAGGGGGCTGTGTGTACAAGGAGGGGGGTAATGTGTTCAGGAGGGGGGTAATGTATGCAGGAGGGGGCTGTGTGTACAAGGAGGGGGGTAATGTGTGCAGGAGGGGGCTGTGTGTACCGGGCGGCTGTGTGTACAAGGAGGGGGGTAATGTATGCAGGAGGGGGCTGTGTGTACAAGGAGGAGGGTAATGTGTGCAGGAGGGGGCTGTGTGTACAAGGAGGAGGGTAATGTGTGCAGGAGGGGGCTGTGTGTACAGGGAGGGTGGTAATGTATGCAGGAGGGGGCTGTGTGTACAAGGAGGAGGGGTAATGTGTGCAGGAGGGGGCTGTGTGTACAAGGAGGGGGGTAATGTATGCAGGAGGGGGCTGTGTGTACAAGGAAGGGGGTAATGTATGCAGGAGGGGGCTGTGTGTACAAGGAGGGGAGGTAATGTATGCAGGAGGGGGCTGTGTGTACGAGGGGAGGTAATGTATGCAGGAGGGGGCTGTGTGTACAAGGAGGGGGTAATGTGTGCAGGAGGGGGCTGTGTGTACAAGGAGGGGGGGTAATGTATGCAGGAGGGGGCTGTGTGTACAAGGAGGGGGGTAATGTATGCAGGAGGGGGCTGTGTGTACAAGGAGGGGGGTAATGTATGCAGGAGGGGGCTGTGTGTACAAGGAGGGGGGTAATGTATGCAGGAGGGGGCTGTGTGTACAGGGAGGGGGGTAATGTATGCAGGAGGGGGCTGTGTGTACAAGGAGGGGGGTAATGTATGCAGGAGGGGGCTGTGTGTACAAGGAGGGGGGTAATGTATGCAGGAGGGGGCTTTGTGTACAAGGAGGGGGGGTAATGTATGCAGGAGGGGGCTGTGTGTACAGGGAGGGTGGTAATGTATGCAGGAGGGGGTTGTGTGTACAAGGAGGGGGGGTAATGTATGCAGGAGGGGGCTGTGTGTACAGGGAGGGTGGTAATGTATGCAGGAGGGGGTTGTGTGTACGGGGGGGGGGGGGGTAATGTGTATACCACATTATCAACAAAACCCCTAATTTTCCACTTCTTGATTAGAGTTTGAACACTACTGATTGGCATTCTCAATTCCTCGGATATATTTTTATATCCCTTTCCTGTTTTATACAGTTCAATTACCTTTTCCCGCAGATCCTTTGACAATTCTTTTGCTATCCCCCATGACTCAGAATCCAGAAACGTCAGTGCAGCACTGGATGAAAGATGCAAGGGTCTGTCAGGAGTCCAGAATCTCATTGACCTTTTATACAGACACACTAATTACAAGCAAACCGATCACAGGTGAGGATGGTTACCTTTAATAGTCATTCAAACCCCTTTGTGTCAACTTGTGTGCATGTTATCTGGCCGAAATCACCAGGGTGTGTAAACTTTCAATCAAAGTCATTTGGGTAGTTTCTGTTGCCATTATGATTTAAAAAAGAGTAAAACACAGTTGATTGATAATAAATGGCTTCAGCCAAACACTAACCATGAGTGAGAGAAAAGTTTTTGTGTCATCATTCATATTCTCTGAAAAATGGCCAAGAAATCGGAAATTCTGCCAGGGTATGTAAACTTTTGAGCACAACTGTAGGCAGCCATGTTGGTTTATTACATTTTTTTTTTTTAGCCTCCTTGTAATGCTTTGCAATTCTACACAACAGTTGCACTTATTGCTCCTTGGTCCTGGAATCGGCTGACCCATCGCCAACAATTCCCTCTTCATGTCCGAGATCTGATCTCAACGGTTGTAAAAGAAAAAACGTATACCGGCTGTGAACAGACTTTATTGGTTGGTCAGAGCAAACAAATGAAATAATTACATTTTTTTTTAAACCACATCACATTCCCTTCCTGTCCAGGCCATTATTCAGTTTTCAGTGCTGTGATAGGTTGACTGACAATCACTTGGTAATGCGCCCAACTGTACCCAAATTTGTTTTTGTTTTTTTAAAAGTGATTATTTTTAAAAAATAAAAAAACGATCCTTTTTAAGGCCTTATAGGCTGAAACGCGTCAACTGACCTAATCTGCGTTTGTTTCTGGCTATTCAATAAATTGAAGACATTTTAAGAGCAACAACCGGGGTGCGGATCATTTTTTTCTATACATTACTCTACTCAGCCAGCGACTGTGGATCCACCACCTGGGAGCTCTGCTAAGTGTTGTATGGGTAGTAGAACTGACTTTTCTGTTTACACGAAAGGAACCAGTGGGCTCCATTAATGCCGATATGGACGGCCAGCTGTCCGATAATAAAAAAAAAAAGTGCGATGCCCGAAAGCGGTTATCCTGCCGCAAGGTAGAGAAATGATGGGCTCTCAGGCCTGGGAGAAATCGCGGATTCCCAAGGATGGGCATTAAGGGAGAGGCTGGACAAGAGGGGGGTTTTTATTTTTTTTCAACCACTTGTGTACAGGTACTTACTGTCCTGAAACTTTTGACACTAAAACACCCCCCATGGTTTTTCAATGACAGCCATTCAAATGTGTGCGAAAAGTTTCCTGCGCTACTTTGGTCCAACTTTCATGCGACTTAAAGAGGGAGTCCACCCAAAAAAAAAAAAATATTAAAAGCCAGCAGCTACAAATACTGCAGCTGCTGAGTTTTAATACATGGACACTTACCTGTCCCAGGGTCCAGCGATGTCGGCAGCCGATGCCGATAAATCGCTAGACTCTCGGCAGCTGCCGCCGCCATCCTAAGGTGAGGGAATCAGGAAGTGAAGCGTTGCGGCTTCACTTCCTGGTTCCCTACTGCGCATGCGTGAGTTGCGGTGCGCGTCGTAACTGGTCCCCGACAGCGCGGAGGGACAGGAAGAGGCATAGACTCCCATGGGAGTCTATGCCGGAAGTGGGTGCAAATACCTGTCTTAGACAGGTATCTGCACCCCCCTCCCCCCTGAAAGGTGCCAAATGTGACACCGGAGGGGGGGAGGGTTCCGAAAAGCGGAAGTTCCATTTTTGTGTGGAACTCCGCTTTAAAAGGCCATAGACGTCAACGTAAACCCTCAAAAGTCGCACCTGAATCCTATACATGCGAAAGTTGTGCAACATCTGTCCATTATCATTGGTCAAAGCCAAAGTCGCATCCACGTCACACCCATCCAAAGTTGCACTCCAAATTCGTGTAACTTTGGAGTCGTATAAGTGTGAATGGAGCCTAAAAAAAAAAGCAATTGTCAGTCAAACGATCGTGAAACCGCATTGTGGGCAAGGACTAGATGTCATGGATACACCTAAAAAAAAAGTGTTAGTTCACTGTGAAAGTGTAAAAAATAAATAAACCAGGACTGCATAGTGGCAACAACAACCTAAAATATATATATATTTTTTTATTATTATATAATAGCATATATACACTATTATAGTATAGTATATAAATAGTAGGGATGCACAGATACCATTTTTTTTGTACAAGTACCGATACTTTGTTTTTTTTTTTTTGTTTTTTTTCGCCGATACCAATTACCGATACCTGCCGCAACCTACTCAGCTGTCAGCAATGGTACAAAGCATTGCAAAATTATTTATAAATGCAATCTATTTTTTTTTTTTTTTTAATCTTGCGCTTTTTCAATGTGAAATGCCTAAATATGTTAATATAGATGTGTAAAAATATTCACTAAGCAAACAAAAAAAAAAAGTTTTCATTGTTTATAAAATAGACGAACAGAAAAAAAAAAAAAAAAAAAAAAAAAGCAGGAAAATAATAATTAAATGGAGGAGAATAGGGGGTTAATTAAGGCTGTTTAGAGTAAATTAAGGGTTGATAAGGGGCTAAACAGAGGAACAGTTGTTCATCCCTTTGATCTGCAGGTAAACAGAAAAGATACAAAAAGAAACAATGTTTCTTTTAAATTTTAGTGTTTCAGGGGCTGAGCAATGTTGTTAATAAACATTGCGGGTTGCTTTTTTTTTTGTTGTTTTTTTTTGACAGCTCCAATTACCGGACTTTTTTAACACTTCAGCTGTGAACAGAGGAGACCCCACTGACAGCTCAAAGAACTGAGCCTGAAAGTGTCGGTTTCAGGTATCAGTGCATTTGCACGAGTGCCGATACTTGTGCAAATACTCGGTATCGGCACCAATCCTAATAAATTATAATTTTTATATATATATATATATATATATATATATATATATATATATATATATATATATATATATATATATATATATATATATATATATATATATATATATACGCCATGTAGTTGGCCCAGGGATTAGAAACCTTGCTCTTCTCTCTCTTCTATGTGCAGCACTTCCAGGATTGATCATATCAATTCTGACTGGTCAGCACCTGCACAATGAAATGCTCTGGTCTGTCCTGGAAGCGCTGCACAGAGAAGGGCTTGCCTGGCTGCGTGGCCAATAATAGTTCAGCTTCACCTGAGGTAAGTACAATAGGGACCCTATTTGGGGGGGGTGGGGGGATTTCGGGGGTTGGGTGTTAGTTCACCTTTTCGAAAAAAAAATAAAATGAAAAAAAGGTGAGGTAACACTTTAATCAATGTATATATTCATTAAATCGTCCTCCTTCCTCTTACTCTGTTGAGGGAGGAAGGGGTGGACTCTCCAGTAGGCCATCACAGAGATCACAAGGTACAGAGCCGCTCCCATCAGCTCTGTGCCTTCTATCTATGCACTCATTAGCAGGAGCAGCAACATTCTGCTCTCCCTGGTATGCACACCAATGTGAACAAAAAGACAAATTTTGAAAAGGCCTGTCAGAATAGCAGCTTCCCCTAGGCTGTTATTAAACGGCCTGTTGAAATAACAGCTCCCCCTAGAGGCCGTTTCACTGCAACAGCTGTTAGTGGGGGGCGACCTTTAAATTCACGTACATCCGTTTCAATGTGGCCTTTGATCTTTGTTAAGCCCGTGTTCTTCTTGATCTAGCAGTCTGTGATATAGCAGGCCACGGTCGGGGCCTAATTTCTGCCCTTGGAAGCCGCAGTTCTCGCCCCGAGTCGCTGCAAAGAAAGGGTTCCCTTTAAGTGTTCTATAGTCTTGGCCAACACCAAGCCGATCAAGGATGGTCTGGGCCAGGCCAGGAACCGCAGGCTGCAGGACGGTGCCATAAAGCCTCAAGGCTTCGAGGGTGAGGTAAAGAACACAACGTCCCCATGCCTGGTCTTCTTCTGTTCCCTTGGACAGCTTCCATGGAGCCTGACTTTGGAGGAACGTGTTAGAAGAGCGCACGCCGCTGTCGATTGCCTCCAAGGCTTTGTGCACCTGGAAGGTGGTCATGTACTGGTCTACTAGTTGGGGAAGTCCTCGTAAAGCACCAAGTAGGGTCTCCAACCGATCTTTGGCCGATATTGGCACGCCCGTGCACTGGTAACGCGGCCATGACTGCTCAGGATTCATACTGGGCGCAGTGGAGCGGTTCAATAGTCCACCAAGAGCATCGGCGAGAGCAGAGTTGAGTAGGTTACGGACAGAATTGTGGTTGAAGTCGCAGTCGCGTTCGGGGGAACCGCTGCGAAGTAGGAAATAGCGGAGTCCATCTCTGCCGTAAAGTCCAATACATTCGGTGGGGTCAAACACGTTCTGGAGGCTCTTCGACATCTTCACGCCTTGACACGTCCAATGAGAATGGATGAGGAGCTTTGCAGGAGGGGGCAGACCGGCAGCTAGCAAAAAGGCCGGCCAGTATAGGGCGTGGAAGCGCAAAATGTCTTTCCCAAGCAGATGCGTTGAGGGGCCCCACGGAGAGTAACTGGGATCTGGGTATTTGGCCACGGTTAGGTAGTTGATGAGCGCGTCCAGCCACACATAAATAGTATGAGTCGGGTCAGAGGGCACCGGGATACCCCAGGACACGCGGTTGCTCTGTCGGGACACGGAGAGATCTGGGAGGTCCTCTTCCAGCCACTTCTGCACTATTCGGAGAAACGGGGCAGTGTGGCTAGGGTCTGTCTGAAGCCACTTTAGGAGGTTAGGTCGTAGAGAAGATAGACGGAACATGTAATTCTCTTCACTCATCCAGTGTACCTAGAATGAAAAAAAAAAAAAAATGAAGATTAAATAGTGACCACCTTAACCACATAAAGACCAGGCTTTTTCTGGCACTCAGTTTACATTTTTCATTATACACTTTTTAGCAGAGACCCTAGGGAATAAAATGGTGAGTGTTGCAGGTTTTTTTATGTGACATGTTATTTGAGCAGTGGTTTTGCAAACACAATTTTTTTTCTGGGGGGGGATAAAAAAAAACAAAAAAAAACAAAAAACACTTTGATTAAAATAAAAAAAATAATAATTTAAAAAGAAAAAAAAACAAACATATATGCCCCAATGTTTTTGTATATATTTTAAGCAGAGGCCCTACAAAATAATAATGGGTGTTGCAATTTTTTATATTACGTGGTATTTGTGCACTAGATTTTTCAAACACAATTTTTTGGGGAAAGGAAAAAAAAATACACTTTGATTAAAATAAAAAAATGAATAAATAAATAAATATATACCCCAATTCTTTTGTATATATTTTTTTAGGCAGAGGCCCCAGAGAAAAAATTGTGGGTGTTGCAATTGTTTATGTTTCGTGGTATATATGCAGTCGTTTTTCAAATACAATATAAAAAAATAAAACACACTTTTTTAAATTCTAATGCATAAAAACACAATATATAACCCAATTTTTTGGTAAATTATAAAAAAAAAAAAAAAAAAAAAAAAATTATGTTACACCAAGTAGATACCCAACATTTCACACGCGCTCATGGAATGGCAACAAATGCCAGAGTGAGGCATCCATGTGCTGGGAAGTGGTCATGAATGGGGCTTCCTAGTAACCTATGACCCATTCTAAGCCCCATTCAGCTGCTGGCTCGGGAGATTCCCCAGGTGACAGCTATGTGAAAGCAAAGAGGCAGGGATGTGGTGGGGGTGGGGTCATTACCCTAATTTGGCAATGGCCGTATTCGTACAACAGGAATCTCCTGGCCTGCAGCTGAGTCATTATTGGTTGCTAGGATGCCGTCAGCCACACAGCCGACAGCATCCTAGCAACCAGTGCAGTGGAATAGGGGCACCGAAGTTGCACCGAGGATGGAGTGTCCAGTATGGAAACTCCGGCCTCAGTGCAGCCCCCACCGTGCAACTAATTCAACTACCTGTTTCCAACAAGTACGGTACATTAGTTTGTCGCCGGCACAGACTTTCTAAAGAGTGTCCGACACTCTGAATTTCAGGGCCTGCGTTTTCAGCCTTGCTAAAGCCTTTTCATAAACATTCCAACACATTTCCTATAATGACCCATCTTTAGGGCTTAGAATTTAGGAAACCTGCCAAATGCAGTACATCAACCAAGAGTATGTGAACACCTGAGCATCACACCTGTATGAGCTTGGTGGACATTCCATTTCAGAAGCACAGACATTATTAAGAAGTTGTCCCCCTTTATAACATCCTCCACTCTTCTGGGAAGGATTTCCACAAGATTTCGGAGTGTGTCTGTGGGAATGTGCGCCCATTCAGCCCCAAAAGTATTTGTGAGGTCAGGTACTGATGTTGGATGAGAAGACCAAGCATACAATGATCCCGCCGGAAACTCTATGGGAATCCTCCCTCCGGAAGCTCCATGGGAATCCTCCCGCCGGAAGCTCCATGGAAATCCTCCTCCAGGAAGCTCCATGGGAATCCTCCCGCCGGAAGCTCCATGGGAATCCTCCCGCCAGTGCCAAATCGCAAAAAGTGCTCTGGTCAGGAAGGAGGTAACTTCTTCAGGGGCTGAAGTGGTTAAGAAATCGATTATTGAGGATAAAGTCATCCTCGCGCCGTGCTGCCGCACCATGCCCTGCCTCCGAGTGGAGCCGAAATCAGCCGAAGTTTCCGCGCCGTTTTTTCCCGCCTCCCGCTGACGTCATCCCCCTGTGTCGCGAGGAGAGGAGGTCTTTCATCAATCCCCTTCCCTCATCTTCCCACCCCCTCACTAGCCAATAGAAAGTGATCCCAGGCGGCGGATTGCGGACGTGAGGAGCCACACTGTGTGCACGTTGGCAGGAACATGGAGCGCCAGGGCCAGAGCTTGTGGTGGCTGGAGCTGTCCCTGCTGCTGGTTAGAGTGGCCGCGGCCGGCTTATGGAGCTCCGAGGAGGAGAGTGGAGCCATCAGTGCTTTTGGTCCCGGAAAGGTTCAGGGTGGCCGCGGCGTATCCAGCCGGAGGTGTGATGTCATGGATTCCTATTTCCCCATCCCCAGACTCTTCCATTCTCTTTCCATGGATTTCACCATCTTTTAATTCTTATCCCTTGACCCCTCCATCCTTCAGTTCTATCCCCGGACTCTTCCATCCTTTAGTTCCCATCTTCAGACTACTCCGTTCCTTCCTTTCCTATTCATGGATTCCTCCTTCCCTATCTCCAGTCTACTTCATCCTTCCTTTCCTATTCATGGATTCCTCTTTCCCTATCTCCAGACTGCTCCATCCTTCCTTTCCTATTCATGGATTCCTCCTTCCCTATCTCCAGACTGCTCCATCCTTCCTTTCCTATTCATGGATTCCTCCTTCCTTATCTCCAGACTGCTCCATCCTTCCTTTCCTATTCATGGATTCCTCCTTCCCTATCTCCAGACTGCTCCATCCTTCCTTTCCTATTCATGGATTCCTCCTTCCTTATCTCCAGACTGCTCCATCCTTCCTTTCCTATTCATGGATTCCTCCTTCCCTATCTCCAGTCTACTCCATCCTTCCTTTCCTATTCATGGATTCCTCCTTCCCTATCTCCAGACTACTCCATCCTTCCTTTCCTATTCATGGATTCCTCCTTCCTTATCTCCAGACTACTTCATCCTTCCTTTCCTATTCATGGATTCCTCCTTCCTTATCTCCAGACTACTCCATCCTTCCTTTCCTATTCATGGATTCCTCCTTCCCTATCTCCAGTCTACTCCATCCTTCCTTTCCTATTCATGCATTCCTCCTTCCATATCTCCAGACTGCTCCATCCTTCCTTTCCTATTCATGGATTCCTCCTTCCTTTCCTATTCATGGATTCCTCCTTCCTTATCTCCAGTCTACTCCATCCTTCCTTTCCTATTCATGGATTCCTCCTTCCCTATCTCCAGACTACTCCATCCTTCCTTTCCTATTCATGGATTCCTCCTTCCTTATCTCCAGACTACTCCATCCTTCCTTTCCTATTCATGGATTCCTCCTTCCCTATCTCCAGACTACTCCATCCTTCCTTTCCTATTCATGGATTCCTCCTTCCCTATCTCCAGTCTACTCCATCCTTCCTTTCCTATTCATGGATTCCTCCTTCCTTATCTCTAGTCTACTCCATCCTTCCTTTCCTTTTCATGGATTCCTCCTTCCTTATCTCTAGACTGCTCCATCCTTCCTTTCCTATTCATGGATTCCTCCTTCCTTATCTCCAGACTGCTCCATCCTTCCTTTCCTATTCATGGATTCCTCCTTCCTTATCTCCAGACTACTCCATCCTTCCTTTCCTATTCATGGATTCCTCCTTCCCTGTCTCCAGTCTACTCCATCCTTCCTTTCCTATTCATGCATTCCTCCTTCCATATCTCCAGATTGCTCCATCCTTCCTTTCCTATTCATGGATTCCTCCTTCCTTTCCTATTCATGGATTCCTCCTTCCTTATCTCCAGACTACTTCATCCTTCCTTTCCTATTCATGGATTCCTCCTTCCTTATCTCCAGACTACTTCATCCTTCCTTTCCTATTCATGGATTCCTCCTTCCTTATCTCCAGACTGCTCCATCCTTCCTTTCCTATTCATGGATTCCTCCTTCCTTATCTCCAGACTGCTCCATCCTTCCTTTCCTATTCATGGATTCCTCCTTCCCTATCTCCAGACTGCTCCATCCTTCCTTTCCTATTCATGGATTCCTCCTTCCTTATCTCCAGACTGCTCCATCCTTCCTTTCCTATTCATGGATTCCTCCTTCCTTATCTCTAGACTGCTCCATCCTTCCTTTCCTATTCATGGATTCCTCCTTCCCTATCTCCAGACTGCTCTATCCTTCCTTTCCTATTCATGGATTCCTCCTTCCCTATCTCCAGTCTACTCCATCCTTCCTTTCCTATTCATGGATTCCTCCTTCCCTATCTCCAGACTACTCCATCCTTCCTTTCCTATTCATGGATTCCTCCTTCCTTATCTCCAGACTACTTCATCCTTCCTTTCCTATTCATGGATTCCTCCTTCCCTATCTCCAGACTACTCCATCCTTCCTTTCCTATTCATGGATTCCTCCTTCCCTATCTCTAGTCTACTCCATCCTTCCTTTCCTATTCATGGATTCCTCCTTCCCTATCTCCAGACTACTCCATCCTTCCTTTCCTATTCATGGATTCCTCCTTCCTTATCTCCAGACTACTTCATCCTTCCTTTCCTATTCATGGATTCCTCCTTCCCTATCTCCAGACTACTCCATCCTTCCTTTCCTATTCATGGATTCCTCCTTCCCTATCTCCAGTCTACTCCATCTTTCCTTTCCTATTCATGCATTCCTCCTTCCATATCTCCAGACTGCTCCATCCTTCCTTTCCTATTCATGGATTCCTCCTTCCTTTCCTATTCATGGATTCCTCCTTCCCTATCTCCAGACTACTCCATCCTTCTGTTCCTATTCATGGGTTCCTCCTTCCTTATCTCCAGACTGCTCCATCCTTCCTTTCCTATTCATGGATTCCTCCTTCCTTATCTCCAGACTACTTCATCCTTCCTTTCCTATTCATGGTTTCCTCCTTCCTTATCTCCAGACTACTCCGTTCCTTCCTTTCCTATTCATGGATTCCTCCTTCCCTATCTCTAGTCTACTCCATCCTCCCTTTCCTTTTCATGGATTCCTCCTTCCTTATCTCTAGACTGCTCCATCCTTCCTTTCCTATTCATGGATTCCTCCTTCCTTATCTCCAGACTGCTCCATCCTTCCATTCCTATTCATGGATTCCTCCTTCCCTATCTCCAGTCTACTCCATCCTTCCTTTCCTATTCATGGATTCCTCCTTCCCTATCTCCAGACTACTCGATCCTTCCTTTCCTATTCATGGATTCCTCCTTCCTTATCTCCAGACTACTCCGTTCCTTCCTTTCCTATTCATGGATTCCTCCTTCCCTATCTCCAGGACTACTTCATCCTTCCTTTCCTATTCATGGATTCCTCCTTCCCTATCTCCAGACTACTTCATCCTTCCTTTCCTATTCATGGATTCCTCCTTCCCTATCTCCAGACTACTTCATCCTTCCTTTCCTATTCATGGATTCCTCCTTCCCTATCTCCAGTCTACTCCATCCTTCC
This sequence comes from Lithobates clamitans, assembly GCA_037952925.1. Lineage (NCBI taxonomy): Eukaryota > Metazoa > Chordata > Amphibia > Anura > Ranidae > Lithobates > Lithobates clamitans. The sequence goes on from JBBGZY010001875.1 coordinate 263,787, forward strand.
TTTCCTATTCATGCATTCCTCCTTCCATATCTCCAGACTGCTCCATCCTTCCTTTCCTATTCATGGATTCCTCCTTCCTTTCCTATTCATGGATTCCTCCTTCCCTATCTCCAGACTACTCCATCCTTCCTTTCCTATTCATGGGTTCCTCCTTCCTTATCTCCAGACTGCTCCATCCTTCCTTTCCTATTCATGGATTCCTCCTTCCCTATCTCCAGTCTACTCCATCCTTCCTTTCCTATTCATGGATTCCTCCTTCCTTATCTCTAGTCTACTCCATCCTTCCTTTCCTTTTCATGGATTCCTCCTTCCTTATCTCTAGACTGCTCCATCCTTCCTTTCCTATTCATGGATTCCTCCTTCCTTATCTCCAGACTGCTCCATCCTTCCTTTCCTATTCATGGATTCCTCCTTCCTTATCTCCAGACTACTCCATCCTTCCTTTCCTATTCATGGATTCCTCCTTCCCTGTCTCCAGTCTACTCCATCCTTCCTTTCCTATTCATGCATTCCTCCTTCCATATCTCCAGACTGCTCCATCCTTCCTTTCCTATTCATGGATTCCTCCTTCCTTTCCTATTCATGGATTCCTCCTTCCTTATCTCCAGACTACTTCATCCTTCCTTTCCTATTCATGGATTCCTCCTTCCTTATCTCCAGACTGCTCCATCCTTCCTTTCCTATTCATGGATTCCTCCTTCCTTATCTCCAGACTGCTCCATCCTTCCTTTCCTATTCATGGATTCCTCCTTCCCTATCTCCAGACTACTCCATCCTTCCTTTCCTATTCATGGATTCCTCCTTCATTATCTCCAGACTGCTCCATCCTTCCTTTCCTATTCATGGATTCCTCCTTCCTTATCTCTAGACTGCTCCATCCTTCCTTTCCTATTCATGGATTCCTCCTTCCCTATCTCCAGACTGCTCTATCCTTCCTTTCCTATTCATGGATTCCTCCTTCCCTATCTCCAGTCTACTCCATCCTTCCTTTCCTATTCATGGATTCCTCCTTCCCTATCTCCAGACTACTCCATCCTTCCTTTCCTATTCATGGATTCCTCCTTCCTTATCTCCAGACTACTTCATCCTTCCTTTCCTATTCATGGATTCCTCCTTCCCTATCTCCAGACTACTCCATCCTTCCTTTCCTATTCATGGATTCCTCCTTCCTTATCTCCAGACTACTCCGTTCCTTCCTTTCCTATTCATGGATTCCTCCTTCCCTATCTCCAGGACTACTTCATCCTTCCTTTCCTATTCATGGATTCCTCCTTCCCTATCTCCAGACTACTTCATCCTTCCTTTCCTATTCATGGATTCCTCCTTCCCTATCTCCAGACTACTTCATCCTTCCTTTCCTATTCATGGATTCCTCCTTCCCTATCTCCAGTCTACTCCATCCTTCCTTTCCTATTCATGCATTCCTCCTTCCATATCTCCAGACTGCTCCATCCTTCCTTTCCTATTCATGGATTCCTCCTTCCTTTCCTATTCATGGATTCCTCCTTCCCTATCTCCAGACTACTCCATCCTTCCTTTCCTATTCATGGGTTCCTCCTTCCTTATCTCCAGACTGCTCCATCCTTCCTTTCCTATTCATGGATTCCTCCTTCCCTATCTCCAGTCTACTCCATCCTTCCTTTCCTATTCATGGATTCCTCCTTCCTTATCTCTAGTCTACTCCATCCTTCCTTTCCTTTTCATGGATTCCTCCTTCCTTATCTCTAGACTGCTCCATCCTTCCTTTCCTATTCATGGATTCCTCCTTCCTTATCTCCAGACTGCTCCATCCTTCCTTTCCTATTCATGGATTCCTCCTTCCTTATCTCCAGACTACTCCATCCTTCCTTTCCTATTCATGGATTCCTCCTTCCCTGTCTCCAGTCTACTCCATCCTTCCTTTCCTATTCATGCATTCCTCCTTCCATATCTCCAGACTGCTCCATCCTTCCTTTCCTATTCATGGATTCCTCCTTCCTTTCCTATTCATGGATTCCTCCTTCCTTATCTCCAGACTACTTCATCCTTCCTTTCCTATTCATGGATTCCTCCTTCCTTATCTCCAGACTGCTCCATCCTTCCTTTCCTATTCATGGATTCCTCCTTCCTTATCTCCAGACTGCTCCATCCTTCCTTTCCTATTCATGGATTCCTCCTTCCCTATCTCCAGACTACTCCATCCTTCCTTTCCTATTCATGGATTCCTCCTTCATTATCTCCAGACTGCTCCATCCTTCCTTTCCTATTCATGGATTCCTCCTTCCTTATCTCTAGACTGCTCCATCCTTCCTTTCCTATTCATGGATTCCTCCTTCCCTATCTCCAGACTGCTCTATCCTTCCTTTCCTATTCATGGATTCCTCCTTCCCTATCTCCAGTCTACTCCATCCTTCCTTTCCTATTCATGGATTCCTCCTTCCCTATCTCCAGACTACTCCATCCTTCCTTTCCTATTCATGGATTCCTCCTTCCTTATCTCCAGACTACTTCATCCTTCCTTTCCTATTCATGGATTCCTCCTTCCCTATCTCCAGACTACTCCATCCTTCCTTTCCTATTCATGGATTCCTCCTTCCCTATCTCTAGTCTACTCCATCCTTCCTTTCCTATTCATGGATTCCTCCTTCCTTATCTCCAGACTGCTCCATCCTTCCTTTCCTATTCATGGATTCCTCCTTCCCTATCTCCAGACTACTCCATCCTTCCTTTCCTATTCATGGATTCCTCCTTCATTATCTCCAGACTGCTCCATCCTTCCTTTCCTATTCATGGATTCCTCCTTCCTTATCTCTAGACTGCTCCATCCTTCCTTTCCTATTCATGGATTCCTCCTTCCCTATCTCCAGACTGCTCTATCCTTCCTTTCCTATTCATGGATTCCTCCTTCCCTATCTCCAGTCTACTCCATCCTTCCTTTCCTATTCATGGATTCCTCCTTCCTTATCTCCAGACTACTCCGTTCCTTCCTTTCCTATTCATGGATTCCTCCTTCCCTATCTCCAGGACTACTTCATCCTTCCTTTCCTATTCATGGATTCCTCCTTCCCTATCTCCAGACTACTTCATCCTTCCTTTCCTATTCATGGATTCCTCCTTCATTATCTCCAGACTGCTCCATCCTTCCTTTCCTATTCATGGATTCCTCCTTCCTTATCTCCAGACTGCTCCATCCTTCCATTCCTATTCATGGATTCCTCCTTCCCTATCTCCAGTCTGCTCCATCCTTCCTTTCCTATTCATGGATTCCTCCTTCCCTATCTCCAGACTACTCCATCCTTCCTTTCCTATTCATGGATTCCTCCTTCATTATCTCCAGACTGCTCCATCCTTCCTTTCCTATTCATGGATTCCTCCTTCCTTATCTCCAGACTGCTCCATCCTTCCATTCCTATTCATGGATTCCTCCTTCCCTATCTCCAGTCTACTCCATCCTTCCTTTCCTATTCATGGATTCCTCCTTCCCTATCTCCAGACTACTCGATCCTTCCTTTCCTATTCATGGATTCCTCCTTCCTTATCTCCAGACTACTCCGTTCCTTCCTTTCCTATTCATGGATTCCTCCTTCCCTATCTCCAGGACTACTTCATCCTTCCTTTCCTATTCATGGATTCCTCCTTCCCTATCTCCAGACTACTTCATCCTTCCTTTCCTATTCATGGATTCCTCCTTCCCTATCTCCAGACTACTTCATCCTTCCTTTCCTATTCATGGATTCCTCCTTCCCTATCTCCAGTCTACTCCATCCTTCCTTTCCTATTCATGCATTCCTCCTTCCATATCTCCAGACTGCTCCATCCTTCCTTTCCTATTCATGGATTCCTCCTTCCTTTCCTATTCATGGATTCCTCCTTCCCTATCTCCAGACTACTCCATCCTTCCTTTCCTATTCATGGGTTCCTCCTTCCTTATCTCCAGACTGCTCCATCCTTCCTTTCCTATTCATGGATTCCTCCTTCCCTATCTCCAGTCTACTCCATCCTTCCTTTCCTATTCATGGATTCCTCCTTCCTTATCTCTAGTCTACTCCATCCTTCCTTTCCTTTTCATGGATTCCTCCTTCCTTATCTCTAGACTGCTCCATCCTTCCTTTCCTATTCATGGATTCCTCCTTCCTTATCTCCAGACTGCTCCATCCTTCCTTTCCTATTCATGGATTCCTCCTTCCCTGTCTCCAGTCTACTCCATCCTTCCTTTCCTATTCATGCATTCCTCCTTCCATATCTCCAGACTGCTCCATCCTTCCTTTCCTATTCATGGATTCCTCCTTCCTTTCCTATTCATGGATTCCTCCTTCCTTATCTCCAGACTACTTCATCCTTCCTTTCCTATTCATGGATTCCTCCTTCCTTATCTCCAGACTGCTCCATCCTTCCTTTCCTATTCATGGATTCCTCCTTCCTTATCTCCAGACTGCTCCATCCTTCCTTTCCTATTCATGGATTCCTCCTTCCCTATCTCCAGACTACTCCATCCTTCCTTTCCTATTCATGGATTCCTCCTTCATTATCTCCAGACTGCTCCATCCTTCCTTTCCTATTCATGGATTCCTCCTTCCTTATCTCTAGACTGCTCCATCCTTCCTTTCCTATTCATGGATTCCTCCTTCCCTATCTCCAGACTGCTCTATCCTTCCTTTCCTATTCATGGATTCCTCCTTCCCTATCTCCAGACTACTCCATCCTTCCTTTCCTATTCATGGATTCCTCCTTCCTTATCTCCAGACTACTTAATCCTTCCTTTCCTATTCATGGATTCCTCCTTCCCTATCTCCAGACTACTCTATCCTTCCTTTCCTATTCATGGATTCCTCCTTCCCTATCTCTAGTCTACTCCATCCTTCCTTTCCTATTCATGGATTCCTCCTTCCTTATCTCCAGACTGCTCCATCCTTCCTTTCCTATTCATGGATTCCTCCTTCCCTATCTCCAGACTACTCCATCCTTCCTTTCCTATTCATGGATTCCTCCTTCATTATCTCCAGACTGCTCCATCCTTCCTTTCCTATTCATGGATTCCTCCTTCCTTATCTCTAGACTGCTCCATCCTTCCTTTCCTATTCATGGATTCCTCCTTCCCTATCTCCAGACTGCTCTATCCTTCCTTTCCTATTCATGGATTCCTCCTTCCCTATCTCCAGTCTACTCCATCCTTCCTTTCCTATTCATGGATTCCTCCTTCCCTATCTCCAGACTACTCCATCCTTCCTTTCCTATTCATGGATTCCTCCTTCCTTATCTCCAGACTACTTCATCCTTCCTTTCCTATTCATGGATTCCTCCTTCCCTATCTCCAGACTACTCCATCCTTCCTTTCCTATTCATGGATTCCTCCTTCCCTATCTCTAGTCTACTCCATCCTCCCTTTCCTTTTCATGGATTCCTCCTTCCTTATCTCTAGACTGCTCCATCCTTCCTTTCCTATTCATGGATTCCTCCTTCCTTATCTCCAGACTGCTCCATCCTTCCTTTCCTATTCATGGATTCCTCCTTCCTTATCTCCAGACTACTCCATCCTTCCTTTCCTATTCATGGATTCCTCCTTCCCTGTCTCCAGTCTACTCCATCCTTCCTTTCCTATTCATGCATTCCTCCTTCCATATCTCCAGACTGCTCCATCCTTCCTTTCCTATTCATGGATTCCTCCTTCCTTTCCTATTCATGGATTCCTCCTTCCTTATCTCCAGACTACTTCATCCTTCCTTTCCTATTCATGGATTCCTCCTTCCTTATCTCCAGACTGCTCCATCCTTCCTTTCCTATTCATGGATTCCTCCTTCCTTATCTCCAGACTGCTCCATCCTTCCTTTCCTATTCATGGATTCCTCCTTCCCTATCTCCAGACTACTCCATCCTTCCTTTCCTATTCATGGATTCCTCCTTCATTATCTCCAGACTGCTCCATCCTTCCTTTCCTATTCATGGATTCCTCCTTCCTTATCTCTAGACTGCTCCATCCTTCCTTTCCTATTCATGGATTCCTCCTTCCCTATCTCCAGACTGCTCTATCCTTCCTTTCCTATTCATGGATTCCTCCTTCCCTATCTCCAGTCTACTCCATCCTTCCTTTCCTATTCATGGATTCCTCCTTCCCTATCTCCAGACTACTCCATCCTTCCTTTCCTATTCATGGATTCCTCCTTCCTTATCTCCAGACTACTTCATCCTTCCTTTCCTATTCATGGATTCCTCCTTCCCTATCTCCAGACTACTCCATCCTTCCTTTCCTATTCATGGATTCCTCCTTCATTATCTCCAGACTGCTCCATCCTTCCTTTCCTATTCATGGATTCCTCCTTCCTTATCTCTAGACTGCTCCATCCTTCCTTTCCTATTCATGGATTCCTCCTTCCCTATCTCCAGACTGCTCTATCCTTCCTTTCCTATTCATGGATTCCTCCTTCCCTATCTCCAGTCTACTCCATCCTTCCTTTCCTATTCATGGATTCCTCCTTCCCTATCTCCAGACTACTCCATCCTTCCTTTCCTATTCATGGATTCCTCCTTCCTTATCTCCAGACTACTTCATCCTTCCTTTCCTATTCATGGATTCCTCCTTCCCTATCTCCAGACTACTCCATCCTTCCTTTCCTATTCATGGATTCCTCCTTCCCTATCTCTAGTCTACTCCATCCTCCCTTTCCTTTTCATGGATTCCTCCTTCCTTATCTCTAGACTGCTCCATCCTTCCTTTCCTATTCATGGATTCCTCCTTCCTTATCTCCAGACTGCTCCATCCTTCCTTTCCTATTCATGGATTCCTCCTTCCTTATCTCCAGACTACTCCATCCTTCCTTTCCTATTCATGGATTCCTCCTTCCCTGTCTCCAGTCTACTCCATCCTTCCTTTCCTATTCATGCATTCCTCCTTCCATATCTCCAGACTGCTCCATCCTTCCTTTCCTATTCATGGATTCCTCCTTCCTTTCCTATTCATGGATTCCTCCTTCCTTATCTCCAGACTACTTCATCCTTCCTTTCCTATTCATGGATTCCTCCTTCCTTATCTCCAGACTGCTCCATCCTTCCTTTCCTATTCATGGATTCCTCCTTCCTTATCTCCAGACTGCTCCATCCTTCCTTTCCTATTCATGGATTCCTCCTTCCCTATCTCCAGACTACTCCATCCTTCCTTTCCTATTCATGGATTCCTCCTTCATTATCTCCAGACTGCTCCATCCTTCCTTTCCTATTCATGGATTCCTCCTTCCTTATCTCTAGACTGCTCCATCCTTCCTTTCCTATTCATGGATTCCTCCTTCCCTATCTCCAGACTGCTCTATCCTTCCTTTCCTATTCATGGATTCCTCCTTCCCTATCTCCAGTCTACTCCATCCTTCCTTTCCTATTCATGGATTCCTCCTTCCCTATCTCCAGACTACTCCATCCTTCCTTTCCTATTCATGGATTCCTCCTTCCTTATCTCCAGACTACTTCATCCTTCCTTTCCTATTCATGGATTCCTCCTTCCCTATCTCCAGACTACTCCATCCTTCCTTTCCTATTCATGGATTCCTCCTTCCCTATCTCTAGTCTACTCCATCCTTCCTTTCCTATTCATGGATTCCTCCTTCCATATCTCCAGACTGCTCCATCCTTCCTTTCCTATTCATGGATTCCTCCTTCCCTATCTCCAGACTACTCCATCCTTCCTTTCCTATTCATGGATTCCTCCTTCATTATCTCCAGACTGCTCCATCCTTCCTTTCCTATTCATGGATTCCTCCTTCCTTATCTCTAGACTGCTCCATCCTTCCTTTCCTATTCATGGATTCCTCCTTCCCTATCTCCAGACTGCTCTATCCTTCCTTTCCTATTCATGGATTCCTCCTTCCCTATCTCCAGTCTACTCCATCCTTCCTTTCCTATTCATGGATTCCTCCTTCCCTATCTCCAGACTACTCCATCCTTCCTTTCCTATTCATGGATTCCTCCTTCCTTATCTCCAGACTACTTCATCCTTCCTTTCCTATTCATGGATTCCTCCTTCCCTATCTCCAGACTACTCCATCCTTCCTTTCCTATTCATGGATTCCTCCTTCCCTATCTCTAGTCTACTCCATCCTCCCTTTCCTTTTCATGGATTCCTCCTTCCTTATCTCTAGACTGCTCCATCCTTCCTTTCCTATTCATGGATTCCTCCTTCCTTATCTCCAGACTGCTCCATCCTTCCATTCCTATTCATGGATTCCTCCTTCCCTATCTCCAGTCTACTCCATCCTTCCTTTCCTATTCATGGATTCCTCCTTCCCTATCTCCAGACTACTCGATCCTTCCTTTCCTATTCATGGATTCCTCCTTCCTTATCTCCAGACTACTCCGTTCCTTCCTTTCCTATTCATGGATTCCTCCTTCCCTATCTCCAGGACTACTTCATCCTTCCTTTCCTATTCATGGATTCCTCCTTCCCTATCTCCAGACTACTTCATCCTTCCTTTCCTATTCATGGATTCCTCCTTCCCTATCTCCAGACTACTTCATCCTTCCTTTCCTATTCATGGATTCCTCCTTCCCTATCTCCAGACTACTCCATCCTTCCTTTCCTATTCATGGATTCCTCCTTCCCTATCTCCAGACTACTCCATCCTTCCTTTCCTATTCATGGATTCCTCCTTCCCTATCTCCAGACTACTCCATCCTTCCTTTCCTATTCATGGATTCCTCCTTCCTTTCCTATTCATGGATTCCTCCTTCCCTATCTCCAGACTACTCCATCCTTCCGTTCCTATTCATGGGTTCCTCCTTCCTTATCTCCAGACTACTCCATCCTTCCTTTCCTATTCATGGATTCCTCCTTCCCTATCTCCAGACTACTCCATCCTTCCTTTCCTATTCATGGATTCCTCCTTCCTTTCCTATTCATGGATTCCTCCTTCCCTATCTCCAGTCTACTCCATCCTTCCTTTCCTATTCATGGATTCCTCCTTCCCTATCTCCAGACTACTCCATCCTTCCTTTCCTATTCATGGATTCCTCCTTCCTTATCTCCAGACTACTTCATCCTTCCTTTCCTATTCATGGATTCCTCCTTCCCTATCTCCAGACTACTCCATCCTTCCTTTCCTATTCATGGATTCCTCCTTCCCTATCTCTAGTCTACTCCATCCTCCCTTTCCTTTTCATGGATTCCTCCTTCCTTATCTCTAGACTGCTCCATCCTTCCTTTCCTATTCATGGATTCCTCCTTCCTTATCTCCAGACTGCTCCATCCTTCCATTCCTATTCATGGATTCCTCCTTCCCTATCTCCAGTCTACTCCATCCTTCCTTTCCTATTCATGGATTCCTCCTTCCCTATCTCCAGACTACTCGATCCTTCCTTTCCTATTCATGGATTCCTCCTTCCTTATCTCCAGACTACTCCGTTCCTTCCTTTCCTATTCATGGATTCCTCCTTCCCTATCTCCAGGACTACTTCATCCTTCCTTTCCTATTCATGGATTCCTCCTTCCCTATCTCCAGACTACTTCATCCTTCCTTTCCTATTCATGGATTCCTCCTTCCCTATCTCCAGACTACTTCATCCTTCCTTTCCTATTCATGGATTCCTCCTTCCCTATCTCCAGACTACTCCATCCTTCCTTTCCTATTCATGGATTCCTCCTTGCTTTCCTATTCATGGATTCCTCCTTCCCTATCTCCAGACTACTCCATCCTTCCGTTCCTATTCATGGGTTCCTCCTTCCTTATCTCCAGACTACTCCATCCTTCCTTTCCTATTCATGGATTCCTCCTTCCCTATCTCCAGACTACTCCATCCTTCCTTTCCTATTCATGGATTCCTCCTTCCTTTCCTATTCATGGATTCCTCCTTCCCTATCTCCAGACTACTCCATCCTTCCTTTCCTATTCATGGATTCCTCCTTCCCTATCTCCAGACTACTCCATCCTTCCTTTCCTATTCATGGATTCCTCCTTCCCTATCTCCAGACTGCTCTATCTTTCTAATCGTGATGCATCGCGGAATCAAATCGTTGACATGATAATCGCAATCGAACCGTGAGACCACCGAAGATGCGCACCCTTACTCAGCCCCCCCCCACACACACACATGTATACTTCTTATGCATCAGAACAATTTTACATTTTAGCTATAGGCCTATTGATTCAGTCTGTGGGAACTGGGATCAGTCTGTGCGATCCAATCTACCTTACATAGCAAGAAACATCTAACAGGGGCTCTAATCCTTCTCCACTAATTAAAAACTAAACAAAAAAACAAAACAAAAAAAAACATATATGTCTGTCTTTATTTCTCTCTCTCTCTTGAATACTTAATTATTATTATTATTTCTCTCACGCTCTCATTCTTTATTTTTTTCTTCTCTTTTTTTTTATTATTTTTTATTTATGTATTGATGTCTCACTTTCTTTCCCTCACTCTCTCTTTTTTTTTCCTTTCTCTCTCTCTCTCTTTTATTACAGTACAGACCCCCCCACTACAGACCCCCGCTACAGTGCAGACCCCCCACTACAGTACAGGCCCCCCACTACAGACCCCCGCTACAGTGCAGACCCCCCACTACAGTACAGACCCCCCCACTACAGACCCCAGCTACAGTGCAGACCCCCCACTACAGTACAGACCCCCCACCACAGTACAGACCCCCCACTACAGTACAGACCCCCCCACTACAGACCCCAGCTACAGTGCAGACCCCCCACTACAGTACAGACCCCCCAACTACAGACCCCAGCTACAGTGCAGACCCCCCACTACAGTACAGACCCCCCCACTACAGACCCCAGCTACAGTACAGACCCCCCCACTACAGACCCTCGCTACAGTGCAGACCCCCCACTACAATACAGACCCCCCACTACAGTACAGACCCCCCAGAAGGGAGGTCGCGGAGTGTGTGTCTTGTGCGCTGGCACAGTGCACACACCTGTTACGGGCAGCCTTGCAGTTACGAAATGACTGGACACAATGAATTCACATCAGTACTGTCGTTCATTAAAGGTTGCCATCCGGTCCCAGCTGAGTTGAGTGTCCGGGTTTCAGGGCACCCGACTCCAAACCCGGGCTGTCGGGGGGGGGAAACCCAGTGTTCTGCCGAGAAAGTTCCCCTCGGCGGATAAGGACCCCCCTCTACTGCGCAGGCGCTGCGCCTGTGCAGTAGGAGCTGGCAGAAATAGCCAAATAGTTGTAAATCAGCTGTATACGGCGCCTGTAAGAGGGTCGCTCGCCACGCTTCGGGCACGGCCTCGCTTCGCTCGGTTTTTTTTTTTATTCTCCCTCTAGGTCCACTTGGATGGTGGGGCTTGAACCTGGACCCAGGGCGCAGGCGCCGTGTACAGCTGATTGAAGTTTTTCAGCTTCGGCTATCTCCGGCGGCTCATAGTAGTTCGTACTGCGCAGGCGTTGCGCCTGCGCAGTACAGGGGGGTCCTTATCCGCCGGGGGAACTTTCTCGGCAAGACACCGGAAGGGTGGCAACCCTACAGGTATGTAATCTCGGTCATTACATTTTAGTTGATTAAATCTACTATAAATTTAGTTGAGTAAAATCTTATGTTATTTAGTCTACTAAAACTAGACTAAAACTAAAACAATTCAGATGACTAAAATATGACTAAAACGAAATGACAATTAAAAGTAGATCAAAGTTTGCGGTCAAAATGGTATTGAAAAATGTAAAAAAATTATTTAAAAAAAAAAGGCAAGAAAAACAAAGGGTAACATTTTCATAGCAGTAAATCAGCCAATTCTACAGAAATTCAACAGATAGAATAAGTTCAGCCTCATCATCCCGGAACAATCTGCAGCCGGCCAGCTAAGACCTGTCCTAGGATGCTAATGTGACTTACATGCATATACAGCTGGACCTGCTAATAACCTTAATACAGTTTATATGCTCACATGTGAGAGATAAAAGCAGTTATTTACTGTGACTTTATATATGGATGTCATATAACAGTTGTATATTTGTGTTCACAGAAGCAAACCAGAAAGCATAGAGTTAAGTCTTTGTGACTCTCAGGAGTTTTGCCCAGTAACAGCCAATCTCACACTGAGCAAGAGTCTTGGCCAATCACAGCCAATCTCACACTGAGCAAGGAGTCTAGGCCAATCACAGCCACTCTCACACTGAGCAAGGAGTCTAGGCCAATCACAGCCACTCTCACACTGAGCAAGGAGTCTTGGCCAATCACAGCCAGCCTTACACCTATTATTTTGTCTGCAAATCACCCAGCACATGTTAGATCTCATTTTATCAGAGAGAGGGGACCTGAGCAGATTGGAGATCCAGCCAGAGTTCAGTTTTATGGAAGTAAGTGGCCAAAATAGGTATTTGATCCAGTTATTTATGTTACTATTGTTATAGAATGTGATTAGAACTGTATACTGAACTAGTTATGTGTTCCCTTGTAGTTCCACCAAACAATTCAATCAAATCAAGCAGACAAACGTTTAACCACTTACCAACCGGCCCATAGCTGAATGACGGCTGCAGGGCGATTGGATAACTCTGGGAGGGCGTACTATGACGTCCTCCCAGAATTCCCCTCTCGCCCGCCCCCTGGGGCGCGCACCCGAACCCATCCGTGACCGCTGGGTCCAGAGGACCCGGCGCATCACGGATCCCGGTAAATGGCCGCTGATCGCGGCCGTTTACCATGTGATCGTGCCGTCGAATGATGGCGCGATCACATGTAAACAGACCGGCGTCATCTGATGACGCCGGTTCCTCTCCTCCCCTCCTCTGTACTGATCGGTACACAGTGAGCGGGGAGGGGGATGGATGGATGTCTGCAGCGCTGTGGGCTGTATGTGTAGTGCACAGAGACATCCATCCATCCATCCATGCTCAGCCATCCCTCACTACTCTGCAACGCCCCCGCAATAGCTGTGCAATAGTCTGCAATAGCTGTGCAATAGCTGTGCAATAGTCTGCAATAGCTGTGCAATACCCCCACAATAGTCTGCAATAGCTGTGCAATAAGTCTGCAATAGCTGTGCAATAAGTCTGCAATAGCTGTGCAATAAGTCTGCAATAGCTGTGCAATAAGTCTGCAATAGCTGTGCAATAAGTCTGCAATAGCTGTGCAATAAGTCTGCAATAGCTGTGCAATAAGTCTGCAATAGCTGTGCAATACCCCCGCAATAGTCTGCAATAGCTCCGCAATAGTCTGCAATAGTCTGCAATAGCTGTGCAATAGTCTGCAATAGCTGTGCAATAGTCTGCAATAGCTGTGCAATAGCCTGCAATAGTCTGCAATAGCTGTGCAATACCCCCACAATAGCTGTGCAATACCCCCGCAATAAGTCTGCAATAGCTGTGCAATACCCGTGCAATAAGTCTGCAATACCCAATAGCTGTGCAATAAGTCTGCAATAGCTGTGCAATAAGTCTGCAATAGCTGTGCAATAAGTCTGCAATAGCTGTGCAATAAGTCTGCAATAGCTGTGCAATAAGTCTGCAATAGCTGTGCAATAAGTCTGCAATAGCTGTGCAATAAGTCTGCAATAGCTGTGCAATACCCCCGCAATAGTCTGCAATAGCTGTGCAATAGCTCCGCAATAGCTGTGCAATAGCTCCGCAATAGCTGTGCAATAGCTGTGCAATAGCTCCGCAATAGCTGTGCAATAGCTGTGCAATAGCTGTGCAATACCCCCACAATAGCTGTGCAATACCCCCGCAATAAGTCTGCAATAGCTGTGCAATACCCGTGCAATAAGTCTGCAATAGCTGTGCAATAAGTCTGCAATAGCTGTGCAATACCCCCACAATACTCTGCAATGCTGTGTAGAGGTCGGCCGATATTTGGCTTTTTTTTTACTTAATCGGCATGAGCTGATTGTGCGGACTTGTAAATGACTTCTGTAATATAAGTCAGCATTGACTTAATATATGTATGTATATGTGTGTATATATATAATTTCATATTCAGACAAGTTGTCTGAAGTTTTCTTCTCTCCTCCTCTGGGCAGCCAAGTCTGATAAGAAGATACATTTCTATCTCTTTTGGAACAGACTGAACTCGTGGAGAAGTTTTCAGTTTAACCATTTAAATGCTAAATCTTTTCTGACATTTGTTGCTTACAAGTAAAAATCCTGTATTTTCTGCTAGAAAATCACTTAGAACCCCCAAACATTATATATATATATTTTTTTTAGCAGAGACCCTAGGGAATAAAATAGCGGTTGTTGCAATATTTTATGTCACACGGTATTTGCGCAGCGGTCTTTCAAACGCAATTTAAAAAAAAAATACACTAATGAAATAAAAAAAAAAAAAAAAAAAAAAAAAAAGCAGTAAAGTTGGCCCATTTGTTTTCGTTCAAAAGTTTTGATTACCTGTTTTTGTGTATTTAATATTTAAGATATAGTTGTTTTTTTTTAATCTAAATTCTACATACAAGTGAACTGATTGGAGGTTTGTTTTGTTTAATAAATGTTTAAATATAAAAAATTTTCTGTATCGCTTATTACTTAAGGCTGCCCTCACACTGGAGCGGGCATGGGTTGACGGTAAAACGCTGTTAATTTTAGCGGCGCTTTACCGTCATATTAGCGGCGCTATTCGGCTGCTATCGGGGCGCTTATAACCCAGCTAGCGGCTGAAGAAGGGGTTAAATGCGCCCCTGAAGCGCTGCTGCCGAAACGCTTTGCAGGCGCTTTGGCAGCGGTGCGCATTCATTTCAATGGGCAGGAGTGGTGGGGGAGGGGTATACACCGCTCCAAAGATGCCGCTTGCAGGACTTTTTTTTAACATCCTGCCAGCGCATCGCCTCAGTGTGAAAGCACTCGGGATATCACACAGACTGCAGGGGAGCCGTTTTACAGGCGCTGTTTTTAGCCCAAAAGCGCCTGAAAAACGCCCCAGTGTGAAAGGGGTCTAACTGTTAGATTTTATGAGATGAAGGGAAAAAAAAAAAGAAATCGGCCCTAAAAAATCGGCCCTAAAAAATCGGCCATCGGCCACCGCGATTTCTAAATATCGGCTTTGGCATCGGCCAGAGAAAAACCCATATCGGTCGACCTCTAATGCTGTGCAATACTCTGCAATGCTGTGCAATACTCTGCAATGCTGTGCAATACTCCCGCAATGCTGTGCAATACTCCCGCAATGCTGTGCAATACTCCCGCAATGCTGTGCAATACTCCCGCAATGCTGTGCAATACTCCCGCAATGCTGTGCAATACTCCCGCAATGCTGTGCAATACTCCCGCAATGCTGTGCAATACTCCCGCAATGCTGTGCAATACTCCCGCAATGCTGTGCAATACTCCCGCAATGCTGTGCAATACTCCCGCAATGCTGTGCAATACTCCCGCAATGCTGTGCAATACTCCCGCAATGCTGTGCAATACTCCCGCAATGCTGTGCAATACTCCCGCAATGCTGTGCAATACTCCCGCAATGCTGTGCAATACTCAGCTGTACTCGGCCTCTGTATGTGGCCAGGCTGTGGAAGTCTCACACATGTGGTATCGCCGTACTCAGGAGGAGCAGGAGAATCTATTTTGGGGTGTCATTTTTGGTATGTACATGTTATGTGGTAGAAATATTGTATAAATGGACAACTTTGTGTTTAAAAAAAAAAAAGCGTTTTAACCACTTCCCGCCCGCCGGCCGTCATACAACGTCCTTGACTTTGTGCGGAGATATCTGAATGATGGGTGCAGCTACAGGCATCATTCAGATATCAGCTTTTTCAGCCGGCGATTCCCTACACCATGAGAACGATTATAGCGGCTGTTCCACTGCTTGATCGTTCTTATGGGAGGCGAGAGGGGATGTCCCCCCCCCCCCCCCCGCGCTTCTACCGACTCACCGCTACAATCGAAGCCAGGATCGTTTTTTGTTTTTTGTTTTTTTTATTATTTCAGGCTTCCCAGCCTAGAGGTGAGATGTGGGGTCTTATTGACCCCATATCTCACTGTAAAGAGGACCTGTCATGCCATATTCCTATTACAAGGATGTTTATATTCCTTGTAATAGGAATAAAAGTGGAAAAAAGCATCAAACTAAAGTAAAATGAACAATAAAAAAAATATTTTTTTTTTAAAGCGCCCTTGTCCCTGTGTGCGCGCATGCAGAAGCGAACGCATACGTAAGTCCCGCCCACATATGAAAACGGTGTTCAAACCACACATGTGAGGTATTGCTGCGATCGGTAGAGCGAGAGTAATAATTTTGGTCCTAGTCCTCCTCTGTAACTCAAAACATGTAACCAGTAAAAAATTTTAAAGCGTCGCCTATGGGGACTTTTGAGTAGCAAAGTTTGGCGCCATTGCACAAGCGCGTGCAATTTTGAAAGGTGACATGTTGGGTATCTATTTACTTGGCATAACTTCATCTTTCACATTATGCAAAAACATTGGGCTAACTTTACTGTTTTGGTTTTTGTAAAGCACAAAACAGTTTTTTTTTTTTTTTTTTTTTTTTTTCCAAAAAAACGCGTTAAAATTGCTGCGCAAATACCAGAGGGAGATAAAAAGTTGCAACGACCGCCATTGTATTCTCTAGGGTCTTTGCTAAAAAAACATATAATGTTTTGGGGTTCTATGTAATTTTCTAGCAAATAAATGATGATTTTTACATGTAGGAGAGAAATGTCAGAATTGGCCTGGGTGCTCCAGAACGCCTGAAGGTGCTCCCTGCATGTTGGGCCTCCGTATGTGGCCACGCTGTGTAAAAGTCTCACACATGTGGTATCGCCGTACTCGGGAGTAATAGCAGAATGTGTTTTTTCAGGTGTAATTTGTGGTATGCATATGCGGTGTGTGAGAACCCCTGTTTTTAACGCATACTGTTAGACAGGTCAATTGGTTGTCTGCGAGCTGGTGGTAAGTAGGCTTGGAATTTTTTCCTGGGCATTCCCCAGGTTTTGTTGGTATCGGTGTGTGAGAAATAACCTGCTAATATGACAATTTTGTGGGGGAAAAAAAGTAAAAAAAAAAAACCTTGATTTTGCAAAGAATTGTGGGAAAAAATGACAACTTCAAAAAACTCACCATGCATCATTCTAAATGCCTTGGAATGTTTTCTTTCCAAAAAGGGGTTATTTGGGGGGTATTTGTACTTTTCTGGCATGTTAGGGTCTCAAGAAATGAGATAGGCCGTCAGTACTTCAGGTGTGATCAATTTTCAGATATTCGCACCATAGCTTTTGGACTCTATAACTTTCACAAAGACCAAATAATATCCACCGATTTGGGTTAATTTTACCAAAGATATGTAGCGGTATAAATTTTGGCCAAAATATATGAAGGAAAATTACTAATTTGCAAAATATTATAACAGGAATGAAGAAAAATGTATTTTTTTACCGATTTTTCAGTCTTTTTTTCTTTTACGGCGCAAAAAATAAAGAACCCAGCGGTGATTAAATACCACCAAAAGAAAGCTCCATTTGTGTGGAAAAAAAGGACAAAAATTTCATATAGATATAGTGTTGCATGACTGAGTAATTGTCATTCAAAATGTGAGAGCACCAAAAGCTGAAAATTGGTCTGGTTAGGAAGGGGGTTTAAGTGCCCAGTTGTCAAGTGGTTAAACAAGCAAATAAGCGTGCAAACTGCAATCTCAAACAAGTAAAACTATTTCTTAGCAGCTGTTCCGCCACTTGATCGTTCTAAGACCCCATGCACACAGGGACGACTTGTCAGGCCACCTAGTCGCCTGACAAGTCGCCTCCCGTTCTGTGCTATGGAACTGTTCTAAGGGGAGCGACGCAAGTCGCTCCGACTTAGAAAAAGGTTCCTGTACGACTTCGGGGGCAACTTGGGCCGACTTGCATAGACTTCTATACAGAAGTTGTTTTGCAAGTCGCCCGGGCAGTCGTTTGCAGGTTGCCTCGCTGAGGCGACCTGCAAGTCGTGTTGCCCCTGTGTGAATGGGGTCTTGCGGGAGGGGACGCCTCCTGCCCCCCTCCGGTGCTTGTACCGTCTCACCGCTTCCATCGGTGAGTCGGACACAGGATCCGCCAGCCCCGGATGGTGATCATAGAGATTTCCGGCGGACCAGATGGTCGCTGGAGTCTCTATGATTGTTCGGAGGCTGTGCGCGATGTTATGACGCCACGCCCATAACATAGAGACTGCCATCAGTGGCCATCAGCGGTGCAACCATCACCCACCAGTGCCCTGCCCTGTCACCCGCTGTATGTGGCCAAGCTGTGTAAAAGTCTCACATGTGGTATCCCCATACTCAGGGGGAGTAGCAGAATGTATTTTGGGGTGTCATTTTTGCTATGTATTTGCTATGTGTTGGAAATATCTTCTAAATGGACAACTTTGTGTAAAAAAAAAAAAAAAAAAAAAAAAAAAAAAGGGCGTTTTATTTTCCAAAAACATCTGGAAAAAAAATAACCGTTCAAAAGACTCATTATGCCTCATAGATTATACGTTGGGGTGTTTGCTTTCCAAAATGGGGACATTTTGTGGGCAATTCCATTGTCCTGGTGCTCCAGGGCCTTCAAAAGTGTAATAGGTGGTTGGGAAATGAGATGTGCAATTTACGCTCGTAGGTCGCCTGATGGTGCTACTTCAATGTTGGGCCTTTGTATGTGGCCAGGCTGTGTAAAAGTCCCACACATGTGGTATCGGTAAGAGTAGCAGAATGTATTTTGGGTTGTAATTTGTTGTATACATATGCTCTGTGAGAGAAATAACCAGTTAATATGAAAAAACAAAACAAAAAAAATCTTTCTTTTTGCAAAGAATTGTGGGGAAATAATTACAACTTAAAAATACTCACCATGCTACTTAATACCTTGGAATGTCTACTTTCTAAAAAGGGGTCATTTGGGGGGTATTTGTTAGGGGTGCAATGGATCGTCATCAATCCGTGATCCGATCCGCGGAGGTTGATCTGTACGGGACACCTCTGTGGCTTCGGCCATAGGAAAGGCCGCGGCTTTGGCCTAGCTCCGGAGCAGCGGCCATCTTGGTACACCCAGCGGCCGTTTAGCACGTCGAATGACGGAGCGATCACTTGTAACAAACCAGCGTCATATCATGACGCCGGTTCCTCTCTCTCCCCTATGTGTACTGATCTGTACAGTGGAGGGGAGAGATCAGATGGCAACAGTGCCAGTACTCTGCAATGCCCTGGCAATACTCTGCCATACCCGGCCAATATACCCGCCAATACTCTGCCAATAGGGAGATTGTGGATATTACTGTGGGGGAGATTTTTTTTTTTGTTGTTGATCCGTACCGTGACTCCTGATCCGAGGAACAATCCGAACCGTGGGTTTTTTGATCCGTTGCACCCCTAGTATTTGTACTTTTCTGACTTGTTAGTACCTCAAGAAATGAGATTCACCTGATGTACTGAAGGCCTGATCAGATGTTTTCAGTGATTGGCACCATAGTTTGTAGACTCTCTAACTTTCACAAAGACCAAATAATATACACTAATTTGGATAATTTTTACCAAAGATATATAGCAGTATAAATTTTGGCCAAAATTTATGAAGAAAAATTACTAATTTGCTAAATGTTTTTGACAAAAACAAAGGCAATTTTTCACAAAATTTACGGTCTTTTTTTATTTATAGAAAATATGTGTTAAATACCGCGCTGCCAAAAAGATATGAGCAGCTGACAAACAAGTGATCTAAACCTGTGCAAAACAAAGTGAAAATTATACACAAGTGCAGCGCATATATAATGATTATCTGTAGTTCTGAACATACGAAAAAGCAAGAGATATTAATAATTTGTGCAAATAATTAAATTAGCACACTGATTGAACAGAAGTCCAAAAAATGTCCATTTTTAAATGTATGTACATCAAAGAATAAAAAATGTAGTGAGTTCATCAAGGTGTATATGAACACCAGAAAAAGTGTAGAAAAATAATGATGGCGTAGTGTTGATAGCAGATCCACCACCGTGTAGAAAAGTGGGGGGCTTACCAAAGTGATTGGACACAGACGGGTATACACCAGCTGTGCCAATAAGGCTTGTATAGATGAGGATCTCTAAAGATGCAGTGAAGAAAACCAAAATATGGAAAGGTAATACTGTAGTGTTGATAGCAGATCCACCACCATATGGAAAAATGGGGGGCTTACCAGAACAATTGGACACAGACAGGCGTACACCTACTGCGCCAATTAGGCTTGTATAGATGAGGCTCTCTGGAAATATGGTAAGGATAACCAGGATGCTTGTAAGGGTTGTATATGGCAGAAGTAAATCCGGTCAGATATCCACAGCATATATAAAAAAGATGCAAAGCACATAGCATAATACTGTATAAAAAAAGCTTTACAGCCCATTTATTAAAGATAAAAAACACTCACATTTGTGAAGATAAAAAACAGCGCTGAGAGTAAATGAAAGACAAGGCAGTGTGGGTAGCATTAGCAAGCGGGATCCTGGTTATCCTTACCATATTTCCAGAGATCCTCATCTATACAAGCCTAATTGGCGCAGTAGGTGTACGCCTGTCTGTGTCCAATTGTTCTGGTAAGCCCCCCATTTTTCCATATGGTGGTGGATCTGCTATCAACACTACAGTATTACCTTTCCATATTTTGGTTTTCTTCACTGCATCTTTAGAGATCCTCATCTATACAAGCCTTATTGGCACAGCTGGTGTATACCCGTCTGTGTCCAATCACTTTGGTAAGCCCCCCACTTTTCTACACGGTGGTGGATCTGCTATAAACACTACGCCATCATTATTTTTCTACACTTTTTCTGGTGTTCATATACACCTTGATGAACTCACTTACTATATTTTTTATTCTTTGATGTACATACATTTAAATGGACATTTTTTGGACTTCTGTTCAATCAGTGTGCCAATTTAATTATTTGCACAAATTATTATCTCTTGCTTTTTCGTATGTTCAGAACTACAGATAATCATTATATATGCGCTGCACTTGTGTATAATTTTTTTATTTATAGCATAAAAAAACCCATTAGTGATTAAATACCACCAAAAGAAAGCTCTATTTGTGTGAAAAAAAGGACACAAATTTCATTTGGGTACAGTGTTGCATGACTGAGTAATGGTCATTCAAAGTGTGAGAGCACCGAAAGCTGAAAATTGGTCTGGGCAGGAAGGGGGTTTAAGTGCCCTGTATTGAGGTGGTTAAGCCGAACCGGCGACCCTATGCTGTATGGTTACTTCTTTTGGATACGTCCTCCAACCGTCACTAGGCCCCTCTATAGACCAGCACGCCACGTGATCTCTCCAAGACGGGTCCCCCCCTGGGATCTCCTCGGTTGTCCAGCTTTGTCACACAGGACCGACAGCTCAGGACCATTCCTCAGCCGCGGTGGTAGGCCCCAGACAAGCCTCTGGACCCCACCCCTGCGCCGCTGTATCGTGGGCCTCCCGAACGGGGGACCACGAGGTAGCTCCTTAACACATACCTGTCGGCCAGGAGGGCCAGCAGGTGGCTGTAAAACGAACCCCAAAATATGGCATCTGTCCCATAAATACCCTCTTCCCAGAATGCAACTCGGAGGACCACCTCCACAGAGCTTGCCTCCGAGACAGAGGAGCATCCATACACTTTGACACGTTGCCTTTCCAACCCTGACCAGTGGCAACAGCGACACCCACCGGTCAGCACGGAAACACACACAACGTCAGCCAAGCTGGAACAGAGGCAAACTTTTACCTTCCGAACGCCCAAATTACTAAATTTACCTAACATGCGGTAGATTGCAAATCTACCAGCGCTACACTTTATACAACACGTTTGTACATGCACTGCCTGCTGCTAAATTGAGAGAGAGAGAGAGAGATGGTGTTCCTGCCCAAATGATACTTTTCAAATAAAAATACCCCTATAATACACAAGCTTAATGTATTCTAGTAAAGTTAGTCTGTAAACTAAGGTCTGTTTTGTTAGTTTATAGCAGTAGTTTATTTTATAAACTTACAGCAGGCCGTGGCCATCTTAAGTGTGGGAATCTGAAGCCAGACTGTATTTCTTCCTGGATCTCATCCTTGCAGATCTCGCACATGCTCAGTGCAGCCCAAGCAGTGTAATAGGTTTCAGGTCAGGTTTCCACAGCAACGGCAGTGTCAGAGGAAGTTGCCCCTTCCCAGAAGGCATTGCAAACAGGAAATGGTGCGATGGGCCACGGCCAGGGAGGAGGAAGTGAAAAATTAATACAGCAGATATACAGTAGGTGCTGAGAAAAAAAAATTAAAAATATTCAATTTGTTTACAGTGCACAGTTTAGTGAGGGATGCTGAAGAGTTGTAAAAGTGGGTGGAACTCCACTTTAATAAAGAAGATATCATAAAGGTTTGCTGTGCTCTTTAAACCTACTGCTTCCATAGAACGGCGCTAGAGGAATTATACAGTAAAAGAGTCTTGTTTGGACTAAAAGGTCAGAGATTACAATTCTTCTAATGCCACAGCGCATAAGGCACTTCATAGTGCTGTGCCTGCCACACAATCCACTCCCTGTTTAGGGGGGGGGGCATAAAACCTTTAGAATTATGTTGCTCCAATTATAGATTTTATTTTTTATTTAAAACTTTTGAAAAGTGTTGCTTTTATAACCAATGGGTTGGTATTTGGGGCTCTGTATCTTTGAACCTCCACAGTAAAATCATACCGTATTGTAAGATGTCATAGAGGGGGGTGTGTATGACACATCTGCGTTGTGAACATATTGGTCCAATGGGAGATTTTGTTTCTGACCCACTTTGAAGTATTACAAAAAAAAGTCAGTTTGGAACCAATGGGTTCATATTTGGAGCCCTGTATCTTTTAAATTTGCACAGTAAAATCATACTATATTGTAAATGTTAGAGAGGGTGATGTATGTGTGACAACTCTGTGTAATCATTATTTTATATATTACATTATGTTATATTTAGTTTTACTGTGTTGAAAATTCTACCAAAAAAACTTGTCTGATAGCGAGACCACTGAATTGCAACTGTCTGATGGCTTCACTCCAGTGAGAAGAGAGGGGGGAGGAATATGCCTTTATATGTGTCAGTATAGGAAGACTGTAAGCCAGGGCTCAACAAACCCCGGGCGCCAGGTCGCATTTGCGACTAGAATTAGCGACCTGGGGCGGCACAGCTGGGGGTATCCCGTCTCTGTGCGGACTCCGACCCCTCCCAGTGCGATCTCGGGCTGCGCCGGCCGTTAATTGAGGCCGGGGCTTTGCGGCCTTCTTCGGTCCTTCTGTAGTACTTCTGGAATCTGGCGCCATCTTGTGGTGGCCGTTGGTATTACAACCAGCAATGCTAATGCAAAGTACCTGCCTGTTTTCACTGCCCGCCCATCTCCTTCCCAAAGTGGAGAAGAGAAGGAAGTGAATGTGGGGATAGCCTTTTTTTTTTTTTTTCGTAATAGCTATTTTTATTTATTTATATTTATATAAAAACTGTATTTATTTTTTTCCTAATTAAAATTAATTTATTTGTTGTCTCCCTGCTTGACCCCTTTCACATGGGCTGTCTGATCAGGTTCGCCTGTCTGTTTTTCAGGCGGACCTGATCAGACCCTTAGAGCCCTTTCACACCGAGCCGCGGGGGGCATCGGCGGTAAAGCGGCGCTATTTTTAGCGCTGCTTTACCGTCGTTTTAGTGACGCTATTCGGGCCTCTAGCGGGGCAGTCTTTCTGTGTAAATTTAAGATTAGTTATTTTTTATATTGAAAATAAAGCTTTGTCGGTCGTTTAAAAAAAAAAAAAACTGGCTCCTAACTGCTTTAGCTGGCTCCTAGATTCCAAGCAAATTTGTCAAGCCCTGCTGTAAGCAGTATAGTGTAGGTCTCAGTGTAGTGTAGTGGTCAGTATAGTCGGTGTGGACAGTATAGTCAGGGTAGTGGACAGTGTAGTGTAGTTCTCAGTATTGTGGTCAGTATAGTGTAGTGGACAGTATAACAGTTCTGCGGTCTCCATGTTCTCTCCTCATTGCCGTGGTCTCCGTGTCTCCTTCAGAGTCCTTCAGTCTCTATTCATCCCCCTCCCCCCAATTAGTCTGGCAGTCTCTGTAATTCCCTCCACCACTTTAGCGGTCTCTGTGTTCAGCCCCGTCCCCCACGTAGTCCTGCAGTCCCTGTGCCCCCCCCATCACTCTTGCGGTCTTGGTGTCCCCCCCCCCCCCACCACCACCACCACCACGAGTCCTGCGGTCTCCTGTTCCCAATACCGGGAACGGCCAGGGTCTCCAATACCGGGAACGGCCAGGGTCTCCAATACCGGGAACGGCCAGGGTCTCCAATACCGGGAACGGCCAGGGTCTCCAATACCGGGAACGGCCAGGGTCTCCAATACCGGGAACGGCCAGGGTCTCCAATACCGGGAACGGCCAGGGTCTCCAATACCGGGAACGGCCAGGGTCTCCAATACCGGGAACGGCCAGGGTCTCCAATACCGGGAACGGCCAGGGTCTCCAATACCGGGAACGGCCAGGGTCTCCAATACCGGGAACGGCCAGGGTCTCCAATACCGGGAACGGCCAGGGTCTCCAATACCGGGAACGGCCAGGGTCTCCAATACCGGGAACGGCCAGGGTCTCCAATATCAAAGCCAAAACCATCTAATAACAGGAACAGCCAGGCCTCCCATATTCAGGTACAGTGAGGACCCTCCATATCAGATAAAGCAGGGTCTCCTGAACACTTGGCAAAACCCAGACCCCCAATAGTAGGTACAGCAAGGACCCCTAATATTGGGTATACCCAGGACCCCTCAATACAAGATACACAACTGGAACCCCCAAATATTAGGTACAACCGGAATCCCAATAGTAGGTACAGGCAGAGCCCCCAATAATACCAAGAACAGCCAGTATCCCCTAACAGGTAAAGCCAGAACTCTGTAGTATTATATACAGCCAGGATGCCCTAATATTGGGTACAGACAGCCCCCCTCAATATTATTTACACCCAAGACCCCCAATATTACAGCCCCTTCCCCCACTCTGACGCTTGTAGAGGGGAATAGCCTGTGGTGAATAGCTTCCCTCTCTCCTCAATCTGCACAAAATAAATCAGATATTTCTTGCTGGATTCTATAACCCAATTCTGTAGATGGGGAATGGACTTTATTATATGAGGGTGCAGCCCCCACATGTCCTATTATACAGGGACAGTCCTCATCCTGCACCCCCATCTCTGACCTGCGCCCCCCCCCCTTTTTTTCACATCTCAGTATAAAGCAAAACTGATTTTTATTATTCAAAGGTGAAAATCACATCCAGTCATTCTGCATTTTGGTTTCTATGACCTCCAAAAACATTTGTTTATAAAAACTGAACAAGAACCATTCATTATTTGTTAATGTTTTTATTAATTAACAATGAATTATTTATTAATGAACAATATGTATTACTATTTATTAAGGATTACGTATTTTATTTTTTTTATGAATTATTCATTTGTATTTATTAACAATGACCTCTGTATTATTATTTTACTAAATAACAATTTATTATTTATCAATTGTGTATTATTTCAATAATTAACAATTCAATATGTATTCTTATTTTATGAACAATTACCTCTGTATTATTTTTACTAATTAACAATCTTACATATTATTTCAATAATTAGCAATTCAATATTTAACATTTTTTATAAATAAATAATTCATTATGTATTCGTTCATAATAATAATAATAATAATAATAATATCCCAGATAACAACAATCCATCAGCTTACTAGGCAAACCCCCTTCCTGCCCAGACCAATTTTCAGATTTCAGCGCTGTCACACTTTTGAATGACAATTACGCGGTCATGCAACACTGTACTTATATGACATTTTTATCATTTTTTTTCACACAAGGAGCTTTCTTTTGGTATTTAACCTCGTCGCGCCCGCGCTATAGCCGAAAGACAGCCGCAGCGTGGACGCTAATTGCCGGGAAGCCGCCCCTGGACGTCGTGCTGTTTACTTCCGCGATGCGCGCTCCCGCAGGCGCGCATCGGGGAAGTTCTGTGCTGGCCGTGTCCCTTGGACACAGCCAGTCACAGATTGCTGCAAACGGCCAATCATAGCGGCCGTTTTCAGCGTGATCGGCGGTACCAATGAGAGATGATCTCATATGAGATCATGTCTCATCGCCGGCTCTCCCTCCTCACACAGAGGCAGCGTGTGAGGAGGGAGAGAGAACCGCTGCGGCGGTAAGTAAAAAAAACTAAAGAAAATCTGTCCCCACTGTCATGTCGCTGTCAGTGTCACGTATTAGTGTCACGTGTCATCAGTGCCACGTCAATGTCACGTGTCATTGTCCTGGTTCTCCAGGGCCTTCAAAAATGTAATAGGTAGTCAACAAGTTAGATGTGTAATTTATGCTTCTAGAACATGTGATGGTGCTCCCTGCATGTTGGGCCTCTCTATGTGGCCAGGCTGTGAAAGTCCCACACATGTGGTATCCCCATACTCAGGAGGAATAGCAGAATGTATTTTGGGGTGTTATTTTTGGTATATACATGCCATGTGAGAGAAATAACCTATTACAATGACAATTTTGTGGGGGGGGGGGAAATCTTCATTTTGCAAAGAATTGTGGGAAAAAATGACATCAAAAAGCTCACCATGCATCTTACTAAATACCTTGGAATGTCTACTTTCAAAAAAGGGGTCATTTGGGGGGTATTTGTACTGTCCTGACTTGTTCGGGTCGCAAGAAATGAGATAGGCCTCAGTACATCAGGTGTGATCAATTTTTTTTATTTTTTTTATTTTTTTTTTATGATTTGCACCATAGTTTGTAGACTCTTTAACTTTCACAAAGACCAAATAATTTCCACTAATTTATGTTATTTTTACCAAAGATGTGTAGCAGTATAAATTGTGGCCAAAATTTATGAAGAAAAATTAATAATTTGCAAAATTTTATCACAAACTAAGAAAAATGCGTGGGTTTTTTTTTTTTTTTTTTCAAAATTTTCTCTTTTTAATTTATAGCTTAAAAAATAAAAAACCCAGAGGTGATCAAATACCACCAAAAGAAAGCTCTATTTGTGTATATATAAAAAAAAAAGACAAAAAATTAATTTGGGTACAGTATTGCATGACTGAGTAATTGTCATTCAAAGTGTGAGAGCACCGAAAGCTGAAAATTGGTCTGGGCAGGAGGGGGTTTAGGTGCCCAGTTGTCAAGTGCTTAATTACAGCTGGGGTTTTTATTTTTTGCTAAACAAAAAAGATGGAAATTTTTTTTAAAAGAAAAAAAATTATGTTTCATAGTTATAACATTTTGCAAACAGGTAATTTTTATCCTTCATTGATATGTGCTGATGAGGCTGCACTGGTGGGCAGTGATAGGCACTGATGGGTGGCACTGTGGACACTGATGGGTGGCACTGATAAGTGGCTGGGGGGCTGGTGGTCATCTTATTAAAACGTATGTCAAGGCAAATGTTTTTTTAGCTAGGTCTTGGATGGAGTGGGAAAGGACTGGAGCCCCCAGTGAAGCATTTACTACTATCCAGAACTCCCATCACTTCCTGTCCTGCTGACATTTATTCAAACAGGATGTGAGGGGAAGTCTCCAACAGCAAC
Organism: Lithobates clamitans; assembly: GCA_037952925.1. Lineage (NCBI taxonomy): Eukaryota > Metazoa > Chordata > Amphibia > Anura > Ranidae > Lithobates > Lithobates clamitans. The sequence goes on from JBBGZY010001875.1 coordinate 291,249, forward strand.
ACAGACAGAAATGGAAATACTTTTATTTATTTTTTTAGGGGGGGGTTGAATGTTTTAAGTTCTAAAATATAGATCAATAAGTCCCATGTTTGGTAATGATTTTTTTATTACTTTATGTTTATAGGTGATTATCCAGATGGCCAAATTACAAATTATGATCAAGCTGGCGGGACAGCTGAGAAGTAAAGTTCCGTGAGACGGGGAAAAATGACGTTCCGTCGGGCGGGATGGACGGTAACCGCCTGGAATCTTTATCACAACCAACCAGTAAGTAAACTGTCACTTCCAAGGAAGACTCATGGCTCAAGACGTTCTGAAGGCCCCAAAAGGCTCCAACGTGCAATGAGATCCTTCCAAAGCAATCATTCATAATTTATTATTATAATAATTATATGATCTTTATTATTATAATTATTATATATAATCAATTATTAATAATTATAATAATTATTTATAATAATTATTGTTATTGAATTAATAATTCAGATGTCGTTGTTATGCTGTCTTTTTTTGGATGGCTGATGCTGATTGGTTCCTTTAGCTTTAATAATTATATTTTTTCTCTCTCTTCCGTTAGAGATACTACTGATAGACATGGTCCTTATAGGGATGTTAACCACGATTACAGTACTCATGCTGGTCAGCCTCTGCGCGTTCATGCGTGTCCGGTAAGTGTTCTTTGGTATTTACAGAAATTACTAACCTAGAATCGCGGGGGGTCTATTTATAAAAGTTGCCACAGGAATTTCCCCTATTTTTCCAATTGGAAAAAAATGTGTGGATCCTGGGTGAAAGTTGGTTGAATCTTGGGTGTAAACATTTATAAATAGACCCCAAACTGTATGTAAAATCCCAAAACAATTTTTCGGCACGTTGGCATACAGAGTTGTCAAGCTAATTTCTTTTTTTTTTTTTTTTTTTTTTTTTTTTGAGGGAGTCGTTTGCAAAGGGTCTTGCCTGGTGAAAAAGTGCGAACAAGATATGGTGAAAAATACTCCTGCGCTGGTGAGATCGTTTGCTATAAAACAAAGGTAGTATTGTAGTCAGAGATAGGACTGGGGGAGATGATGGAGCGTGTCCCGCTGCCTTAGCTGACCAGGGGTGGTCTGCAAAGGACTGTTTAGTAGGAAGTGGATGGAAGGCGCGTGATCAGACGCTTACATCAAGAAATGTATGGTTTATTTATGTAAAAGAATACAGACATATAGTTATATAGATATAAAATCATACAAATACTACATAATATTATAAAAAAAAAAAAAAAGAAAAACAGGTAACAAAATAAGTACTAGGAAGTTAAAATTGGGGTGTGCCCATATTGAGGCAGGTATTTAAGAAATGCTGACGTGTTTTGAGGAAAACCTCTTCATCAGAGCCAGGAGAACTGGAGCACAGTCTGTATGGGCCGGGAAAATGTGTATATGTATGTAGATAGAGAGATATAGATAGATATAGAGATATAGATAGATATAGAGATATATATATAGAGATATATATAGATATAGATAGAGATATATATATATATATATATATATATATATATATATATATATATATTACAGATTTATGTGTATATATACATTTATTTTGTGCATATTGTTTATATCTATACATATGCGTTTTTAGATTTTTATGTACATTTGATATATGCATTTGTGTAGATTTCCATTTGAATGAACACATTTTTTGTTTTTGCACAAACCACATGGCCATCTTTGTGCCCCCATTTGTGCTTTCCGTGAACAGGGGCATACCTCCACACATCTGTTCCGGCACAGCGTTTTACGTGCTGGCAGAGTATTTACACGCATGCGCATGTCCTTTGGACAAACGCACAACCGGTTTTACCATGCGGAGAGACAATATCTCTCAATGTGTCTCAGTGCACTTTCTACTTCATTTACCATTGCCCCCCCCCTCATATGCATATATATTTTTATTTTTTTATGCGTTTGTATTATGTATGTGTATGCGTAGATTTTTTCATTTGTATGTATTTAGACTACAATCTCATGTTCTGTGCTTCAAAATCCCACTACCTATCATTAATTCTTTGTACTGATATGGTAATTTTTATTTCTAATATATTTATATTATATACTTTTTAGCATTTTATGAATGCATTTTTCAATGTAAACTTATCTTACGTCTCCAGTCTGTAGTGTACGGTATATATTCTTATTTATACCCCATCTAGAACACCTGGGTATGGAACTTGGAATAATCGTCCATCACAGGACACATCCTCCTACTAGCCACACCACCTCTCCCCATGTACACATGTCGGCCTACCGGCCCATACAGACTGTGCTCCAGTTCTCCTGGCTCTAATGAAGAGGTTTTCCTCGAAACGCGTCAGCATTGCTTAAATACCTGCCTAAATATGGGCACACCCCAATTTTAACTTCCTAGTACTTATTTTGTTACCTGTTTTTCCTTTTTTTTTTTTTTAATAATATTATGTAGTATTTGTATGATTTTATATCTATATGACTATATGTCTGTATTCTTTTACATAAATAAACCATACATTTCTTGATGTAAGCGTCTGATCACGCGCCTTCCATCCACTTCCTACTAAATCTTGCCTGGTGATCCTGCCAGTGACTTATTATTCCTGCAACGGACCAAGCTGTCCAGCACAAACGACCGTTACTAGGAAGCCCCAGTCTCAGCTATTAAATGGTCCCGACAACGGTCAGTGAACCCTGCCGGTGACGGCACTATGGGGCCTCTTTATAGAAAATTTGGTGGATGAACATCACAAGCATTCACCCAGCCATCCGGAATTGTAGCTGTATTTTGCTTAATGTGCTGATTTCCTATGATCATCAGCTCCATCTAGTGGCCATAATGTTTTTTTTTTTGTTTTTGTTTTTTTTTTTAAACTTGAAATGGGTCAATTTAGGAAAATACCACATTTAAGGACACTAGATGGCGCTGACGATCATAAGAAATTAAGATATTGAGCAAAATATGGTCAAAATTTTTGATAGCTGGGCAAATGGCTTGTGACATTTATCCACCCATTTGTAATTAGTAGCAGACTTTTTTTCCCCCCCTTAATATTTCATTGGTGACCCTGCCAATAACACACCTTTTGTGTTAGGATGGCCATGCCTACTCCTCCACTGCATTTATGGAGGAACAGCATTGTCACCCTAGAACAGGACTCCATAAAACAGGGAAGGTGTTCTATAGTCCACATACCGTGTTTCCCCGATAGTAAGACACCCCCGATTGTAAGACGTATCGGGAGTTTCAGAGGGGTCAGCTAATATAAGCCATACCCCGAAAGTAAGACATATGTCTTACTTTCGGGGAAACACGGGGGGATTTGCCTGCAGTGAAGTGCGGTACCCCTCCTTCTCTGTCCCCCTCCGTTCTCCCCCTCCGTTCCGCTTTCCTCCTCTGTGCCTCCCCGCTGTCCCCTCCGTTCCCCCCTCCTTCTCTGTCCCCCTCCGTTCTCCCCCTCCGTTCCGCTTTCCTCCTCTGTGCCTCCCCGCTGTCCCCTCCGTTCCCCCCTCCTTCTCTGTCCCCCTCCGTTCTCCCCCTCCGTTCCGCTTTCCTCCTCTGTGCCTCCCCGCTGTCCCCTCCGTTCCCCCCTCCTTCTCTGTCCCCCTCCGTTCTCCCCCTCCGTTCCGCTTTCCTCCTCTGTGCCTCCCAGCTGTCCCCTCCGTTCTCCCCTCCTTCTCTGTCCCCTCCGTTCTCCCCCTCCTTCTCTGTCCCCTCCGTTCTCCCCCTCCGTTCCTCCGTCCTCCCCCTCCTTCCCTTGTGAATAGACAGAGTCAGCTGACTCTGTCCATTCACATAACTGAAACATTGTAATCTGCTGTGATTACAATGTGTCAGTTTATGAATGGAGAGAAGCCGATGTCTTCTCTCCTTTCATTGTCAGTGCAGCTGACGCTGCAGAGAAAGGGACTGGGGAATCTCTATCCTCTGTCTCTTTCTCTGTCTCAAGGGGGAGATATCAGAGGTCTGTTAAGACCCCTGATATCTCACCAAAGCCCCCCAACAGGGCTGATTAAAAAAAAAAACAAAAAAAAAAAAACATATTGCAATAAAGAATAAAAAAATTTTTTTTTTCCCAATATAAGACATACCCCGAAAGTAAGACATAGTGGGGCTTTTAGGGATAAAAAGAAAGTAAGACACTGTCTTACTTTCGGGGAAACACGGTAGACAGCCAGGAACAATGTAACTGATAAGAGCGCAGTACAGGAAGCTATAAGCTCACAATATTTCTGGCAGGATAAATAGGTATATTTTTGTAGATATCGAACAGATATAACAAAACGCCCCCAACTGTGTTATTAACAGACCAAAATGGTGCAAATAAAAGAAGAACATTGTTAGGGATTATATACACTTTAAGAAAAATGTGATGTTTCCCATGTATTATAATATTAGCGCTTACACAATGATGATGGTTTTAACAATTTCTTTTCTTTTTTACAGTCGTGCGCGTGAAAAGACATTAGAAAAGATAAAAAAAATAGGGGAAGCAGAAATAAAAAAAACACCACAGATGTCAAAATAAAAAAGTAAATAGTGTTCTGATAGTGTGAGTCTGATTTTCAATTATTTTTATTAAGATATTTTCTACATAAAAACATTCCATAGCAATTCATTTCAAAACCTTATACATAAGGTTTGTTAGGGATTATATACACTTTTTTTTTTTTTTTTTTTTTTTCTTGTGGGATCTCTATAATGGGTCTGTTATTGTCTTTATATGATTGCCTTTGGCCATGAACATAGAGTGTGTGTGTGTGTATATATGTATATATGTATATATATATATATATATTTATTTATTTATTTATTTATACTAGTGGAGAGTTTTTTGTATTTTCTTTTTCTTCATTGCATTTTTCAGCCCCCAGCATTTTTATGCGATTTTTATTCATCAGCAATTTTGTATAATTTTTACAAAATATATCTAAATTTGCTTTCTTTTTTAGGGTTGGAAATTCCCCTTTCTCTATCTGTAGCCCAAATCCTTTCCTTTTTCGGCTCTTGAAGGCATACGAACTCGCATTATTGATGCAAGGTTGGATCAGGTGGAGGTCTTGGAGTGTTTCGCTGAAAACCCGTTATGTCGATCATGACTTTTGTAAGTTGTCTTTTCTGTAGATTTTCTACTTGTACTCTTATTTATTTTATATATATATATATTATATATATATATAAAAATGTATTTATAATTTGAAGTATATAAGATTTATGTATACTTATACTACATTTGTGCCTTTCAGATAATGGCAAAAATAATGGCAAAAATTTGTCCCTGAAGAAGATTGTAAAAATTAATTATTTCGAAACACGTCGGATTCATTATCTTTTTGCCATTTCTGTATTGTATCACACAATTTTTTTCATGTTTTGTATAATTGTTCATATAAATTAGTTTTTTTTTAAAATTTTTATAAATAAAAAAATTTAAAATTTCTTTTAATTTTCTTTTTTGTTGCCTGAAAAATTCTATTTATATGAGGTTCTTGTCTACATTTGTTAGGGATGATGGCAATTTTTCACATTAACCTTTGAGAGTCTACCTTTCCTATAAACTCAACACTTGAATCTGTCTCGTAACACCTTCCAGCTGTTATGGATGCTCCACCGTCTCCCACCACCCATTCCCCCCCCCCCCCCCCCCCCCCCCCCAAAAAAAAGGGAGCACCCACGTTAACTTCCCCTTTTTTTTTTTTTTGACACTAAAGGTTTATTTTATTTTTTTTTTATAACAAACATGTCATACTTGCCTCCACTGTGCAGCTTGTTTTGCACAGAGTGGCCTTAAATGGCGTTTTCTGGGGTCCCCCGGCGGCTCTCATAGCTCCTCCCCATCTCAGATCTCCCCCTGGGAGAAGCCCTCTCCTGGTGGGTTACTTTGCGGGCGCGCTCCTGAGTCCTGCATTCGGCGTCCATAGCCGCCAAGTGCAGGATTCAGCTCCACCCCCGTGAGCCAATGGCTGCGCTGCTATCAATCTATCCAATGAAGAGCCGAGAAGCCCGGGCAACGATCGAGCGCGGGACTTTCGAGGGCTCGGGTAAGAAAACCGGGGGGCTGGGGGGCCGGTATTCATCAGATGTTTTTTCACCTTAATGCATAGGATGCATTAAGGTGAAAAAACGTGAACCTTTACAACCCCTTTAAGGTGTACCCCATTCCTCTTTCCCCATTACTATATTTGTGTATGAAGGCATTCATCTATTTTGTTGCGTTCTCTAATGCCGCGTACACACGACCGGACTTTCCCTCAGAATAAACTCCGACGGTCTTTCCGACGGACTTGCCTCCACACGATCACACCAAAGTCCGTTCATTTAGAACGCGATGACGTACGACGGGACTAGAAAGGGAAGTGCAGTAGCCAATAGCTGCCCTTGCGTCGTATTTGGTCTGTCGGACTAGCATACAGACTAACGGTTTTCCCGATAGGAAAATTTAAAACCCGTTCTATTTCTAGGTCCATCAGACTTTTTGGAAGAAGAAGTCCGATGAAGCCCACACACGATCAGAATGTCCGACGGAATGATTCCGTCAGACCTTTTCTGCCGGAAAGTGCGGTCGTGTGTATGCGGCATAAGTGATTTACCTTTTTATGTGTGGGGAAAAAAAAAAAAACCCACAGCCCTCCAAACCTTATAGTGGAATGTGTCTCATACCCCTTTCCCCTCCTTTTTTAGTGACCCCTTCCTCTTTATTACCTATATAATACCTATAATTATCCCTTATCCCAAAACATGTCCCCCATACATATGTGATATTTAGAACTTTCCCGACTCTATTTATATTTATTTTGAAGAGGAGAGTCACAACTCTCTTCCATGTCTTCTAGCCAATCACATGATGTGCCAAATTATTTTCACCTTCTACTGGCAGTATGCAATCCCAGATGATGCAGAGAATGGCCCTCAAGTGATCAGCACCGCTCTTTGCATTAATCCATGGAGAGCATTGCATTAAGAGTATTAGTATGATTGCACTTTTTACATGGAGTGCTCAATAGCAGGGGCCAGGACACCCTTCACCTCCAGCCTGTCCCCAGTCAATGGGGATGAGGATATCTTGTGGTGGATTACAGGTACTGCAGGGGGGGGGGGGACAGCTTTGGATTTAGTTATCATAGTCAGAGTATTTTAGAAAAAAAAAAAAACCTGCAGTTGGGTTTTAAGTACATTAAGTCAGCAGAAATATTTATTTTTTAACCTGTCCAATCATTATTTTTCCTGACAAGCCTTGGTTGGCAACTTCAAGGGCTAAGTGCTCTCCACGGTGGGGGAACACAGTAAAGGATCAGGACTGTAGCGGCAAAAGCAGAACTGACACATCTTCATGGGGCTGTCGAGCGTAAGAGGACATAGGATTCATTATATCATAACATTTGGGATTCCCAGCATCAGTAATGCCCACTGGGCACCTCCTTATGTCACCCACGTGTATGGGCTCCTAGGGGTGTATTTATAAAAACATGTGCATAGCTGTTCATCCATGGACATTGCATGTAAATTTATTCTGCGCAAATAGTGCAGAATCGAATGTTCTCCGACTAGATCTTCTGCAGATCGAATGTGTGAATGCAGAAAAGGCCACTAGATGGAGCTGAGGAGAGTATTTATTTCCTACGCTAGTCATCGCCATCTAGTGACCATATTGAGGTATTTTTCCCATTCATACTTTTGAATTGCAGAAAATGTAGCCAGAGAACATTTGATTTTGCCCCATTTGCACAGAATTAATTTATATATACAGTTTTGATGAAGAAAATTGTGTGACAGGGCAAGAATGTAGGAGAAAATGACACAGGATTTTCATTGAGGGTCTATGCGAGGTTTGAGTTTATCGTTTCTGAGCGAAAGCTGTGTTTTTAGTTTTCTCTGGATTCTGTAGTCCCGGATTGGGGCCTGAAAGTACCAAAGTGTATTTGTGGGATGGAATCCTGTATCTGGATTTTAACAGGTGTCTGCAGCCTGTCTGAGTACACAGGTGTGCCGGGTCATTATATACTCAAGCCTGAGGATAGCTTAGGGCTCCCAGTTTAGAGACGGCTCCCATATTGGAGACAGGAGGTCTCACCTAGGAGTCAGAGGAGCCCCAGCTAGGAGCTGAGAGACAGGAGGTCTCATCCAGGGATTAGCTGTGCTGTGATTGGCCTACAGCTATCACAGTGTACCTGGGCAAATCACAGCACCCTGTACCAATCACAGATCACTAGTCTTCACATCTGTCATGAATTGTTAACCCATTAATGGCAAATAAACTTTGCTGTTGCAATGATCTTCATTGTAACAACAAAATGTAAAAAAAAAAATTGAAAAATTTTGCATTAAAAAATTATTATTTTTAACATACAAGTAGCACGGTGCTGAACAGCAAACAATGTCCTCGTCCCGAAGGTGGTAAAACCTCCTGGAGTTGAAGTGGCTATAGCCTGAGAACATTTGATTTTGTCACATTCACACAGAACACATTTAGATGCAGTTTCAATGGATAAACTGATATTAAAACTTTTTTTTTTTATATAAATACAACCCCCTCAACCTGGTGGTATAATGCTGGGAATCGCGGGTCACGCAGAGACATTATGGTCGAAAGCTGTGGTGGGGACATGTCCAATGAAGATGCCCAACAACACACGGCATTTCAGGTGGCTGGGAGTCTGGAGGCACCCATGATACAGATGGGAAATGGCGAGTGAGCCAACCAAGTGGAGTCTCTGTAAGGGAATGTGATGAATTTGTGATTTAAAGGAAGCCCAACCTAATGGGGCAAAGTGGGGTGCAAAAGTGAAACCAATTACCAAAGTGACCTAAAGCAAGAAGAAAGTGAGGTTAGGGAGGTGTGAAGGAAGAATGCTGCAGAGGGCCAAGTTAAAATTTCAGAGGGGGAGGTGGCCGGACAAGAAGAAGTGATTGTTGAAAGTCTGATACCTGGTACTCGGAAGAACTGACCAGGTCCGAGGTAATGCAGAGGATCCGGTAAGTGAGTTCATGAGTGCCTGGCCCACCCAAGGAGGCCACATATGTAGGCGCCCACGAGGGACAGCCCACCAACGTCACGTAAACAGTGGGGGAGAGGAGGCCCCATCACCTGGGCGATGATTGATCCGGTAAACTGTGTCATCAGTCTGCCAGTGGCCGTGAGTTTGAAAAAAAAAAAAACCACACCACCCGGCATAGTGGCGTCACAAGGATCCGCCCCCCTCAGGCGTAACCAGCAGAGGAAGGGAGGAAGCCCGCAGTGCGCATCGCAGCTCCCAAACCCTGATGAAAGACATGTGGCCCAGCAAGACCACAGCACCACCACCAGTAGCAACAAATTGATTGTATGATGGTTATGACCTAGTAAAAGTATAACAAATAATTGCCAATCACTAAACCTATATATCGTTGTTACCCTAGTAAAAAAGTATAAAGAATAAATCTGGGAAGACTGCCATAGAACTAACTAGTTTCAGGAATCATAAGATTGGAAAGTATATAAACTTAGAGCTAACTATATGTTTCCATCCCTAGTTTAGATAATACTTACTATTAACACAGCCATTGATGTCTAAACCGCTGGCAACAACAGTGAGTGAAAATGTCCGAATTGGGCCCAATAAGCCATTTTCCCTCCCTGGTGTCATGTGACTCGTTAGTGTTACAAGGTCTCAGGTGTGAATGGGGAGCAGGTGTGTTAAATTTGGTGTTATCGCTCTCACTCTCTCATACTGGTCACTGGAAGTTCAACATGGCACCTCATGGCAAAGACCTCTCTGAGGATCTAAAAAAAAAAGAATTGTTGCTCTACATAAAGATGGCCTAGGCTATAAGAAGATTGCCAAGACCCTGAAACTGAGCTGCAGCATGGTGGCCAAGACCATACAGCGGTATAACAGGACAGGTTCCACTCAGAACAGGCCTCGCCATGGTCCACCAAAGAAATTGAGGTCACGTGCTCAGCGTCATATCCAGAAGTTGCTGCAGAGGTTGAAGGGGTTACAGAGAGGAGGAGGAATGATGTCAGTTCCCCTCTCTCTGTACAGGGCAGCCATCACCACATGGCTCCCGCCTTCCGCGGTGGGAGCAGGAAAACCCAGGAGAGGCGGCAGCAGGAGGGAATTGGGACCCCCCCCATTCTGCCACCCACAGAAGAGATCAAGTAGGCAATTAGCTTCTCAGATCACTTCTGCATGAAAGAGAATTTCCGGCTGCAAAGAATGACGCCGGGGCGATGCCTGTAGGTGCGCCTCAATCGTCCCGGAATAACCACTGAAACCCGAGGATGTCCGACTACGTACCTTGGGCGGCAAGTGGTTAAAATGTATTTCCCCCAAACAAATTGTGTTTGAAAAACTGCTGCGCAAATACAGTGCGACATAATTGCAACGATCCCCATTTTATTCTTTAGGGTCTCTGCTAAAAAAAAAAAAAAAAAAAAAAGTATATTGTTTCGGAGCAATTTTTTTTTTTTTTCTCTTTCAAGCAATTTTTTTTTTCAAGCAAAAATTACTGATTCAAACTCCTATCTATCTATCTATCTATCTATAAATATTACACACACACACATATAGATATTTATCTATACTATACACATGTCATCATTATTATCCCTTCATATTAATGTGTCTAATTTATTCTTACCCCTCCTACGTCTTCATTATTATCCCCGCCTATTATTTAATATTATTTATTGAACACTGGAAATTCTCCCCACAGTCCCTATTATTATTCCTAATTCTCGACACAACACTGGGATGGGAGTTCTGGGTGAATGGCAGCACTGGGGCATTCCCGCAATGACAGCGGCATCCCGCAACAATGGGCTTTGTCCTGCGCTCCGATGTCACATTGGCGGCAGCTTCAAGTCTAGTGCAATGATGATGGTACTGCAGGAGGGGGCTGTGTGTACAAGGAGGGGGGTAATGTATGCAGGAGGGGGCTGTGTGTACAGGGAGGGGGGGTAATGTATGCAGGAGGGGGCTGTGTGTACAAGGAGGGGGGTAATGTATGCAGGAGGGGGCTGTGTGTACAAGGAGGGGGGTAATGTATGCAGGAGGGGGCTGTGTGTACAAGGAGGGGGGGTAATGTGTGCAGGAGGGGGCTGTGTGTACCAGGAGGGGGGTAATGTGTGCAGGAGGGGGCTGTGTGTACAAGGAGGGGGTAATGTATGCAGGAGGGGGCTGTGTGTACAAGGAGGGGGGTAATGTATGCAGGAGGGGGCTGTGTGTACAAGGAGGGGGGTAATGTGTGCAGGAGGGGGCTGTGTGTACAAGGAGGGGGGTAATGTATGCAGGAGGGGGCTGTGTGTACAAGGAGGGGGGTAATGTGTGCAGGAGGGGGGTAATGTGTGCAGGAGGGGGCTGTGTGTACAAGGAGGGGGGTAATGTATGCAGGAGGGGGGTAATGTATGCAGGAGGGGGGTAATGTATGCAGGGGGGGTAATGTATGCAGGAGGGGGCTGTGTGTACAAGGAGGGGGGGTAATGTATGCAGGAGGGGGCTGTGTGTACAAGGAGGGGGTAATGTGTGCAGGAGGGGGCTGTGTGTGCAAGGAGGGGGGGTAATGTATGCAGGAGGGGGCTGTGTGTGCAAGGAGGGGGGTAATGTGCAGGAGGGGGCTGTGTGTACAAGGAGGGGGGTAATGTGTGCAGGAGGGGGCTGTGTGTACCAGGAGGGGGGTACTGTATGCAGGAGGGGGCTGTGTGTACAAGGAGGGGGGGTAATGTATGCAGGAGGGGGCTGTGTGTACAAGGAGGGGGGTAATGTATGCAGGAGGAGACCGTGTATAGAAGGGGGGGTAATGTATGCAGGAGGGGGCTGTGTGTACAGGGAGGGGGCTGTGTGTAGAAGGAAGGGGTGAGGTGCAGAGGAGGGGGCAGTGTATACAGGGAGGGGAATACCTCCCAACTGTCCAGAATTTGGCGGGACTGTCCCAATATTTTAACTAAATCCCAGCGTCTCGCAAATCGCAGATCTCATTGCCAGAACATGGGCACAGTAGCACAGGCACCCAGGATAACTGCTGTGCCCTGACAATTTAAATTAAGTTCTTCTTTAAAGTAGTCTCAGACAAAGTGTTAGCTCTCTGTCTAACTTCAGTGTACACAAAATCATCTGTAAAAGGGAGCAAATTTATTGTTTTAATGATTGTGCTGGGGTTGGTATGTGTCTGTAAGACTCTTACTAACCTTGCCTCTTAAACCCCTCCCACTGTTAACAGTTTGTCCACACCCATTTTTGTCACAGATCACTGTGTGCCACCACAGGTCACTGCCAGCCCTGAAATGTCCCTCATTCTCAATTTCTAAAGTTGGGAGGTATGCTGTGTATTAAATGTAGCCTCACCAGCGCCCATCAAATGCGGCAACACCAGCGCCCATCAAATTCAGCCTCACCAGCGCCCATCAAATGCGGCAACACCAGCACCCATCACATGCAGCCTCACCAGCGCCCATCAAATGCGACACCACCAGCGCCCATCAAATGCGGCCTCACCAGCGCCCATCAAATGCGGCCTCACCAGCGCCCATCAAATGCGGCCTCACCAGCGCCCATCAAATGCGGCCTCACCAGCGCCCATCAAATGCGGCACCACCAGCGCCCATCAAATGCGGCACCACCAGCACCCATCAATGCAGCCTACCAGTGGCCATCAATGAATGTTTGCTTGCTTACATTCATTGGGGACAAATTTGCCCTGGCAATGATGGTACTGCAGGAGGGGGCTGTGTGTACAAGGAGGGGGGTAATGTATGCAGGAGGGGGCTGTGTGTACAAGGAGGGGGGTAATGTATGCAGGAGGGGGCTGTGTGTACAAGGAGGGGGGTAATGTATGCAGGAGGGGGCTGTGTGTACAAGGAGGGGAGGTAATGTATGCAGGAGGGGGCTGTGTGTACAAGGAGGGGGGTAATGTATGCAGGAGGGGGCTGTGTGTACAGGGAGGGGGGTAATGTATGCAGGAGGGGGCTGTGTGTACAAGGAGGGGGGTAATGTATGCAGGAGGGGGCTGTGTCTACAAGGAGGGGGGTAATGTATGCAGGAGGGGGCTGTGTCTACAAGGAGGGGGTTAATGTATGCAGGAGGGGGCTGTGTGTACAGGGAGGGGGGTAATGTATGCAGGAGGGGGCTGTGTGTACAAGGAGGGGGGTAATGTATGCAGGAGGGGGCTGTGTCTACAAGGAGGGGGTTAATGTATGCAGGAGGGTGCTGTGTGTACAGGGAGGGGGGTAATGTATGCAGGAGGGGGCTGTGTGTACAAGGAGGGGGGTAATGTATGCAGGAGGGGGCTGTGTGTACAAGGAGGGGAGGTAATGTGTGCAGGAGGGGGCTGTGTGTACAAGGAGGGGGGTAATGTATGCAGGAGGGGGCTGTGTGTACAAGGAGGGGGGTAATGTGTGCAGGAGGGGGCTGTGTGTACAAGGAGGGGGGTAATGTGTGCAGGAGGGGGCTGTGTGTACAAGGAGGGGGGTAATGTGTGCAGGAGGGGGCTGTGTGTACAAGGAGGGGGGTAATGTGTGCAGGAGGGGGCTGTGTGTACAAGGAGGGGGGTAATGTGTGCAGGAGGGGGCTGTGTGTACAAGGCGGGGGGTAATGTATGCAGGAGGGGGCTGTGTGTACAGGGAGGGGGGTAATGTGTGCAGGAGGGGGCTGTGTGTACAAGGAGGGGAGGTAATGTGTGCAGGAGGGGGCTGTGTGTACAAGGAGGGGGGTAATGTGTGCAGGAGGGGGCTGTGTGTACAAGGAGGGGGTAATGTATGCAGGAGGGGGCTGTGTGTACAAGGAGGGGGGTAATGTGTGCAGGAGGGGGCTGTGTGTACAAGGAGGGGAGGTAATATGTGCAGGAGGGGGCTGTGTGTACAAGGAGGGGGGTAATGTGTGCAGGAGGGGGCTGTGTGTACAAGGAGGGGGGTAATGTATGCAGGAGGGGGCTGTGTGTGCAGGAGGGGGTTGTGTGTACCGGGGGGGGGGGTAATGTGTGCAGGAGGGGGCTGTGTGTACAAGGAGGGGGGTAATGTATGCAGGAGGGGGCTGTGTGTACAAGGAGGGGGGTAATGTATGCAGGAGGGGGCTGTGTGTACAGGGAGGGTGGTAATGTGTGCAGGAGGGGGTTGTGTGTACGGGGGGGGGGGTAATGTGTGCAGGAGGGGGTTGTGTGTACCGGGGGGGGGGGGTAATGTGTATACTACATTATCAACAAAACCCCTAATTTTCCACTTCTTGATTAGAGTTTGAACACTACTGATTGGCATTCTCAATTCCTTGGATATATTTTTATATCCCTTTCCTGTTTTATACAGTTCAATTACCTTTTCCCGCAGATCCTTTGACAATTCTTTTGCTTTCCCCATGACTCAGAATCCAGAAACGTCAGTGCAGCACTGGATGAAGGATGCAAGGGTCTGTCAGGAGTCCAGAAACTCATTGACCTTTTATACACACACACTAATTACAAGCAAACAGATCACAGGTGAGGATGGTTACCTTTAATAGCCATTCAAACCCCTTTGTGTCAACTTGTGTGAAATCACCAGGGTGTGTAAACTTTCAATCAGGGTCATTTGGGTAGTTTCTGTTGCCATTATGATTTAAAAAGAGTAAAACACAATTGATTGATAATAAATGGCTTCAGCCAAACACTAACCATGAGTGAAATTAAAGTTTTTGTGTCATCATTCATATTCTCTGAAAAATGGCCAAGAAACCGTAAATTCTGCCAGGGTATGTAAACTTATGAGCACAACTGTAGGCAGCCATGTTGGTTTATTATACATTTTTTTTAGCCTCTTTGTAATGCTTTGCAATTCTACACAACAGTTGCACTTATTGCTCCTTGGTCCTGGAATCGGCTGACCCATCGCCAACAATTCCCTCTTCATGTCCGAGATCTGATCTCAACGGTTGTAAAAGAAAAACGTATACCGGCTGTGAACAGACTTTATTGGTTGGTCAGAGCAAACAATTAAAATAATTAAATTTTTTTTTAAACCACATCACATTCCCTTCCTGTCCAGGCCATTATTCAGTTTTCAGTGCTGTGATAGGTTGACTGACAATCACTTGGTAATGCGCCCAACTGTACCCATTTTGTTTTTTTGTTTTTTTAAAGTGATTATTTTTAAAAAATAAAATGATCCTTTTTAAGGCCTTATAGGCTGAAACGCGTCAACTGACCTAATCTGCGTTTGTTCACTGTGGCTATTCAATAAATTGAAGACATTTTAAGAGCAACAACCGGGGTGCGGATCATTTTTTTTCTATACATTACTCTACTCAGCCAGCGACTGTGGATCCACCACCTGGGAGCTCTGCTAAGTGTTGTATGGGTAGTAGAACTGACTTTTCTGTTTACACGAAAGGAACCAGTGGGCTCCATTAATGCCGATATGGATGGCCAGCTGTCCGATAATAAAAAAAAAAAAAAAAAGTGCGATGCCCGAAAGCGGTTATCCTGCTACTTTGGTCCAACTTTCATGCGACTAAAAGAGGGAGTCCACCCAAAAAAAATTTTTTCTTAAAGCCAGCAGCTACAAATACTGCAGCTGCTGAGTTTTAATACATGGCCACTTACCTGTCCCAGGGTCCAGTCGCCGCCGATAAATCGCTCGACTCTCGGCAGCCGCCGCCGCCATCATAGGTGAGGGAATCAGGAAGTGAAGCGTTGCGGCTTCACTTCCCGGTTCCCTACTGCGCATGCACGAGTTGCGCTGCGCGTCGTAACTGGTCCCCGCTCTCTCCTGGGACCCGTGTGTTTCCCAGGAGACAGCGCGGAGGGGACAGGAAGAGGCATAGACTCCCGTGGGAGTCTATGCCGGAAGTGGGTGCAAATACCTGTCTTAGACAGGTATCTGCACCCCCCTCCCCCCTGAAAGGTGCCAAATGTGACACCGGAGGGGGGAGGGGGGAGGGTTCCGAAAAGTGGAAGTTCCATTTTTGTGTGGAACTCCGCTTTAAAAGGCCATAGACGTCAACGTAAACCCTCAAAAGTCGCACCCGAATCCTATACATGCGAAAGTTGTGCAATATCTGTCCATTATCATTGGTCAAAGCCAAAGTGGCATCCACGTCACACCCATCCAAAGTTGCACTCCAAATTCGTGTAACTTTGGAGTCGTATAAGTGTGAATGGAGCCTAAAAAAAAAAAAAAGGTAATTGTCAGTCAAACAATCGTGAAACCGCATTGTGGGCAAGGAGTAGATGTCATGGATACACCTAAAAAAGTGTTAGTTCACTGTGAAAGTGTAAAAAATAAATAAACCAGGACTGCATAGTGGCAACAACAACCTCAAAAAAAAAAAAAAAAAAAAAAAATATATATATATATATATATATATATATATATATATATATATATATATATATATATATATATATATATATATATATATATATATAATTTTTTTATTATTATATAATAGCATATATACACTATTACAGTATAGTATATAAATAGTAGGGATGCACAGATACCATTTTTTTTGTACAAGTACCGATACTTTGTTTTTTTTTTTTTGTTTTTTTTCGCCGATACCAATTACCGATACCTGCCGCAACCTACTCAGCTGTCAGCAATGGTACAAAGCATTGCAAAATTATTTATAAATGCAATCTATTTTTTTTTTTTTTTTTTAATCTTGCGCTTTTTCAATGTGAAATGCCTAAATATGTTAATATAGATGTGTAAAAATATTCACTAAGCAAACAAAAAAAAAAAGTTTTCATTGTTTATAAAATAGACGAACAGAAAAAAAAAAAAAAAAAAAAAAAAGCAGGAAAATAATAATTAAATGGAGGAGAATAGGGGGTTAATTAAGGCTGTTTAGAGTAAATTAAGGGTTGATAAGGGGCTAAACAGAGGAACAGTTGTTCATCCCTTTGATCTGCAGGTAAACAGAAAAGATACAAAAAGAAACAATGTTTCTTTTAAATTTTAGTGTTTCAGGGGCTGAGCAATGTTGTTAATAAACATTGCCGGTTGCTTTTTTTTTTTTTTTTTTGGACAGCTCCAATTACCGGACTTCTTTAACACTTCAGCTGTGAACAGAGGAGACCCCACTGACAGCTCAAAGAACTGAGCCTGAAAGTGTCGGTTTCAGGTATCAGTGCATTTGCACGAGTGCTGATACTTGTGCAAATACTCGGTATCGGCACCAATCCTAATAAATTATAATTTTTTAGAATTATATATATATATATATATATATATATATATATATATATATGCCATGTTGTTGGCCCAGGGATTAGAAACCTTGCTCTTCTCTCTCCTCTATGTGCAGCGCTTCTAGGATTGATCATATCAATTCTGACTGGTCAGCACCTGCACAATGAAATGCTCTGGTCTGTCCTGGAAGCGCTGCACAGAGAAGGGCTTGCCTGGCTGCGTGGCCAATGATAGTTCAGCTTCACCTGAGGTAAGTACAATAGGGACCCTATTGGGGGGGGGGGGGGGCGGGGGGATTTCGGGGGTTGGGTGTTAGTTCACCTTTTTGAAAAAAAAATAAAATGAAGAAAAAGGTGAGGTAACTCTTTAATCAATGGATATATTCATTAAATCGTCCTCCTTCCTCTTACTCTGTTGAGGGAGGAAGGGGTGGACTCTCCAGTAGGCCATCACAGAGATCACAAGGTACAGAGCCGCTCCCATCAGCTCTGTGCCTTCTATCTATGCACTCATCATTAGCAGGAGCAGCAACATTCTGCTCTCCCTGGTATGCACAACAATGTGAACAAAAATAATTTTGAAAAGGCCCATCAGAATAGCAGCTCCCCCTAAAGGCTGTTATTAAATGGCCTGTTGAAATAACAGCTCCCCCTAGAGGCCGTTTCACTGCAACAGCTGTTAGTGGGGGCGACCTTTAAATTCACGTACATCCGTTTCAATGTGGCGTTTGATCTTTGTTAAGCCCGTGTTCTTCTTGATCTAGCAGTCTGTGATATAGCAGGCCACGGTCGGGGCCTAATTTCTGCCCTTGGAAGCCGCAGTTCTCGCCCCGAGTCGCTGCAAAGAAAGGGTTCCCTTTAAGTGTTCTATAATCATGGCCAACACCAAGCCGATCAAGGATGGTCTGGGCCAGGCCAGGAACCGCAGGCTGCAGGAGGGTGCCATAAAGCCTCAAGGCTTCGAGGGTGAGGTAAAGAACACAACGTCCCCATGCCTGGTCTTCTTCTGTTCCCTTGGACAGCTTCCATGGAGCCTGACTTTGGAGGAACGCGTTAGAAGAGCGCACGCCGCTGTCGATTGCCTCCAAGGCTTTGTGCACCTGGAAGGTGGTCATGTACTGGTCTACTAGTTGGGGAAGTCCTCGTAAAGCTCCAAGTAGGGTCTCCAACTGATCTTTGGCCGATATTGGCACGCTCGTGCACTGGTAACGCGGCCATGACTGCTCAGGATTCATACTGGGCGCAGTGGAGCGGTTCAATAGTCCACCAAGAGCATCGGCGAGAGCAGAGTTGAGTAGGTTACGGATAGAATTGTGGTTGAAGTCGCAGTCGCATTCGGGGGAACCGTTGCGAAGTAGGAAATAGCAGAGTCCATCTCTGCCGTAAAGTCCAATACATTCGGTGGGGTCAATCACGTTCTGGAGGCTCTTCGACATCTTCACGCCTTGACACGTCCAATGAGAATGGATGAGGAGCTTTGCAGGAGGGGGCAGACCGGCAGCTAGCAAAAAGGCCGGCCAGTATAGGGCGTGGAAGCGCAAAATGTCTTTCCCAAGCAGATGCGTTGAGGGGCCCCACGGAG
Source organism: Lithobates clamitans (assembly GCA_037952925.1). Taxonomy (NCBI): domain Eukaryota; kingdom Metazoa; phylum Chordata; class Amphibia; order Anura; family Ranidae; genus Lithobates; species Lithobates clamitans. Next base: position 309,985 of record JBBGZY010001875.1, read on the forward strand.
AGTAACTGGGATCTGGGTATTTGGCCACGGTTAGGTAGTTGATGAGCGCGTCCAGCCACACATAAATAGTATGAGTCGGGTCAGAGGGCACCGGGATACCCCAGGACACGCGGTTGCTCTGTCGGGACACGGAGAGATCTGGGAGGTCCTCTTCCAGCCACTTCTGCACTATTCGGAGAAACGGGGCGGGGTGGATAGGGTCTGTCTGAAGCCACTTTAGGAGGTTAGGTCGTAGAGAAGATAGACGGAACATGTAATTCTCTTCACTCATCCAGTGTACCTAGGATGAAAAAAAAAAAAAATGAAGATTAAATAGTGACCACCTTAACCACATAAAGACCAGGCTTTTTCTGGCACTCAGTTTACATTTTTCATTATACACTTTTTAGCAGAGACCCTAGGGAATAAAATGGTGAGTGTTGCAGGTTTTTTATGTGACATGTTATTTGAGCAGTGGTTTTGCAAACACAATTTTTTTTCTGGGGGGGGATAAAAAAAAACAAAAAAAAACAAAAAACACTTTGATTAAAATAAAAAAAATAATAATTTAAAAAGAAAAAAAAAAAAAAAAACAATATATGCCCCAATGTTTTTGTATATATTTTAAGCAGAGGCCCTACAGAATAAAATGGTGGGTGTTGCAATTTTGTTATATTACATGGTATTTATGCAGTAGATTTTTCAAACACAATTTTTGAGGGAAAGGAAAAAAAAATACACTTTGATTAAAATAAAAAAATTAATAAATAAATAAATATATACCCCAATTCTTTTGTATATATTTTTTTAGGCAGAGGCCCCAGAGAAATAAATTGTGGGTGTTGCAATTGTTTATGTTTCGTGGTATATATGCAGTCGTTTTTCAAATACAATATAAAAAAATAAAACACACTTTTTTAAATTCTAATGCATAAAAACACAATATATAACCCAATTTTTTGGTAAATTATAAAAAAAAAAAAAATAAAAAAATTATGTTACACCAAGTAGATACCCAACATTTCACACGCGCTCATGGAATGGCAACAAATGCCAGAGTGAGGCATCCATGTGCTGGGAAGTGGTCATGAATGGGGCTTCCTAGTAACCTATGACCCATTCTAAGCCCCATTCAGCTGCTGGCTCGGGAGATTCCCCAGGTGACAGCTATGTGAAAGCAAAGAGGCAGGGATGTGGTGGGGGTGGGGTCATTACCCTAATTTGGCAATGGCCGTATTCGTACAACAGGAATCTCCTGGCCTGCAGCTGAGTCATTATTGGTTGCTAGGATGCCGTCAGCCACACAGCCGACAGCATCCTAGCAACCAGTGCAGTGGAATAGGGGCACCGAAGTTGCACCGAGGATGGAGTGTCCAGTATGGAAACTCCGGCCTCAGTGCAGCCCCCACCGTGCAACTAATTCAACTACCCGTTTCCAACAAGTACGGTACATTAATTTGTCGCCGGCACAGACTTTCTAAAGAGTGTCCGACACTCTGAATTCCAGGGCCTGCGTTTTCAGCCTTGCTAAAGCCTTTTCATAAACATTCCAACACATTTCAGGGCTCCTATAATGACCCATCTTTAGGGTTTAGAATTTAGGAAACCTGCCAAATACAGTACATCAACCAAGAGAATGTGAACACCTGAGCATCACACCTGTATGAGCTTGTTGGACATTCCATTTCAGAAGCATAGACATTATTAAGAAGTTGTCCCCCTTTATAACATCCTCCACTCTTCTGGGAAGGATTTCCACAAGATTTCAGAGTGTGTCTGTGGGAATGTGCGCCCATTCAGCCCCAAAAGTATTTGTGAGGTCAGGTACTGATGTTGGATGAGAAGACCAAGCATACAATGATCCCGCCGGAAACTCTATGGGAATCCCCCCGCCGGAAGCTCCATGGGAATCCTCCCGCCGGAAGCTCCATGGAAATCCTCCTCCAGGAAGCTCCATGGGAATCCTCCCGCCGGAAGCTCCATGGGAATCCTCCCGCCGGAAGCTCCATGGGAATCCTCCCGCCGGAAGCTCCATGGGGATCCTCCCGCCAGAAGCTCCATGGGCATCCTCCCGCCTGACCTACGTCGAGGGCCTTCAGCGGACCTACGTCGAGGACCTTCAGCGGACCTACGTCGAGGACCTTCAGCGGACCTACGGCGAGGGCCTTCAGCAGACCTACGTCGAGGGCCTTCAGCTGACCTACGTCGAGGGCCTTCAGCGGATCTACGTCGAGGACCTTCAGCAGACCTACGTCGAGGGCCTTCAGCTGACCTACGTCGAGGGCCTTCAGCGGATCTACGTCGAGGGCCTTCAGCGGATCTACGTCGAGGGCCTTCAGCAGACCTACGTCGAGGGCCTTCAGCGGACCTACGTCGAGGGCCTTCAGCGGACCTACGTCGAGTAACAGCTGAGCAAATGCTTGTAAATGGAGCGAGTACAAAGAAGGGCAACAAAGCTAATAAAGGGTCTGGAGGATCTTAGTTATGAGGAAAGGTTGTGAGCTCTGAACTTATTCTCTCTGGAGAAGAGACGCTTGAGAGGGGATATGATTTCAATTTACAAATACCGTACTGGTGACCCCACAATAGGGAGAAAACTTTTTTTGCGGAAGGGAGTTTAACCTCTTCAGCCCCGGAAGATTTGGCTGCTGAATGACCGGGCCATTTTTTGCGATTCGGCACTGCGTCGCTTTAACTGACAATTGCGTGGTCGTGCGACATTGCACCCACGTTCTTTTTTCCCCCACAAATAGAGCTTTCTTTTGGTGATATTTGATCACCTCTGCGGTTTTTATTTTTTGCGCTAAAAAAAACAAAACAATTTTCTGTATTTTTGCTATAATAAATATCCCCATTTTTTTTAAAAAAAAAAAGCAATTTTTTTCTCAGTTTAGGCCGATATGTATTCTACATATTTTTGGTAAAAAAAAAACCCCGCAATAAGCGTATATTGATTGATTTGCGCAAAAGTTATAGCGTCTACTAAATAGGGGATAGATTTATAGCATTTTTATTTTTTTTTTACTAGTAATGGCGGCGATCTGCGATTTTTATTGTGACTGCGACATTATGGCGGACACATTGGACAATTTTGACACATTTTTGGGACCATTGGCATTTATACTACGATCAGTGCTATAAAAATGCACTGATTGCTGTAAAAACGTCACTGGCAGTGAAGGGGTTAACTGTGTTCCCTGGGAGGTGATTCTAACTGAAGGGGGAGGGGACTGACTAGAGGAAGTGACGGATCGTGGTTCCTAGCTAATTGGAACACACGATCTGTCACTGCTCTCAGAACAAAACACAGATTTGAGTGTTTACACACACACTTCTGTGTTCTGTCCCTCGTGCTCGCGATCGCTCGTGGCCAGCGCTCATTGCGACCGTCGGCCACGAGCATCGGTACCACCGCTGTGCAGTGGGCACGTGTGCCTGCTATCCCGATCCCGCAAGCTGGACGTATAGGTACGACGGTTTGTGGGATCGTGACGACCTGCCGCAGTATAATGACGGCGGCTGGTCGGCAAGTGGTTAACAAGACTCGTGGCCACTCATTAAAATGAGAAGAAAAGCGGTTTAACCTTAAACTACGGCGAGGGTTCTTTACTGTAACTCTTTACTGAGCGGCAAGGATGTGGAATTCCCTTCCACAGGCGGTGGTCTCAGCGGGGAGCATCGATAGTTTCAAAAAACTATTAGATAAGCACCTGAACGACCACAACATAGAGGGATATACAATGTAATACTGACACATAATCACACACATAAGTTGGACTTGATGGACTTGTGTGTCTTTTTTCAACCTCACCTACTATGTAATTATGCCCAGTTCTTCTGCATTTTTGTTTAAATGAATCAACATTGCATATGGGGTCTATTTATAAAAAAAAAAAAAAAATGAAATTCACCATGAGAATTTCCCAGCCATCGCAAATGATCCCTGTGATGTGTCTAATATGTTTTTTTCCAGGACCATCAGCTCCATCTAGTGACCGTAATGCTGTATTTTCCTCATTGCGGCATTCAGAAAAAAAAAAAAAAATCAATAAGGCCACTAGATGGTGCTGATGAGTTTAGGAAACAAACATATTAGACACATTAAGGGAGTTATTCGTGAATGCTGATCACATAGCGAATGTATAAAGACCCCCCATGGTGTGCAAAAACATTCCATTTGAACAAGAAAATTGGTCTGGAGGCTGGATCGGCAGGTGAATTTACCAACTCAGCCCTAGGGGGTGTTGAAATTAATTGTCGAATCGATGCATCGAGATTCGACCGTCCACGATGACGCATCGATGCTATAGCTTTAACCGGTTCCCGACCGCCGCACGCCGATGTACGTCGGCAGAATGGCACGGCTAGGCAAAAGGGCGTACCTGTAAGTCCCTTTGAAATTGGCGCCGTGCCATTGCGTGGGCGCCGGCCGGGAGCTCTGCGAGTCGGGTCGCGCGGACTCCATCGCCGTGGGGATACCCGCGATCATCTCACGGAGAGGAAGAACGGGGAGATGCTAAGGTAAACAAGCATCTCCCTGTTCTGCCTAGTGACACTGTCACTGATCTCTGATCCCTGTCATCGGGAGTAGAGATCAGTGTGTGCCACAGCTAGCCCATCCCCCCTACAGTTAGAACACATTCCTAGGACACATTTAACCCCTACAGCGCCACCTAGTGTTAACCCCTTCACTGCCAGTCACATTTACACAGGAATCAATGCGATTTTAAATCGCACTGATCGCTGTATAAATATGAATGGTCCCAAAATCACGCCAAAACTGTCCGACATGTCCGCCATAATGTCGCAGTCACGATAAAAATCGCTGATCGCTGCCACTACTAGTAAAAAAAAAAAATAAATAATAAAAAAAATGCCATAAAACTATCCCCTATTTTGTAAACGCTATAACTTTTGCGCAAACCAATCAATAAACGCTTATTACGATTTTTTTTTAATATGTAGAAGAAGAATACGTTTCGGCCTAAACTGAGGAAAAAAATGTTTTTTTTATATATTTTTGGGGGATATTTATTATAGCAAAAAGCAAAAAATAATGTCTTTTTTTGTTTATAGCGCAAAAAATAAAAACCGCAGAGGTGATCAAATACCACCAAAAGAAAGCTCTATTTGTGGGAAAAAAAGGACGCCAATTTTCTTTGGGAGCCACGTCGCACGACCGCGCAATTGTCAGTTAAAGCGACGCAGTGCCAAATCGCAAAAAATGCTCTGGTCAGGAAGGGGGTAACTTCTTCAAGGGCTGAAGTGGTTAAGAAATCGATTATTGAGGATCAAGTCATCCACGCGCCGTGCTGCCGCACCACGCCCTGCCTCCGAGTGGAGCCGAAATCAGCCGAAGTTTCCGCGCCATTTTTTCCCGCCTCCCGCTGACGTCATCCCTCTGTGTCACGAGGAGAGGAGGTCTTTCATCAATCCCGCTGTGTGCACGTTGGCAGGAACATGGAGCGCCGGGGCCGGAGCTTGTGGTGGCTGGAGCTGTCCCTGCTGCTGGTTAGAGTGGCCGCGGCCGGCTTATGGAGCTCCGAGGAGGAGAGTAGAGCCATCAGTGCTTTTGGTCCCGGAAAGGTTTAGGGCGGCTGTGGCGTATCCAGCCAGAGGTGTGATGTCATGGATTCCTATTTCCCCATCCCCGGACTCTTCCATTCTCTTTCCATGGATTTCACCATCTTTTAATTCTTATCCCTTGACCCCTCCATCCTTCAGTTCTATCCCCGGACTCTTCCATCCTTTAGTTCCCATCTTCAGACTACTCCGTTCCTTCCTTTCCTATTCATGGATTCCTCCTTCCTTATCTCCAGACTACTCTGTTCCTTCCTTTCCTATTCATGAATTCCTCCTTCCCTATCTCCAGACTACTTCATCCTTCCTTTCCTATTCATGGATTCCTCCTTCCCTATCTCCAGACTGCTCCATCCTTCCTTTCCTATTCATGGATTCCTCCTTCCTTTCCTATTCATGGATTCCTCCTTCCCTATCTCCAGACTACTCCATCCTTCCTTTCCTATTCATGGATTCCTCCTTCCTTATCTCCAGACTACTCCGTTCCTTCCTTTCCTATTCATGGATTCCTCCTTCCCTATCTCCAGTCTACTCCATCCTTCCTTTCCTATTCATGGATTCCTCCTTCCCTATCTCCAGACTACTTCATCCTTGCTTTCCTATTCACGGATTTCTCCTTCCTTATCTCCAGACTGCTCCATCCTTCCTTTCCTATTCATGGATTCCTCCTTCCTTATCTCCAGACTTCCTTTCCTATTCATGGATTCCTCCTTCCCTATCTCGTCTACTCCATCCTTCCTTTCCTATTCATGGATTCCTCCTTCCTTATCTCCAGACTACTCCGTTCCTTCCTTTCCTATTCATGGATTCCTCCTTCCCTATCTCCAGTCTACTCCATCCTTACTTTCCTATTCATGGATTCCTCCTTCCCTATCTCCAGACTACTTTATCCTTGCTTTCCTATTCACGGATTCCTCCTTCCTTATCTCCAGACTGCTCCATCCTTCCTTTCCTATTCATGGATTCCTCCTTCCTTATCTCCAGACTTCCTTTCCTATTCATGGATTCCTCCTTCCCTATCTCCAGACTACTTCATCCTTCCTTTCCTATTCATGGATTCCTCCTTCCTTATCTCCAGACTACTCCATCCTTCCTTTCCTATTCATGGATTCCTCCTTCCCTATCTCCAGTCTACTCCATCCTTCCGTTCCTATTCATGGATTCCTCCTTCCTTATCTCCAGACTGCTCCATCCTTCCTTTCCTATTCATGGATTCCTCCTTCCCTATCTCCAGTCTACTCCATCCTTCCTTTCCTATTCATGGATTCCTCCTTCCCTATCTCCAGACTACTTCATCCTTGCTTTCCTATTCACAAATTCCTCCTTCCTTATCTCCAGACTACTCCATCCTTCCTTTCCTATTCACGGATTCCTCCTTCCTTATCTCCAGACTACTCCATCCTTCCTTTCCTATTCATGGATTCCTCCTTCCCTATCTCCAGACTGCTCCATCCTTCCTTTCCTATTCATGGATTCCTCCTTCCTTATCTCCAGACTACTCCGTTCCTTCCTTTCCTATTCATGGATTCCTCCTTCCCTATCTCCAGACTGCTCCATCCTTCCTTTCCTATTCATGGATTCCTCCTTCCCTATCTCCAGACTGCTCCATCCTTCCTTTCCTATTCATGGATTCCTCCTTCCTTTCCTATTCATGGATTCCTCCTTCCCTATCTCCAGTCTACTCCATCCTTCCTTTCCTATTCATGCATTCCTCCTTCCATATCTCCAGACTGCTCCATCCTTCCTTTCCTATTCATGGATTCCTCCTTCCTTTCCTATTCATGGATTCCTCCTTCCCTATCTCCAGACTACTCCATCCTTCCGTTCCTATTCATGGGTTCCTCCTTCCTTATCTCCAGACTGCTCCATCCTTCCTTTCCTATTCATGGATTCCTCCTTCGTTATCTCCAGACTACTTCATCCTTCCTTTCCTATTCATGGTTTCCTCCTTCCTTATCTCCAGACTACTCCGTTCCTTCCTTTCCTATTCATGGATTCCTCCTTCCCTATCTCCAGTCTACTCCATCCTTCCTTTCCTATTCATGGATTCCTCCTTCCTTTCCTATTCATGGATTCCTCCTTCCTTATCTCCAGACTACTTCATCCTTCCTTTCCTATTTATGGATTCCTCTACTACTTCATCCTTCCTTTCCTATTCATGGATTCCTCCTTCCTTATCTCCAGACTGCTCCATCCTTCCTTTCCTATTCATGGATTCCTCCTTCCTTATCTCCAGACTGCTCCATCCTTCCTTTCCTATTCATGGATTCCTCCTTCCCTATCTCCAGTCTACTCCATCCTTCCTTTCCTATTCATGGATTCCTCCTTCCCTATCTCCAGACTACTCCATCCTTCCTTTCCTATTCATGGATTCCTCCTTCCTTATCTCCAGACTGCTCCATCCTTCCTTTCCTATTCATGGATTCCTCCTTCCTTATCTCTAGACTGCTCCATCCTTCCTTTCCTATTCATGGATTCCTCCTTCCCTATCTCCAGACTGCTCCATCCTTCCTTTCCTATTCATGGATTCCTCCTTCCTATCTCCAGTCTACTCCATCCTTCCTTTCCTATTCATGGATTCCTCCTTCCCTATCTCCAGACTACTCCATCCTTCCTTTCCTATTCATGGATTCCTCCTTCCTTATCTCCAGACTACTTCATCCTTCCTTTCCTATTCATGGATTCCTCCTTCCCTATCTCCAGACTACTCCATCCTTCCTTTCCTATTCATGGATTCCTCCTTCCTATCTCCAGTCTACTCCATCCTTCCTTTCCTATTCATGGATTCCTCCTTCCTTATCTCCAGACTACTTCATCCTTCCTTTCCTATTCATGGATTCCTCCTTCCCTATCTCCAGACTACTCCATCCTTCCTTTCCTATTCATGGATTCCTCCTTCCCTATCTCCAGTCTACTCCATCCTTCCTTTCCTATTCATGCATTCCTCCTTCCATATCTCCAGACTGCTCCATCCTTCCTTTCCTATTCATGGATTCCTCCTTCCTTTCCTATTCATGGATTCCTCCTTCCCTATCTCCAGACTACTCCATCCTTCCGTTCCTATTCATGGGTTCCTCCTTCCTTATCTCCAGACTGCTCCATCCTTCCTTTCCTATTCATGGATTCCTCCTTCGTTATCTCCAGACTACTTCATCCTTCCTTTCCTATTCATGGTTTCCTCCTTCCTTATCTCCAGACTACTCCGTTCCTTCCTTTCCTATTCATGGATTCCTCCTTCCCTATCTCCAGTCTACTCCATCCTTCCTTTCCTATTCATGGATTCCTCCTTCCTTTCCTATTCATGGATTCCTCCTTCCTTATCTCCAGACTACTTCATCCTTCCTTTCCTATTTATGGATTCCTCCTTCCTTATCTCCAGACTACTTCATCCTTCCTTTCCTATTCATGGATTCCTCCTTCCTTATCTCCAGACTGCTCCATCCTTCCTTTCCTATTCATGGATTCCTCCTTCCTTATCTCCAGACTGCTCCATCCTTCCTTTCCTATTCATGGATTCCTCCTTCCCTATCTCCAGTCTACTCCATCCTTCCTTTCCTATTCATGGATTCCTCCTTCCCTATCTCCAGACTACTCCATCCTTCCTTTCCTATTCATGGATTCCTCCTTCCTTATCTCCAGACTGCTCCATCCTTCCTTTCCTATTCATGGATTCCTCCTTCCTTATCTCTAGACTGCTCATCCTTCCTTTCCTATTCATGGATTCCTCCTTCCCTATCTCCAGACTGCTCCATCCTTCCTTTCCTATTCATGGATTCCTCCTTCCCTATCTCCAGTCTACTCCATCCTTCCTTTCCTATTCATGGATTCCTCCTTCCCTATCTCCAGACTACTCCATCCTTCCTTTCCTATTCATGGATTCCTCCTTCCTTATCTCCAGACTACTTCATCCTTCTTTCCTATTCATGGATTCCTCCTTCCCTATCTCCAGACTACTCCATCCTTCCTTTCCTATTCATGGATTCCTCCTTCCCTATCTCCAGTCTACTCCATCCTTCCTTTTCCTATTCATGGATTCCTCCTTCCTTATCTCCAGACTACTTCATCCTTCCTTTCCTATTCATGGATTCCTCCTTCCCTATCTCCAGACTACTCCATCCTTCCTTTCCTATTCATGGATTCCTCCTTCCCTATCTCCAGTCTACTCCATCCTTCCTTTCCTATTCATGCATTCCTTCTTCCATATCTCCAGACTGCTCCATCCTTCCTTTCCTATTCATGGATTCCTCCTTCCTTTCCTATTCATGGATTCCTCCTTCCTTATCTCCAGACTACTTCATCCTTCCTTTCCTATTCATGGATTCCTCCTTCCTTATCTCCAGACTACTCCGTTCCTTCCTTTCCTATTCATGGATTCCTCCTTCCCTATCTCCAGTCTACTCCATCCTTCCTTTCCTATTCATGGATTCCTCCTTCCTTATCTCTAGTCTACTCCATCCTTCCTTTCCTTTTCATGGATTCCTCCTTCCTTATCTCTAGACTGCTCCATCCTTCCTTTCCTATTCATGGATTCCTCCTTCCTTATCTCCAGACTGCTCCATCCTTCCTTTCCTATTCATGGATTCCTCCTTCCTTATCTCCAGACTACTCCATCCTTCCTTTCCTATTCATGGATTCCTCCTTCCCTGTCTCCAGTCTACTCCATCCTTCCTTTCCTATTCATGCATTCCTCCTTCTATATCTCCAGACTGCTCCATCCTTCCTTTCCTGTTCATGGATTCCTCCTTCCTTTCCTATTCATGGATTCCTCCTTCCTTATCTCCAGACTACTTCATCCTTCCTTTCCTATTCATGGATTCCTCCTTCCTTATCTCCAGACTACTTCATCCTTCCTTTCCTATTCATGGATTCCTCCTTCCTTATCTCCAGTCTACTCCATCCTTCCTTTCCTATTCATGGATTCCTCCTTCCCTATCTCCAGACTACTCCATCCTTCCTTTCCTATTCATGGATTCCTCCTTCCTTTCCTATTCATGGATTCCTCCTTCCCTATCTCCAGTCTACTCCATCCTTCCTTTCCTATTCATGGATTCCTCCTTCCTTATCTCTAGACTGCTCCATCCTTCCTTTCCTATTCATGGATTCCTCCTTCCTTATCTCCAGACTACTCCGTTCCTTCCTTTCCTATTCATGGATTCCTCCTTCCCTATCTCCAGACTGCTCCATCCTTCCTTTCCTATTCATGGATTCCTCCTTCCCTATCTCCAGACTGCTCCATCCTTCCTTTCCTATTCATGGATTCCTCCTTCCTTTCCTATTTATGGATTCCTCCTTCCCTATCTCCAGTCTACTCCATCCTTCCTTTCCTATTCATGCATTCCTCCTTCCATATCTCCAGACTGCTCCATCCTTCCTTTCCTATTCATGGATTCCTCCTTCCTTTCCTATTCATGGATTCCTCCTTCCCTATCTCCAGACTACTCCATCCTTCCGTTCCTATTCATGGGTTCCTCCTTCCTTATCTCCAGACTGCTCCATCCTTCCTTTCCTATTCATGGATTCCTCCTTCGTTATCTCCAGACTACTTCATCCTTCCTTTCCTATTCATGGTTTCCTCCTTCCTTATCTCCAGACTACTCCGTTCCTTCCTTTCCTATTCATGGATTCCTCCTTCCCTATCTCCAGTCTACTCCATCCTTCCTTTCCTATTCATGGATTCCTCCTTCCTTTCCTATTCATGGATTCCTCCTTCCTTATCTCCAGACTACTTCATCCTTCCTTTCCTATTTATGGATTCCTCCTTCCTTATCTCCAGACTACTTCATCCTTCCTTTCCTATTCATGGATTCCTCCTTCCTTATCTCCAGACTGCTCCATCCTTCCTTTCCTATTCATGGATTCCTCCTTCCTTATCTCCAGACTGCTCCATCCTTCCTTTCCTATTCATGGATTCCTCCTTCCCTATCTCCAGTCTACTCCATCCTTCCTTTCCTATTTATGGATTCCTCCTTCCCTATCTCCAGACTACTCCATCCTTCCTTTCCTATTCATGGATTCCTCCTTCCTTATCTCCAGACTGCTCCATCCTTCCTTTCCTATTCATGGATTCCTCCTTCCTTATCTCTAGACTGCTCCATCCTTCCTTTCCTATTCATGGATTCCTCCTTCCCTATCTCCAGACTGCTCCATCCTTCCTTTCCTATTCATGGATTCCTCCTTCCCTATCTCCAGTCTACTCCATCCTTCCTTTCCTATTCATGGATTCCTCCTTCCTATCTCCAGACTACTCCATCCTTCCTTTCCTATTCATGGATTCCTCCTTCCTTATCTCCAGACTACTTCATCCTTCCTTTCCTATTCATGGATTCCTCCTTCCCTATCTCCAGACTACTCCATCCTTCCTTTCCTATTCATGGATTCCTCCTTCCCTATCTCCAGTCTACTCCATCCTTCCTTTCCTATTCATGGATTCCTCCTTCCTTATCTCCAGACTACTTCATCCTTCCTTTCCTATTCATGGATTCCTCCTTCCCTATCTCCAGACTACTCCATCCTTCCTTTCCTATTCATGGATTCCTCCTTCCCTATCTCCAGTCTACTCCATCCTTCCTTTCCTATTCATGCATTCCTTCTTCCATATCTCCAGACTGCTCCATCCTTCCTTTCCTATTCATGGATTCCTCCTTCCTTTCCTATTCATGGATTCCTCCTTCCTTATCTCCAGACTACTTCATCCTTCCTTTCCTATTCATGGATTCCTCCTTCCTTATCTCCAGACTACTCCGTTCCTTCCTTTCCTATTCATGGATTCCTCCTTCCCTATCTCCAGTCTACTCCATCCTTCCTTTCCTATTCATGGATTCCTCCTTCCTTATCTCTAGTCTACTCCATCCTTCCTTTCCTTTTCATGGATTCCTCCTTCCTTATCTCTAGACTGCTCCATCCTTCCTTTCCTATTCATGGATTCCTCCTTCCTTATCTCCAGACTGCTCCATCCTTCCTTTCCTATTCATGGATTCCTCCTTCCTTATCTCCAGACTACTCCATCCTTCCTTTCCTATTCATGGATTCCTCCTTCCCTGTCTCCAGTCTACTCCATCCTTCCTTTCCTATTCATGCATTCCTCCTTCTATATCTCCAGACTGCTCCATCCTTCCTTTCCTGTTCATGGATTCCTCCTTCCTTTCCTATTCATGGATTCCTCCTTCCTTATCTCCAGACTACTTCATCCTTCCTTTCCTATTCATGGATTCCTCCTTCCTTATCTCCAGACTACTTCATCCTTCCTTTCCTATTCATGGATTCCTCCTTCCTTATCTCCAGACTGCTCCATCCTTCCTTTCCTATTCATGGATTCCTCCTTCCTTATCTCTAGACTGCTCCATCCTTCCTTTCCTATTCATGGATTCCTCCTTCCCTATCTCCAGACTGCTCTATCCTTCCTTTCCTATTCATGGATTCCTCCTTCCCTATCTCCAGACTACTCCATCCTTCCTTTCCTATTCATGGATTCCTCCTTCCTTATCTCCAGACTACTCCATCCTTCCTTTCCTATTCATGGATTCCTCCTTCCCTATCTCCAGACTACTCCATCCTTCCTTTCCTATTCATGGATTCCTCCTTCCCTATCTCCAGTCTACTCCATCCTTCCTTTCCTATTCATGGATTCCTCCTTCCCTATCTCCAGACTACTCCATCCTTCCTTTCCTATTCATGGATTCCTCCTTCCTTATCTCCAGACTACTTCATCCTTCCTTTCCTATTCATGGATTCCTCCTTCCCTATCTCCAGACTACTCCATCCTTCCTTTCCTATTCATGGATTCCTCCTTCCCTATCTCCAGTCTACTCCATCCTTCCTTTCCTATTCATGCATTCCTCCTTCCATATCTCCAGACTGCTCCATCCTTCCTTTCCTATTCATGGATTCCTCCTTCCTTTCCTATTTATGGATTCCTCCTGCCCTATCTCCAGACTACTCCATCCTTCCGTTCCTATTCATGGGTTCCTCCTTCCTTATCTCCAGACTGCTCCATCCTTCCTTTCCTATTCATGGATTCCTCCTTCCTTATCTCCAGACTACTTCATCCTTCCTTTCCTATTCATGGTTTCCTCCTTCCTTATCTCCAGACTACTCCGTTCCTTCCTTTCCTATTCATGGATTCCTCCTTCCCTATCTCCAGTCTACTCCATCCTTCCTTTCCTATTCATGGATTCCTCCTTCCTTATCTCTAGTCTACTCCATCCTCCCTTTCCTTTTCATGGATTCCTCCTTCCTTATCTCTAGACTGCTCCATCCTTCCTTTCCTATTCATGGATTCCTCCTTCCTTATCTCCAGACTGCTCCATCCTTCCGTTCCTATTCATGGATTCCTCCTTCCCTATCTCCAGTCTACTCCATCCTTCCTTTCCTATTCATGGATTCATACTTCCCTATCTCCAGACTACTCCATCCTTCCTTTCCTATTCATGGATTCCTCCTTCCTTATCTCCAGACTACTCCGTTCCTTCCTTTCCTATTCATGGATTCCTCCTTCCCTATCTCCAGGACTACTTCATCCTTCCTTTCCTATTCATGGATTCCTCCTTCCCTATCTCCAGACTACTTCATCCTTCCTTTCCTATTCATGGATTCCTCCTTCCCTATCTCCAGACTGCTCTATCTTTCTAATCGTGATGCATCGCGGAATCAAATCGTTGACATGATAATCGCAATCGAACCGTGAGACCACCGAAGATGCGCACCCTTACTCAGCCCCCCCCCCACACACACATGTATACTTCTTATGCATCAGAACAATTTTACATTTTAGCTATAGGCCTATTGATTCAGTCTGTGGGAACTGGGATCAGTCTGTGCGATCCAATCTACCTTACATAGCAAGAAACATCTAACAGGGGCTCTAATCCTTCTCCACTAATTAAAAACTAAAAACAAAAAAACAAAACAAAAAAAAACATATATGTCTGTCTTTATTTCTCTCTCTCTCTTGAATACTTAATTATTATTATTATTTCTCTCACGCTCTCATTCTTTATTTTTTTCTTCTCTTTTTTTTTATTATTTTTTATTTATGTATTTATGTCTCACTTTCTTTCCCTCACTCTCTCTTTTTTTTCCTTTCTCTCTCTCTCTCTCTTTCATTACAGTACAGACCCCCCCACTACAGACCCCCGCTACAGTGCAGACCCCCCACTACAGTACAGGCCCCCCACTACAGACCCCCGCTACAGTGCAGACCCCCCACTACAGTACAGACCCCCCCACTACAGACCCCAGCTACAGTGCAGACCCCCCACTACAGTACAGACCCCCCACCACAGTACAGACCCCCCACTACAGTACAGACCCCCCCACTACAGACCCCAGCTACAGTGCAGACCCCCCACTACAGTACAGACCCCCCCACTACAGACCCCAGCTACAGTGCAGACCCCCCACTACAGTACAGACCCCCCCACTACAGACCCCAGCTACAGTACAGACCCCCCCACTACAGACCCTCACTACAGTGCAGACCCCCCACTACAATACAGACCCCCCACTACAGTACAGACCCCCCAGAAGGAAGGTCGCGGAGTGTGTGTCTTGTGCGCTGGCACAGTGCACACACCTGTTACGGGCAGCCTTGCAGTTACGAAATGACCGGACACAATGAATTCACATCAGTACTGTCGTTCATTAAAGGTTGCCATCCGGTCCCAGCTGAGTTGGGTGTCCGGGTTTCAGGGCACCCGACTCCAAACCCGGGCTGTCGGGGGGGGAAACCCAGTGTTCTGCCGAGAAAGTTCCCCTCGGCGGATAAGGACCCCCCTCTACTGCGCAGGCGCTGTGCCTGTGCAGTAGGAGCTGGCAGAAATAGCCGAATAGTTGTAAATCAGCTGTACACGGCGCCTGTAAGAGGGTCGCTCGCCATGCTTCGGGCACGGCCCTCGCTCGTTTTTTTTTTATTCTCCCTCTAGGTCCACTTGGATGGTGGGGCTTGAACCTGGACCTAGGGCGCAGGCGCCGTGTACAGCTGATTGAAGTTTTTCAGCTTCGGCTATCTCTGGCGGCTCATAGTAGTTCGTACTGCGCAGGCGTTGCGCCTGCGCAGTACAGGGGGGTCCTTATCCGCCGGGGGAACTTTCTCGGCAAGACACCGGAAGGGTGGCAACCCTACAGATATGTAATCTCGGTCATTACATTTTAGTTGATTAAATCTACTATAGATTTAGTCGAGTAAAATCTTATGTTATTTAGTCTACTAAAACTAAAACAATTCAGATGACTAAAATATGACTAAAACGAAATGGCATTTTAGTCACGATTAAAAGTAGATCAAAATTTGCAGTCAAAATGGTATTGAAAAATGTAAAAAAATTATTTAAAAAAAAAAAGGCAAGAAAAACAAAGGGTAACATTTTCCTAGCAGTAAATCAGCCAATTCTACAGAAATTCAACAGATAGAATAAGTTCAGCCTCATCATCCCGGAACAGCCGGCCAGCTAAGACCTGTCCTAGGATGCTAATGTGACTTACATGCATATACAGCTGGACCTGCTAATAACCTTAATACAGTTTATATGCTCACATGTGAGAGATAAAATTTGTGTTCACAGAAGCAAACCAGAAAGCATAGAGTTAAGTCTTTGTGACTCTCAGGAGTTTTGCCCAGTAACAGCCAATCTCACACTGAGCAAGAGTCTTGGCCAATCACAGCCACTCTCACACCGAGCAAGGAGTCTTGGCCAATCACAGCCACTCTCACACTGAGCAAGGAGTCTTGGCCAATCACAGCCACTCTCACACTGAGCAAGGAGTCTTGGCCAATCACAGCCAGCCTTACACCTATTATTTTGTCTGCAAATCACCCAGCACATGTTAGATCTCATTTTATCAGAGAGAGGGGACCTGAGCAGATTGGAGATCCAGCCGGAGTTCAGTTTTATGGAAGTAAGTGGCCAAAATAGGTATTTGATCCAGTTATTTGTGTTACTATTGTTATAGAATGTGATTAGAACTGTATACTGAACTAGTTATGTGTTCCCTTGTAGTTCCATCAATCAATTCAATCAAATCAAGCAGACAAACGTTTAACCACTTACCAACCGGCCCATAGCCGAATGACGGCTGCAGGGCGATTGGATAACTCTGGGAGGGCGTACTATGACGTCCTCCCAGAATTCTCCTCTCACACGCCCCCTGGGGCGCGCACCCGAACACATCCGTGACTGCAGGGTCCAGAGGACCCGGTGCATCACGGATCCCGGTAAATGGCCGCTGATCGCGGCCGTTTACCATGTGATTGCGCCGTCAAATGATGGCGCGATCACATGTAAACAGACCGGCGTCATCTGATGATGCCGGTTCCTCCCCTCCTGTGTACCGATCGGTACACAGTGAGCGGGGAGGGGGATGGATGGATGTCTGCAGCGCTGTGGGCTGTATGTGTAGTGCACAGAGACATCCATCCATCCATCCATCCATGCTCAGCCATCCCTCACTACTCTGCAACGCCCCCGCAATAGTCTGCAACGCCCCCGCAATAGTCTGCAACGCCCCCACAATAGTCTGCAACGCCCCCGCAATAGTCTACAATAGCTAATACTCTGCAATAGCTGTGCAATAGTCTGCAATAGCTGTGCAATAGTCTGCAATAGCTGTGCAATGGTCTGCAATAGCTGTGCAATGGTCTGCAATAGCTGTGCAATAGCTAATACTCTGCAATAGCTAATAGTCTGCAATAGCTAATAGTCTGCAATAGCTGTGCAATAGTCTGCAATAGCTAATAGTCTGCAATAGCTGTGCAATAGTCTGCAATAGCTAATAGTCTGCAATAGCTGTGCAATAGTCTGCAATAGCTAATAGTCTGCAATAGCTGTGCAATAGTCTGCAATAGCTAATAGTCTGCAATAGCTGTGCAATAGTCTGCAATAGCTAATAGTCTGCAATAGCTGTGCAATAGTCTGCAATAGCTAATAGTCTGCAATAGCTGTGCAATAGTCTGCAATAGCTGTGCAATAGTCTGCAATAGCTGTGCAATAGTCTGCAATAGCTAATAGTCTGCAATAGCTGTGCAATAGTCTGCAATAGCTAATAGTCTGCAATAGCTGTGCAATAGTCTGCAATAGCTAATAGTCTGCAATAGCTGTGCAATAGTCTGCAATAGCTAATACTCTGCAATAGCTGTGCAATAGCTGTGCAATAGCTAATACTCTGCAATAGTCTGCAATAGCTGTGCAATAGCTATAGAACTGTATACTGAACTAGTTATGTGTTCCCTTGTAGTTCCACCAAACAATTCAATCAAATCAAGCAGACAAACGTTTAACCACTTACCAACCGGCCCATAGCTGAATGACGGCTGCAGGGCGGTTGGATAACTCTGGGAGGGCGTACTATGACGTCCTCCCAGAATTCCCCTCTCGCCCGCCCCCTGGGGCGCGCACCCGAACACATCCGTGACCGCCGGGTCCAGAGGACCCGGCGCATCATGGATCCCGGTAAATGGCCGCTGATCGCGGCCGTTTACCATGTGATCGTGCCGTCAAATGATGGCGCGATCACATGTAAACAGACCGGCGTCATCTGATGACGCCGGTTCCTCTCCTCCCCTCCTGTGTACTGATCGGTATACTGTGAGCTGGGAGGGGGATGGATGGATGTCTGCAGCGCTGTGGGCTGTATGTGTAGTGCACAGAGACATCCATCCATCCATGCTCAGCCATCCCGCACTACTCTGCAACGCCCCCGCACTAGTCTGCAACGCCCCCGCACTAGTCTGCAACGCCCCCGCAATACTCTGCAACGCCCCCGCAATAGTCTACAATAGCTAATACTCTGCAATAGCTGTGCAATAGTCTGCAATAGCTGTGCAATAGTCTGCAATAGCTGTGCAATGGTCTGCAATAGCTGTGCAATGGTCTGCAATAGCTGTGCAATGGTCTGCAATAGCTGTGCAATGGTCTGCAATAGCTGTGCAATGGTCTGCAATAGCTGTGCAATGGTCTGCAATAGCTGTGCAATGGTCTGCAATAGCTGTGCAATGGTCTGCAATAGCTGTGCAATGGTCTGCAATAGCTGTGCAATGGTCTGCAATAGCTGTGCAATGGTCTGCAATAGCTGTGCAATGGTCTGCAATAGCTGTGCAATGGTCTGCAATAGCTGTGCAATGGTCTGCAATAGCTGTGCAATGGTCTGCAATAGCTGTGCAATGGTCTGCAATAGCTGTGCAATGGTCTGCAATAGCTGTGCAATGGTCTGCAATAGCTGTGCAATGGTCTGCAATAGCTGTGCAATGGTCTGCAATAGCTGTGCAATGGTCTGCAATAGCTGTGCAATGGTCTGCAATAGCTGTGCAATGGTCTGCAATAGCTGTGCAATGGTCTGCAATAGCTGTGCAATAGCTAATACTCTGCAATAGTCTGCAATAGTCGTGCAATAGCTGTGCAATAGCTGTGCAATAGCTGTGCAATAGCTGTGCAATAGCTGTGCAATAGTCTGCAATAGCTAATACTCTGCAATAGTCTGCAATAGTCTGCAATAGTCTGCAATAGTCTGCAATAGTGTGCAATAGTGTGCAATAGTCTGCAATAGTGTGCAATAGTCTGCAATAGTCGTGCAATAGCTGTGCAATAGCTGTGCAATAGTCTGCAATAGCTAATACTCTGCAATAGTCTGCAATACCCCCACAATACTCTGCAATGCTGTGTAGAGGTCGGCCGATATTTGGCTTTTTTTTTACTTAAAGCGGAGTTCCACCCTAAAGTGGAACTTCCGCTCATCGGATTCCTCCCCCCCTCCGGTGTCACAATTGGCACCTTTTAGGGGGGAGGGGGGTGCAGATACCTGTATAATACAGGTATCTGCACCCACTTCCGGGTACAGCTAGCCGCAGACTCCCCGCCCACCCCCGTTGTGTTGTGGGAAATACACAGTTCCCACAACACAACGGGGACCAGTGAAGACGCGCAGCGCGACTCGCGCATGCGCAGTAGGGAACCGGGCAGTGAAGCGGCAACGCTTCGCTTCCTGATTCCCTCAGTGTGAATGGCGGCGGCAGCACCCGAGGATCGAGGCACGGCTCGGTCTCGGGTGCCGACATCGCTGGACCCCGGGACAGGTAAGTGTCCTTAATTTAAAAGTCAGCAGCTGCAGTATTTGCAGCTGCTGACATCTAATTTTTTTTTTTTTTGGTGAAACACCACTTTAATAGGCATGAGCTGATTGTGCGGACTTGTAAATGACTTCTGTAATATAAGTCAGCATTGACTTAATATATGTATGTATATATGTGTGTATATATATAATTTCATATTCAGACAAGTTGTCTGAAGTTTTCTTCTCTCCTCCTCTGGGCAGCCAAGTCTGATAAGAAGATACATTTCTATCTCTTTTGGAACAGACTGAACTCTGGAGAAGTTTTCAGTTTAACCATTTAAATGCTAAATCTTTTCTGACATTTGTTGCTTACAAGTAAAAATCCTGTATTTTCTGCTAGAAAATCACTTAGAACCCCCAAACATTATATATATATATATTTTTTTAGCAGAGACCCTAGGGAATAAAATAGCGGTTGTTGCAATATTTTATGTCACACGGTATTTGCGCAGCGGTCTTTCAAACGCAATTTAAAAAAAAAATACACTAATGAAATAAAAAAAAATAAAAAAAAAAGCAGTAAAGTTAGCCCATTTTTTTTCGTCAAAGTTTTGATGACCTGTTTTTGTGTATTTAGTATTTAAGATATAGTTGTTTTTTGTTTTTTGTTTTTGTTTTTTTTGTTTTTTTTAATCTAAATTCTACATACAAGTGAACTGATTGGAGGTTTGTTTTGTTTAATAAATGTTTAAATATAAACATTTTTCTGTATCACTTATTACTTAAGGCTGCTCTCACACTGGAGCGGGCATGGGTTGACGGTAAAACGCTGTTAATTTTAGCGGCGCTTTACCGTCATTTTAGCGGCGCTATTCGGCTGCTAGCGGGGCGCTTATAACCCAGCTAGCGGCCAAAGAAGGGGTTAAATGCGCCCCTGAAGCGCTGCTGCCGAAACGCTTTGCAGGCACTTCGGCAGCGGTGCGCATTCATTTCAATGGGCAGGAGTGGTGGGGGAGGGGTATACACCGCTCCAAAGATGCCGCTTGCAGGACTTTTTTTTAACATCCTGCCAGCGCATCGCCTCAGTGTGAAAGCACTCGGGATATCACACTGACTGCAGGGGAGCCATTTTACAGGCGCTGTTTTTAGCCCAAAAGCGCCTGAAAAACGCCCCAGTGTGAAAGGGGTCTAACTGTTAGATTTTATGAGATGAAGGGGAAAAAAAAAAAGAAATCGGCCCTAAAAAATCGGCATCATATATCGGCCATCGGCCACCGCGATTTCTAAATATCGGCTTTGGCATCGGCCAGAGAAAAACCCATATCGGTCGACCTCTAATGCTGTGCAATACTCTGCCATGCTGTGCAATGTCCCCGCTGTACTCGGCCTCTGTACGTGGCCAGGCTGTGGAAGTCTCACACATGTGGTATTGCTGTACTCAGGAGGAGTAGGGGAATCTATTTCGGGGTGTCATTTTTGGTATGTACATGTTATGTGGTAGAAATATTGTATAAATGGACAACTTTGTGTTTAAAAAAAAAAAAAGCGCTTTAACCACTTCCCGCCCACCGGCCGTCATACAACGTCCTTGACTTTGTGCGGAGATATCTGAATGATGGGGGCAGCTACAGGCATCATTCAGATATCAGCTTTTTCAGCCGGCGATTCCCTACACCATAGGAATGATCATAGCGGCTGTTCCACTGCTTGATCGTTCTTACGGGAGGCGAGAGGGGATGTGTCCCCCCCCCCCGCGCTTCTACCGACTCACCGCTACGATCGAAGCCAGGATCGTTTTTTTTTTTTTTTTATTTCAGGCTTCCCAGCCTAGAGGTGAGATGTGGGGTCTTATTGACCCCATATCTCACTGTAAAGAGGACCTGTCGTGCCATATTCCTAGTACAAGGATGTTTATATTCCTTGTAATAGGAATAAAAGTGGTCAAAAATTTATTATTTTTTTTTGGAAAAAAGCATCAAACTAAAAGTAAAATGAACAATAAAATAAAAAAAATTTTTTTAAAGCGCCCTTGTCCCTGTGTGCGCGCATGCAGAAGCGAACGCATACGTAAGTCCCGCCCACATGTGAAAACGGTGTTCAAACCACACATGTGAGGTATTGCTGCGATCGGTAGAGCGAGAGTAATAATTTTGGTCCTAGTCCTCCTCTGTAACTCAAAACATGTAACCAGTAAAAAATTTTAAAGCGTTCGGAGGCTGGGCGCGATGTTATGACGCCACGCCCATAACATAGAGACTGCCATCAGTGGCCATCAGCGGTGCAACCATCACCCACCAGTGCCCTGCCCTGTCACCCGCTGTATGTGGCCAAGCTGTGTAAAAGTCTCACATGTGGTATCCCCATACTCAGGGGGAGTAGCAGAATGTATTTTGGGGTGTCATTTTTGCTATGTATTTGCTATGTGTTGGAAATATCTTATAAATGGACAACTTTGTGTAAAAAAAAAAAGGCGTTTTATTTTCCAAAAACATCTGGAAAAAAAATAACCGTTCAAAAGACTCATTATGCCTCATAGATTATACGTTGGGGTGTTTGCTTTCCAAAATGGGGTCATTTTGTGGGCAATTCCATTGTCCTGGTGCTCCAGGGCCTTCAAAAGTGTAATAGGTGGTTGAGAAATGAGATGTGCAATTTATGTTCGTAGGTCGCCTGATGGTGCGACTTCAATGTTGGGCCTTTGTATGTGGCCAGGCTGTGTAAAAGTCCCACACATGTGGTATCCCCATACTCGGTAAGAGTAGCAGAATGTATTTTGGGGTGTAATTTGTTGTATGCATATGCTCTGTGAGAGAAATAACCAGTTAATATGAAAAAACAAAACAAAAAAAATCTTTCTTTTTGCAAAGAATTGTGGGGAAAAAATTACAACTTAAAAATACTCACCATGCTACTTAATACCTTGGAATGTCTACTTTCTAAAAAGGGGTCATTTGGGGGGTATTTGTTAGGGGTGCAACGGATCGTCATCGATCCGTGATCCGATCCGCGGAGGTTGATCCGTACGGGACACCTCTGTGGCCTCGGCCATAGGAAAGGCCACGGCTTTGGCCTAGCTCCGGAGCAGCGGCCATATTGGTACACCCAGCGGCCGTTTAGCACGTCGAATGACGGAGCGATCACTTGTAACAAACCGGCGTCATATCATGACGCCAGTTCCTCTCTCCCCTATGTGTACTGATCTGTACAGTGGAGGGGAGAGATCGGATGGCAACAGTGCCAGTACTCTGCAATGCCCTGCCAATACTCTGCAATGCCCTGCCAATACTCTGCAATGCCCCGGCCATAGTCTGCCATACCCGGCAATACTCTGCAATGCCCTGGCAATACTCTGCAATGCCCTGGCAATACTCTGCAATGCCCTGGCAATACTCTGCCAATAGTCTGCCATACCCGGCCAATATACCTGCCAATACTCTGCCAATAGTCTGCCATACCCGGCCAATATACCCGCCAATACTCTGCCAATAGGGAGATTGTAGATATTACTGTGGGGGAGATTTTTTTTTTTTGTTGTTGTTGTTGATCCGAACCGTGACTCCTGATCCGAGGAACAATCCGAACCGTGGGTTTTTCGATCCGTTGCACCCCTAGTATTTGTACTTTTCTGACTTGTTAGTACCTCAAGAAATGAGATTCACCTGATGTACTGAAGGCCTGATCAGATGTTTTCAATAGTTTGTAGACTCTATAACTTTCACAAAGACCAAATAATATCCACTAATTTGGGTTATTTTTACCAAAGATATATAGCAGTATAAATTTTGGCCAAAATTTATGAACAAAAATTACTAATTTGCGAAATGTTTTTGACAAAAACAAAAAGGCAATTTTTCACAAAATTTACGGTCTTTTTTTATTTATAGAAAATATGTGTTAAATACCGCGCTGCCAAAAAGAGATATGAGCAGCTGACACAAACAAGTGATCTAAACCTGTGCAAAACAAAGTGAAAATTATACACAAGTGCAGCGCATATATAATGATTATCTGTAGTTCTGAACATACGAAAAAGCAAGAGATATTAATAGTTTGTGCAAATAATTAAATTGGCACACTGATTGAACAGAAGTCCAAAAAATGTCCATTTTTAAATGTATGTACATCAAAGAATAAAAAATATAGTAAGTGAGTTCATCAAGGTGTATATGAACACCAGAAAAAGTGTAGAAAAATATTAATGGCGTAGTGTTGATAGCAGATCCACCACCGTGTAGAAAAGTGGGGGGCTTACCAAAGTGATTGGACACAGACGGGTATACACCAGCTGTGCCAATAAGGCTTGTATAGATGAGGATCTCTAAAGATGCAGTGAAGAAAACCAAAATATGGAAAGGTAATACTGTAGTGTTGATAGCAGATCCACCACCATATGGAAAAATGGGGGGCTTACCAGAACAATTGGACACAGACAGGCGTACACCTACTGCGCCAATTAGGCTTGTATAGATGAGGATCTCTGGAAATATGGTAAGGATAACCAGGATGCTTGTAAGGGTTGTATATGGCAGAAGTAAATCCGGTCAGATATCCACAGCATATATAAAAAAGATGCAAAAGCACATAGCATAATACTGTATAAAAAAAGCTTTACAGCCCATTTATTAAAGATAAAAAAACACTCACATTTGTGAAGATAAAAAACAGCGCTGAGAGTAAATGAAAGACAAGGCAGTGTGGGTAGCATTAGCAAGCGGGATCCTGGTTATCCTTACCATATTTCCAGAGATCCTCATCTATACAAGCCTAATTGGCGCAGTAGGTGTACGCCTGTCTGTGTCCAATTGTTCTGGTAAGCCCCCCATTTTTCCATATGGTGGTGGATCTGCTATCAACACTACAGTATTACCTTTCCATATTTTGGTTTTCTTCACTGCATCTTTAGAGATCCTCATCTATACAAGCCTTATTGGCACAGCTGGTGTATATCCGTCTGTGTCCAATCACTTTGGTAAGCCCCCCACTTTTCTACACGGAGGTGGATCTGCTATCAACACTACGCCATCATTATTTTTCTACACTTTTTCTGGTGTTCATATACACCTTGATGAACTCACTTACTATATTTTTTATTCTTTGATGTACATACATTTAAATGGACATTTTTTGGACTTCTGTTCAATCAGTGTGCTAATTTAATTATTTGCACAAATTATTAATATCTCTTGCTTTTTCGTATGTTCAGAACTACAGATAATCATTATATATGCGCTGCACTTGTGTATAATTTTATTTATAGCACAAAAAATTAAATGCCACCAAAAGAAAGCTCTGTGTGAAAAAAAGGACACAAATTTCATTTGGGTACAGTGTTGCATGACTGAGTAATGGTCATTCAAAGTGTGAGAGCACTGAAAGCTGAAAATTGGTCTGGTCTGGGCAGGAAGGGGGTTTAAGTGCCCTGTATTGAGGTGGTTAAGCCAAACCGGCAACACTATGCTGTATGGTTACTTCTTTTGGATACGTCCTCCAACCGTCACTAGGCCCCTCTATAGACCAGCACGCCACGTGATCTCTCCAAGACGGGTCCCCCCCTGGGATCTCCTCGGTTGTCCAGCTTCGTCACACAGGACCGACAGCTCAGGACCATTCCTCGGCCGCGGTGGTAGGCCCCAGACAAGCCTCTGGACCCACCCCTGTGCCGCTGTATCGTGGGCCTCCCGAACGGGGGACCATGAGGTAGCTCCTTAACACATACCTGTCGGCCAGGAGGGCCAGCAGGTGGCTGTAAAACGAACCCCAAAATATGGCATCTGTCCCATTAAATACCCTCTTCCCAGAATGCAACTCTGAGGACCACCTCCACAGAGCTTGCCTCCGAGACAGAAGAGCATCCATACACTTTGACACCTTGCCTTTCCAACCTTGACCAGTGGCAACAGCGACACCCACCGGTCAGCACGGAAACACACACAACGTCAGCCAAGCTGGAACAGAGGCAAACTTTTACCTTCCTAACGCCCAAATTACTAAATTTACCTAACATGCGGTAGATTGCAAATCTACCAGCGCTACACTTTATACAACACGTTTGTACATGCACTGCCTGCTGCTAAATTGAGAGAGAGAGAGAGAGAGAGATGGTGTTCCGGCCGAAATGATACTTTTCAAATAAAAATCCCCCTATAATACACAAGCTTAATGTATTCTAGTAAAGTTAGTCTGTAAACTAAGGTCTGTTTTGTTTATAGCAGTAGTTTATTTTATAAACTTACAGCAGGCCGTGGCCATCTTAAGTGTGGGCATCTGAAGCCAGGCTGTATTTCTTCCTGGATCTCATCCTTGCAGATCTCGCACATGCTCAGTGCAGCACAAGCAGTGTAATAGGTTTCAGGTCAGGTTTCCACAGCAACAGCAGTGTCAGAGGAAGTTGCCCCTTCCCAGAAGGCATTGCAAACAGGAAATGATGCGATGGGCCACGGCCAGGGAGGAGGAAGTGAAAAATTAATACAGCAGATATACAGTAGGCGCTGAGAAAAAAAAATTAAAAAATATTCAATTTGTTTACAGTGCACAGTTTAGTGAGGGATGCTGAAGAGTTGTAAAAGTGGGTGGAACTCCACTTTAATAAAGAAGATGTCATAAAGGTTTGGTGTGCTCTTTAAACCTACTGCTTCCATAGAACGGCGCTAGAGGAATTATACAGTAAAAGAGTCTTGTTTGGACTAAAAGGTCAGATTACAATTCTTCTAATGCCACAGCGCATAAGGCACTTCATAGTGCTGCGCCTGCCACACAATCCACTCCTTGTTTAGGGGGGGGGGGGCATAAAACCTTTAGAATTATGTTGCTCCAATTAGAGATTTTATTTTTTATTTATAACTTTTGAAAAGTGTTGCTTTTATAACCAATGGGTTGGTATTTGGGGCTCTGTATCTTTGAACCTCCACAGTAAAATCATACCGTATTGTAAGATGTCATAGAGGGGGGTGTGTATGACACATCTGCATTGTAAATGTATTGGTCCAATGGGAGATTTTGTTTCTGACCCACTTTGAAGTATTGCAAAAAAAAGTCAGTTTGGTTCATATTGGGCCCTGTATCTTTAAATTTGCACAGTAAAATCATACTGTATTGTAAATGTTAGAGAGGGTGATGTATGTGTGACAACTCTGTGTAATCATTATTTTATATATTACATTATGTTATATTTAGTTTTACTGTGTTGAAAATTCTACCAAAAAAACTTGTCTGATAGCGAGACCACTGAATTGCAACTGTCTGATGGCTTCACTCCAGTGAGAAGAGAGGGGGGAGGAATATGCATTTTATATGTGTCAGTATAGGAAGACTATAAGCCAGGGCTCAACAAACCCCGGGCGCCAGGTCGCATTTGCGACTAGAATTAGCGACCTGGCGCCTGGGGCGGCACAGCTGGGGGTATCCCGTCTCTGTGCGGACTCCGACCCCCCCCCCCCCCAGTGCGATCGCAGGCCGCGCCAGCCGGTAATTGAGGCCGGGGCTTTGCGGCCTTCTTCGGTCCTTTTGTAGTACTTCTGGAATCTGGCGCCATCTTGTGGTGGCCGTTGGTATTACAACCAGCAATGCTAATGCAAAGTACCTGCCTGTTTTCACTGCCCGCCCATCTCCTTCCCAAAGTGGAGAAGAGAAGGAAGTGAATGTGGGGATAGCCTTTTTTTTTTTTCGTAATAGCTATTTTTATTTATTTATATTTATATAAAAACTGTATTTTTTTTCCTAATTAAAATTAATTTATTTGTTATCTCCCTGCTTGACCCCTTCCACACGGGCTGTCTGATCAGGTTCGCCTGTCTGTTTTTCAGGCGGACCTGATCGGACCCTTAGAGCCCTTTCACACCGAGCCGTGGGGGGGCGTCGGCGGTAAAGCGGCGCTATTTTTACGGCGGTAAAGCGGCGCTATTTTTAGCGCTGCTTTACCGTCGTTTTAGTGACGCTATTCGGGCCTCTAGCGGGGCAGTCTTTCTGTGTAAATTTAAGATTAGTTATTTTTTATATTGAAAATAAAGCTTTGTCGGTCGTGTAAAAAAAAAAAAAAACTGGCTCCTAACTGCTTTAGCTGGCTCCTAGATTCCAAGCAAATTTGTCAAGCCCTGCTGTAAGCAGTATAGTGTAGGTCTCAGTGTAGTGTAGTGGTCAGTATAGTCGGTGTGGACAGTATAGTCGGTGTGGACAGTATAGTCAGGGTAGTGGACAGTGTAGTGTAGTTCTCAGTATTGTGGTCAGTATAGTGTAGTGGACAGTATAACAGTTCTGCGGTCTCCATGTTCTCTCCTCATTGCCGTGGTCTCCGTGTCTCCTTCAGAGTCCTTCAGTCTCTATTCATCCCCCTCCCCCCAATTAGTCCAGCAGTCTCTGTAATTCCCTCCACCACTTTAGCGGTCTCAGTGTTCAGCCCCACCCCCACGTAGTCCTGCAGTCCCTGTGCCCCCCCCATCACTCTTGCGGTCTTGGTGTCCCCCCCCCCCCCACCACCACGAGTCCTGCGGTCTCCTGTCTCCAATACCGGGAACAGCCAGGGTCTCCAATACCGGGAACGGCCAGGGTCTCCAATACCGGGAACGGCCAGGGTCTCCAATACCGGGAACGGCCAGGGTCTCCAATACCGGGAACGGCCAGGGTCTCCAATACCGGGAACGGCCAGGGTCTCCAATACCGGGAACGGCCAGGGTCTCCAATACCGGGAACGGCCAGGGTCTCCAATACCGGGAACGGCCAGGGTCTCCAATACCGGGAACGGCCAGGGTCTCCAATACCGGGAACGGCCAGGGTCTCCAATACCGGGAACGGCCAGGGTCTCCAATACCGGGAACGGCCAGGGTCTCCAATACCGGGAACGGCCAGGGTCTCCAATACCGGGAACGGCCAGGGTCTCCAATACCGGGAACGGCCAGGGTCTCCAATACCGGGAACGGCCAGGGTCTCCAATACCGGGAACGGCCAGGGTCTCCAATACCGGGAACGGCCAGGGTCTCCAATACCGGGAACGGCCAGGGTCTCCAATACCGGGAACGGCCAGGGTCTCCAATACCGGGAACGGCCAGGGTCTCCAATACCGGGAACGGCCAGGGTCTCCAATACCGGGAACGGCCAGGGTCTCCAATACCGGGAACGGCCAGGGTCTCCAATACCGGGAACGGCCAGGGTCTCCAATACCGGGAACGGCCAGGGTCTCCAATACCGGGAACGGCCAGGGTCTCCAATACCGGGAACGGCCAGGGTCTCCAATACCGGGAACGGCCAGGGTCTCCAATACCGGGAACGGCCAGGGTCTCCAATACCGGGAACGGCCAGGGTCTCCAATACCGGGAACGGCCAGGGTCTCCAATACCGGGAACGGCCAGGGTCTCCAATACCGGGAACGGCCAGGGTCTCCAATACCGGGAACGGCCAGGGTCTCCAATACCGGGAACGGCCAGGGTCTCCAATACCGGGAACGGCCAGGGTCTCCAATACCGGGAACGGCCAGGGTCTCCAATACCGGGAACGGCCAGGGTCTCCAATACCGGGAACGGCCAGGGTCTCCAATACCGGGAACGGCCAGGGTCTCCAATACCGGGAACGGCCAGGGTCTCCAATACCGGGAACGGCCAGGGTCTCCAATACCGGGAACGGCCAGGGTCTCCAATACCGGGAACGGCCAGGGTCTCCAATACCGGGAACGGCCAGGGTCTCCAATACCGGGAACGGCCAGGGTCTCCAATACCGGGAACGGCCAGGGTCTCCAATACCGGGAACGGCCAGGGTCTCCAATACCGGGAACGGCCAGGGTCTCCAATACCGGGAACGGCCAGGGTCTCCAATACCGGGAACGGCCAGGGTCTCCAATACCGGGAACGGCCAGGGTCTCCAATACCGGGAACGGCCAGGGTCTCCAATACCGGGAACGGCCAGGGTCTCCAATACCGGGAACGGCCAGGGTCTCCAATACCGGGAACGGCCAGGGTCTCCAATACCGGGAACGGCCAGGGTCTCCAATACCGGGAACGGCCAGGGTCTCCAATACCGGGAACGGCCAGGGTCTCCAATACCGGGAACGGCCAGGGTCTCCAATACCGGGAACGGCCAGGGTCTCCAATACCGGGAACGGCCAGGGTCTCCAATACCGGGAACGGCCAGGGTCTCCAATACCGGGAACGGCCAGGGTCTCCAATACCGGGAACGGCCAGGGTCTCCAATACCGGGAACGGCCAGGGTCTCCAATACCGGGAACGGCCAGGGTCTCCAATACCGGGAACGGCCAGGGTCTCCAATACCGGGAACGGCCAGGGTCTCCAATACCGGGAACGGCCAGGGTCTCCAATACCGGGAACGGCCAGGGTCTCCAATACCGGGAACGGCCAGGGTCTCCAATACCGGGAACGGCCAGGGTCTCCAATACCGGGAACGGCCAGGGTCTCCAATACCGGGAACGGCCAGGGTCTCCAATACCGGGAACGGCCAGGGTCTCCAATACCGGGAACGGCCAGGGTCTCCAATACCGGGAACGGCCAGGGTCTCCAATACCGGGAACGGCCAGGGTCTCCAATACCGGGAACGGCCAGGGTCTCCAATACCGGGAACGGCCAGGGTCTCCAATACCGGGAACGGCCAGGGTCTCCAATACCGGGAACGGCCAGGGTCTCCAATACCGGGAACGGCCAGGGTCTCCAATACCGGGAACGGCCAGGGTCTCCAATACCGGGAACGGCCAGGGTCTCCAATACCGGGAACGGCCAGGGTCTCCAATACCGGGAACGGCCAGGGTCTCCAATACCGGGAACGGCCAGGGTCTCCAATACCGGGAACGGCCAGGGTCTCCAATACCGGGAACGGCCAGGGTCTCCAATACCGGGAACGGCCAGGGTCTCCAATACCGGGAACGGCCAGGGTCTCCAATACCGGGAACGGCCAGGGTCTCCAATACCGGGAACGGCCAGGGTCTCCAATACCGGGAACGGCCAGGGTCTCCAATACCGGGAACGGCCAGGGTCTCCAATACCGGGAACGGCCAGGGTCTCCAATACCGGGAACGGCCAGGGTCTCCAATACCGGGAACGGCCAGGGTCTCCAATACCGGGAACGGCCAGGGTCTCCAATACCGGGAACGGCCAGGGTCTCCAATACCGGGAACGGCCAGGGTCTCCAATACCGGGAACGGCCAGGGTCTCCAATACCGGGAACGGCCAGGGTCTCCAATACCGGGAACGGCCAGGGTCTCCAATACCGGGAACGGCCAGGGTCTCCAATACCGGGAACGGCCAGGGTCTCCAATACCGGGAACGGCCAGGGTCTCCAATACCGGGAACGGCCAGGGTCTCCAATACCGGGAACGGCCAGGGTCTCCAATACCGGGAACGGCCAGGGTCTCCAATACCGGGAACGGCCAGGGTCTCCAATACCGGGAACGGCCAGGGTCTCCAATATCAAAGCCAAAACCATCTAATAACGGGAACGGCCAGGGTCTCCAATATCAAAGCCAAAACCATCTAATAACGGGAACGGCCAGGGTCTCCAATATCAAAGCCAAAACCATCTAATAACGGGAACGGCCAGGGTCTCCAATACCGGGAACGACCAGGGTCTCCAATATCAAAGCCAAAACCATCTAATAACGGGAACGGCCAGGGTCTCCAATACCGGGAACGGCCAGGGTCTCCAATATCAAAGCCAAAACCATCTAATAACGGGAACGGCCAGGGTCTCCAATACCGGGAACGGCCAGGGTCTCCAATATCAAAGCCAAAACCATCTAATAACGGGAACGGCCAGGGTCTCCAATACCGGGAACGGCCAGGGTCTCCAATATCAAAGCCAAAACCATCTAATAACGGGAACGGCCAGGGTCTCCAATACCGGGAACGGCCAGGGTCTCCAATATCAAAGCCAAAACCATCTAATAACGGGAACGGCCAGGGTCTCCAATACCGGGAACGGCCAGGGTCTCCAATATCAAAGCCAAAACCATCTAATAACGGGAACGGCCAGGGTCTCCAATACCGGGAACGGCCAGGGTCTCCAATATCAAAGCCAAAACCATCTAATAACGGGAACGGCCAGGGTCTCCAATACCGGGAACGGCCAGGGTCTCCAATATCAAAGCCAAAACCATCTAATAACGGGAACGGCCAGGGTCTCCAATACCGGGAACGGCCAGGGTCTCCAATATCAAAGCCAAAACCATCTAATAACGGGAACGGCCAGGGTCTCCAATACCGGGAACGGCCAGGGTCTCCAATATCAAAGCCAAAACCATCTAATAACAGGAACAGCCAGGCCTCCCATATTCAGGTACAGTGAGGACTCTCCATATCAGATAAAGCAGGGTCTCCTGAACACTTGGCAAAACCCAGACCCCCAATAGTAGGTACAGCAAGGACCCCTAATATTGGGTACACCCAGGACCCCTCAATACAAGATACACAACTGGAACCCCCAAATATTAGGTACAACTGGAATACCAATAGTAGGTACAGCCAGAGCCCCCAATAATACCAAGAACAGCCAGTATCCCCTAACAGGTAAAGCCGGAACTCTGTAGTATTATATACAGCCAGGATGCCCTAATATTGGGTACAGACAGCCCCCCTCAATATTATTTACACCCAAGACCCCCAATATTACAGCCCCTTCCCCCACTCTGACGCTCATAGAGGGGAATAGCCTGTGGTGAATAGCTTCCCTCTCTCCTCAATCTGCACAAAATAAATCAGATATTTCTTGCTGGATTCTATAACCCAAGTCTGTAGATAGGGAATGGACTTTATTATATGAGGGTGCAGCCCCCACATGTCCTATTATACAGGGACAGTCCTCATCCTGCACCCCTATCTCTGACCTGCGCCCCCCCCTTTTTTTTCACATTTCAGTATAAAGCAGAACTGATTTTTATTATTCAAAGGTGAAAATCACATCCAATCATTCTGCATTTTGGTTTCTATGACCTCCAAAAACATTTGTTTATAAAAACTGAACAAGAACCAGTCATTATTTGTTAATGTTTTTATTAATTAACAATGAATTATTTATTAATGAACAATATGTATTACTATTTATTAAGGATTACGTATTTAATTTTTTTTATGAATTATTCATTTGTATTTATTAACAATGACCTCTGTATTATTTTACTAAATAACAATTTATTATTTATCAATTGTGTATTATTTAAATAATTAACAATTCAATATGTATTCTTATTTTATGAACAATTACCTCTGTATTATTTTTACTAATTAACAATCTTACATATTATTTCAATAATTAGCAATTCAATATTTAACATTTTTTATAAATAAATCATTATGTATTCGTTAATAATAATAATATTATTATTATTATTATTATTATTATTATTATTATTATTATTCCCAGATATCCATCAGCTTACTAGGCAAACCCCCCCCCTGCCCAGACCAATTTTCAGCTTTCAGCGCTGTCACACTTTTGAATGACAATTACGCGGTCATGCAACACTGTACTTGTATGACATTTTTATCATTTTTTCACATAAAAGGAGCTTTCTTTTGGTATTTAACCTCGTCGCGCCCGCGCTATAGCCGAAAGACAGCCGCAGCGTGGACGCTAATTGCCGGGAAGCCGCCCCTGGACGTCGTGCTGTTTACTTCCGCGATGCGCGCTCCCGCAGGCGCGCATCGGGGAAGCTCTGTGCTGGCCGTGTCCCTTGGACACAGCCAGTCACAGATTGCTGCAAACGGCCAATCATAGCGGCCGTTTTCAGCGTGATCGGCGGTACCAATGAGAGATGATCTCATATGAGATCATGTCTCATCGCCGGCTCTCCCTCCTCACACAGAGGCAGCGTGTGAGGAGGGAGAGAGAACCGCTGCGGCGGTAAGTAAAAAAAACTAAAGAAAATCTGTCCCCACTGTCATGTCGCTGTCAGTGTCACGTATTAGTGCCATCTGTCATCAGTGCCACGTCAATGTCACATGTCATTGTCCTGGTTCTCCAGGGCCTTCAAAAATGTAATAGGTAGTCAACAAGTTAGATGTGTAATTTATGCTTCTAGAACATGTGATGGTGCTCCCTGCATGTTGGGCCTCTCGATGTGGCCAGGCTGTGAAAGTCCCACACATGTGGTATCGAAATACTCAGGAGGAATAGCAGAATGTATTTTGGGGTGTTATTTTTGGTATATACATGCCATGTGAGAGAAAAAACCTATTACAATGACAATTTTGTGGGGGGGGGGGGGAAATCTTCATTTTGCAAAGAATTGTGGGAAAAAATGACATCAAAAAGCTCACCATGTATCTTACTAAATACCTTGGAATGTCTACTTTCAAAAAAGGGGTCATTTGGGGGGTATTTGTACTGTCCTGACTTGTTCGGGTCGCAAGAAATGAGATAGGCCTCAGTACATCAGGTGTGATCAATTTTTTTTATTTTTTTTATTTTTTTTTTATGATTTGCACCATAGTTTGTAGACTCTTTAACTTTCACAAAGACCAAATAATTTCCACTAATTTATGTTATTTTTACCAAAGATGTGTAGCAGTATAAATTGTGGCCAAAATTTATGAAGAAAAATTAATAATTTGCAAAATTTTATCACAAACTAAGAAAAATGCGTTTTTTTTTTTTGTTTTTTTTTTGTTTTTTGTTTTTTTCAAAATTTTCTCTCTTTTTAATTTATAGCTTAAAAAATAAAAAACCCAGAGGTGATCAAATACCACCAAAAGAAAGCTCTATTTGTGTATATATAAAAAAAAAAGACAAAAAATTAATTTGGGTACAGTATTGCATGACTGAGTAATTGTCATTCAAAGTGTGAGAGCGCTGAAAGCTGAAAATTGGTCTGGGCAGGAGGGGGGTTTAGGTGCCCAGTTGTCAAGTGCTTAATTACAGCGCTGGGGTTTTTATTTTTTGCTAAACAAAAAAGATGGAAATTTTTTTTAAAAGAAAAAAAATTATGTTTCATAGTTATAAAATTTTGCAAACAGGTAATTTTTATCCTTCATTGATATGTGCTGATGAGGCTGCACTGGTGGGCAGTGATAGGCACTGATGGGTGGCACTGTGGACACTGATGGGTGGCACTGATAAGTGGCTGGGGGGCTGGTGGTCATCTTATTAAAACGTATGTCAAGGCAAATGTTTTTTTAGCTAGGTCTTGGATGGAGTGGGAAAGGACTGGAACCCCCCGGTCAAGCATTTACTACTATTCAGAACTCCCATCACTTCCTGTCCTGCTGACATTTATTCAAACAGGATGTGAGGGGAAGTCTCCAACAGCAACACAGACAGAAATGGAAATACTTTTATTTATTTTTTTAGGGGGGGTTGAATGTTTTAAGTTCTAAAATATAGATCAATAAGTCCCATGTTTGGTAATGATTTTTTTATTACTTTATGTTTATAGGTGATTATCCAGATGGCCAAATTACAAATTATGATCAAGCTGGCGGGACAGCTGAGAAGTAAAGTTCCATGAGACGGGGAAAAATGACGTTCCGTCGGGCGGGATGGACGGTAACCGCCTGGAATCTTTATCACAACCAACCAGTAAGTAAACTGTCACTTCCAAGGAAGACTCATGGCTCAAGACGTTCTGAAGGCCCCAAAAGGCTCCAACGTGCAATGAGATCCTTCCAAAGCAATCATTCATAATTTATTATTATAATTATTATATATAATCAATTATTAATAATTATAATAGTTATTTATAATAATTATTGTTATTGAATTAATAATTCAGATGTCGTTATTATGCTGTCTTTTTTTGGACGGCTGATGCTGATTGGTTCCTTTAGCTTTAATAATTATATTTTTTCTCTCTCTTCCGTTAGATATGCCAGTAATGTACATAGTCATTTTGGGAATGGTAGCCACAATAACAGTCTTAATGGTGGTCAGCCTCCGCGCCTTCATGCGTGTCCAGTAAGTGTTCTTTGGTATTTACAGAAATTACTAACCTAGAATCGCGGGGGGTCTATTTATAAAAGTTGCCACAGGAATTTCCCCTATTTTTCCAATTGGAAAAAAATGTGTGGATCCTGGGTGAAAGTTGGGTGAATCTTGGGTGTAAACATTTATAAATAGACCCCAAACTGTATGTAAAATCCCAAAACAATTTTTCGGCACGTTGGCATACAGAGTTGTCAAGCTAATTTCTTTTTTTTTTTTTTTTTTTTTTGAGGGAGTCGTTTGCAAAGGGTCTTGCCTGGTGAAAAAGTGCGAACAAGATATGGTGAAAAATACTCCTGCGCTGGTGAGATCGTTTGCTATAAAACAAAGGTAGTATTGTAGTCAGAGATAGGACTGGGGGAGATGATGGAGCGTGTCCCGCTGCCTTAGCTGACCAGGGGTGGTCTGCAAAGGACTGTTTAGTAGGAAGTGGATGGAAGGCGCGTGATCAGACGCTTACATCAAGAAATGTATGGTTTATTTATGTAAAAGAATACAGACATATAGTCATATAGATATAAAATCATACAAATACTACATAATATTATAAAAAAAAAAAAAAAGAAAAACAGGTAACAAAATAAGTACTAGGAAGTTAAAATTGGGGTGTGCCCATATTGAGGCAGGTATTTAAGAAATGCTGACGTGTTTTGAGGAAAACCTCTTCATCAGAGCCAGGAGAACTGGAGCACAGTCTGTATGGGCCGGGAAAATGTGTATATGTATGTAGATAGAGAGATATAGATATATATATATCTCTATATCTATATATATATATATATATATATATATATATATATATATAGATATATATATATATAGATATATATATATATATATATATATAGATATATATATATATATATATTACAGATTTATGTGTATATATACATTTATTTTGTGCATATTGTTTATAGCTATACATATGCGTTTTTAGATTTTTATGTACATTTGATATATGCATTTTTGTAGATTTCCATTTGAATGAACACATTTCTGTTTTTGCACAAACCACATGGCCATCTTTGTGCCCCCATTTGTGCTTTCCGTGAACAGGGGCATACCTCCACACATCTGTTCCGGCACAGCGTTTTACGTGCTGGCAGAGTATTTACACGCATGCGCATGTCCTTTGGACAAACGCACAACCGGTTTTACCATGCGGAGAGACAATATCTCTCAATGTGTCTCAGTGCACTTTCTACTTCATTTACCATTGCCCCCCCCCTCATATGCATATATATTTTTATTTTTTTATGCGTTTGTATTATGTATGTGTATGCGTACACGAGTGTGTGTACACTTATGTATGCGTAGATTTTTTCATTTGTATGTATTTAGACTACAATCTCATGTTCTGTGCTTCAAAATCCCACTACCTATCATTAATTCTTTGTACTGATATGGTAATTTTTATTTCTAATATATTTATATTATATACTTTTTAGCATTTTATGAATGCATTTTTCAATGTAAACTTATCTTACGTCTCCAGTCTGTAGTGTACGGTATATATTCTTATTTATACCCCATCTAGAACACCTGGGTATGGAACTTGGAATAATCAATTGTCCATCACAGGACACATCCTCCTACTAGCCACACCACCTCTCCCCATGTACACATGTCGGCCTACCGGCCCATACAGACTGTGCTCCAGTTCTCCTGGCTCTAATGAAGAGGTTTTCCTCGAAACGCGTCAGCATTGCTTAAATACCTGCCTAAATATGGGCACACCCCAATTTTAACTTCCTAGTACTTATTTTGTTACCTGTTTTTCCTTTTTTTTTTTTTTTAATAATATTATGTAGTATTTGTATGATTTTATATCTATATGACTATATGTCTGTATTCTTTTACATAAATAAACCATACATTTCTTGATGTAAGCGTCTGATCACGCGCCTTCCATCCACTTCCTACTAAATCTTGCCTGGTGATCCTGCCAGTGACTTATTATTCCTGCAACGGACCAAGCTGTCCAGCACAAACGACCGTTACTAGGAAGCCCCAGTCTCAGCTATTAAATGGTCCCGACAACGGTCAGTGAACCCTGCCGGTGACAGCACTATGGGGCCTATTTATAGAAAATTTGGTGGATGAACATCACAAGCATTCACCCAGCCATCCGGAATTGTAGCTGTATTTTGCTTAATGTGCTGATTTCCTATGATCATCAGCTCCATCTAGTGGCCATAATGTTTTTTTTTGTTTTTTTTTAAACTTGAAATGGGTCAATTTTTAGGAAAATATCACATTTAAGGACACTAGATGGAGCCGACGATCATAAGAAATTAAGATATTGAGCAAAATATGGTCAAAATTTGTGATAGCTGGGCAAATGGCTTGTGACATTTATCCACCCATTTGTAATTGTAATTGGCAGCAGACTTTTTTTTTCCCCCCCTTAATATTTCATTGCTGACCCTGCGAATAACACACCTTTTTGTGTTAGGGTGGCCATGCCTACTCCTCCACTGTATTGCTGGAGGAACAGCGTTGTCACCCTAGAACAGGAGAACAGGACTCCATAAGACAGGGAAGGTGTTCTATAGTCCACATAGACAGCCAAGAACAATGTAACTGATAAGAGCGCAGTACAGGAAGCTATAAGCTCACAATATTTCTGGCAGGATAAATAGGTATATTTTTGTAGATATCGAACAGATATAACAAAACGCCCCCAACTGTGTTATTAACAGACCAAAATGGTGCAAATAAAAGAAGAACATTGTTAGGGATTATATACACTTTAAGAAAAATGTGATGTTTCCATGTATTATAATGTTAGCGCTTACACAATGATGATGGTTTTAACAATTTCTTTTCTTTTTTACAGTCGTGCGCGTGAAAAGACATTAGAAAAGATAAAAAAAATAGGGGAAGCTGAAATAAAAAAAACACCACAGATGTCAAAATAAAAAAGTAAATAGTGTTCTGATAGTGTGAGTCTGATTTTCAATTATTTTTATTAAGATATTTTCTACATAAAAACATTCCATAGCAATTCATTTCAAAACCTTATACATAAGGTTTGTTAGGGATTATATACACTTTTTTTTTTTTTTTTTTTTTTTTTCTTGTGGGATCTCTATAATGGGTCTGTTATTGTCTTTATATGATTGCCTTTGGCCATGAACATAGAGTGTGTGTGTGTATATATGTATATATGTATATATATATATATATATATATATATTTATTTATTTATTTATTTATACTAGTGGAGAGTTTTTTGTATTTTCTTTTTCTTCATTGCATTTTTCAGCCCCCAGCATTTTTATGCGATTTTTATTCATCAGCAATTTTGTATAATTTTTACAAAATATATCTAAATTTGCTTTCTTTTTTAGGGTTGGAAATTCCCCTTTCTCTATCTGTAGCCCAAATCCTTTCCTTTTTCGGCTCTTGAAGGCATACGAACTCGCATTATTGATGCAAGGTTGGATCAGGTGGAGGTCTTGGAGTGTTTCGCTGAAAACCCGTTATGTCGATCATGACTTTTGTAAGTTGTCTTTTCTGTAGATTTTCTACTTGTACTCTTATTTATTTATATATATATATATATATATAAAAATGTATTTATAATTTGAAGTATATAAGATTTATGTATACTTATACTACATTTGTGCCTTTCAGATAATGGCAAAAATAATGGCAAAAATTTGTCCCTGAAGAAGATTGTAAAAATTAATTATTTCGAAACACGTCGGATTCATTATCTTTTTGCCATTTCTGTATTGTATCACACAATTTTTTTCATGTTTTGTATAATTGTTCATATAAATTAGTTTTTTTTTTAAATTTTTATAAATAAAAAAATTTAAAATTTCTTTTAATTTTCTTTTTTGTTGCCTGAAAAATTCTATTTATATGAGGTTCTTGTCTACATTTGTTAGGGATGATGGCAATTTTTCACATTAACCTTTGAGAGTCTACCTTTCCTATAAACTCAACACTTGAATCTGTCTCGTAACACCTTCCAGCTGTTATGGATGCTCCACCGTCTCCCACCACCCATTCCCCCCCCCCCCCCCCCCCCAAAAAAAAGGGAGCACCCACGTTAACTTCCCCTTTTTTTTTTTTTTGACACTAAAGGTTTATTTTATTTTTTTTTTATAACAAACATGTCATACTTGCCTCCACTGTGCAGCTTGTTTTGCACAGAGTGGCCTTAAATGGCGTTTTCTGGGGTCCCCCGGCGGCTCTCATAGCTCCTCCCCATCTCAGATCTCCCCCTGGGAGAAGCCCTCTCCTGGTGGGTTACTTTGCGGGCGCGCTCCTGAGTCCTGCATTCGGCGTCCATAGCCGCCAAGTGCAGGATTCAGTTCCACCCCCGTGAGCCAATGGCTGCCCTGCTATCAATCTATCCAATGAAGAGCCGAGAAGCCCGGGCAACGATCGAGCGCGGGACTTTCGAGGGCTCGGGTAAGAAAACCGGGGGGCTGGGGGGCCGGTATTCATCAGATGTTTTTTCACCTTAATGCATAGGATGCATTAAGGTGAAAAAACGTGAACCTTTACAACCCCTTTAAGGTGTACCCCATTCCTCTTTCCCCATTACTATATTTGTGTATGAAGGCATTCATCTATTTTGTTGCGTTCTCTAATGCCGCGTACACACGACCGGACTTTCCCTCAGAATAAACTCCGACGGTCTTTCCGACGGACTTGCCTCCACACGATCACACCAAAGTCCGTTCATTTAGAACGCGATGACGTACGACGGGACTAGAAAGGGAAGTTCAGTAGCCAATAGCTGCCCTTGCGTCGCATTTGGTCTGTCGGACTAGCATACAGACGAACGGTTTTCCCGATAGGAAAATTTAAAACCCGTTCTATTTCTAGGTCCATCAGACTTTTTGGAAGAAGAAGTCCGATGAAGCCCACACACGATCAGAATGTCCGAAGGAATGATTCCGTCAGACCTTTTCTCCTGGAAAGTGCGGTCGTGTGTACGCAGCATAAGTGATTACCTTTTTGTGTGTGGGCGGGGGGGGGAAAAAAACCCCGCAGCCCTCCAAACTTTATAGTGGAATGTGTCTCATACCCCTTTCCCCTCCTTTTTTTTTTTTTTAGTGACTCCTTCCTCTTTATTACCTATAATTATCCCTTATCCCAAAACATGTCCCTCATACATATGTGATATTTAGAACTTTCCCGACTCTATTTATATTTATTTTGAAGAGGAGAGTCACAACTCTCTACCATGTCTTCCAGCCAGTCACATGATGCGCCAAATTATTTTCACCTTCTACTGGCAGTATGCAATCCCAGATGATGCAGAGAATGGCCCTCAAGTGATCAGCACCGCTCTTTGCATTAATCCATGGAGAGCATTGCATTAAGAGTATTAGTATGATTGCACTTTTTACATGGAGTGCTCAATAGCAGGGCCAGGACACCCTTCACCTCCAGCCTGTCCCCAGTCAATGGGGATGAGGATATCCTGTGGTGGATTACAGGTACTGCGGGGGGTGGGGACAGCTTTGGATTTAGTTATCATAGTCAGAGTTTTTTTTTTTTTCTAAAATAAACCTGCAGTTGGGTTTTAAGTACATTAAGTTAGCAGAAATATTTATTTTTTAACCTGTCCAATCATTATTTTTCCTGACAAGCCTTGGTTGGCAACTTCAAGGGCTAAGTGCTCTCCAAGGTGGGGGAACACAGTAAAGGAACAGGACTGTAGCGGCAAAAGTAGAACTGACACATCTTCATGGGGCTGTCGAGCGTAAGAGGACATAGGATTCATTATATCATAACATTTGGGATTCCCAGCATCAGTAATGCACACTGGGCACCTCCTTATGTCACCCACGTGTATGGGCTCCTAGGGGTGTATTTATAAAAACATGTGCATAGCTGTTCATCCATGGACATTGCATGTAAATTTATTCTGCGCAAATAGTGCAGAATCGAATGTTCTCTGACTATATCTTCTGCAGATCGAATGTGTGAATGCAGAAAAGGCCACTAGATGGAGCTGAGGAGAGTATTTATTTATTTCCTACGCTAGTCATCGCCATCTAGTGACCATATTGAGGTATTTTTCCCATTCACACTTTTGAATTGCAGAAAATGTAGCCAGAGAACATTTGATTTTGCCCCATTTGCACAGAATTAATTTATATATACAGTTTTGATGAAGAAAATTGTGTGACAGGGCAAGAATGTAGGAGAAAATGACACAGGATTTTCATTGAGGGTCTATGCGAGGTTTGAGTTTATCAATTCTGAGCGAAAGCTGCGTTTTTTTAGTTTTCTCTGGATTCTGTAGTCCCGGATTGGGGCCTGAAAGTACCAAAGTGTATTTGTGGGATGGAATCCTCAATCCTGTATCTGGATTTTAACAGGTGTCTGCAGCCTGTCTGAGTACACAGGTGTGCCGGGTCATTATATACTCAAGCCTGAGGATAGCTTAGGACTCCCAGTTTAGAGACGGCTCCCATATTGGAGACAGGAGGTCTCACCTAGGAGTCAGAGGAGCCCCAGCTAGGAGCTGGGAGACAGGAGGTCTCATCCAGGGATTAGCTGTGCTGCCTGTGCTGTGATTGGCCTACAGCTATCGCAGTGTACCTGGGCAAATCACAGCACCCTGTACCATGTGATTAGCTGTAGCCAATCACAGATCACTAGTCTTCACATCTGTCATGAATTGTTAACCCATTCAATGGCGAATAAAAACTTTGCTGTTGCAATGACCTTCATTGTAACAACAAAATGTAAAAAAAAAAAAAAAAAATTGAAAAATTTTGCATTAAAATATTTTTAACATACAAGTAGCACGGTGCTGAACAGCAAACAATGTCCTCGTCCCGAAGGTGGTAAAACCTCCTGGAGTTGAAGTGGCTATAGCCTGAGAACATTTGATTGTGTCACATTCACACAGAACACATTTAGATGCAGTTTTAATGGATAAACTGATATTAAAACTTTTTTTTATATAAATACAACCCCCTCAACCTGGTGGTATAATGCTGGGAATCGCGGGTCACGCAGAGACATTATGGTCGAAAGCTGTGGTGGGGACATGTCCAATGAAGATGCCCAACAACACACGGCATTCCAGGTGGCTGGGAGTCTGGAGGCACCCATGATACAGATGGGAAATGGTGAGTGAGCCGACCAAGTGGAGTCTCTGTAAGGGAATGTGATGAATTGGTGATTTAAAGGAAGCCCAACCTAATGGGGCAAAGTGGGGTGCAAAAGTGAAACCAATTACCAAAGTGACCTAAAGCAAGAAGAAAGTGAGGTTAGGAAGGTGTGAAGGAAGAATGCTGCAGAGGGCCAAGTTAAAATTTCAGAGGGGAAGGTGGCAGGACAAGAAGAAGTGATTGTTGAAAGTCTGATACCTGGTACTCCGGAAGAATTGACCAGGTCCGAGGTAATGCAGAGGATCCGGTAAGTGAGTTCATGAGTGCCTGGCCCACCCAAGGAGGCCACATATGTAGGCGCCCACGAGGGACAGCCCACCAACGTCACGTAAACAGTGGGGGAGAGAAGGAGGCCCCCATCACCTGGGCGATGATTGATCCGGTAAACTGTGTCATCACAGTCTGCCAGTGGCTATGAGTTTGAGGAAAAAAAAAAAAAAAACACCACCCGGCATAGTGGCGTCACAAGGATCCGCCCCCCTGAGGCGTAACCAGCAGAGGAAGGAAGGAAGCCCACAGTGCGCATCGCAGCTCCCAAACCCCTGATGAAAGACATGTGGCCCAGCAAGACCACAGCACCACCACCAGTAGCCACAAATTGATTGTATGATGGTTATGACCTAGTAAAAGTATAACAAATAATTGACAAACACTAAACCTATATATCCTTGTTACCCTAGTAAAAAAGTATAAAGAATAAATCTGGGAAGACTGCCATAGAACGAACTAGTTTCAGGAATCATAAAATTGGAAAGTATATAAACTTAGAGCTAACTACGTGTTTCCATCCTTAGTTTAGATAATACTTACTATTAACACAGCCATTGATGTCTAAACCGCTGGCAACAACAGTGAGTGAAAATGTCCGAATTGAGCCAATTAAGCCATTCTCCCTCCCTGGTGTCATGTGACTCGTTAGTGTTACAAGGTCTCAGGTGTGAATGGGGAGCAGGTGTGTTAAATTTGGTGTTATCGCTCTCACTCTCTCATACTGGTCACTGGAAGTTCAACATGGCATCTCATGACAAAGATCTCTCTGAGGATCTAAAAAAAAAAGAATTGTTGCTCTACATAAAGATGGCCTAGGCTATAAGAAGATTGCCAAGACCCTGAAACTGAGCTGCAGCACGGTGGCCAAGACCATACAGCGGTATAACAGGACAGGTTCTACTCAGAACAGGCCTCACCATGGTCCACCAAAGAAATTGAGGTCACGTGCTCAGCGTCATATCCAGAAGTTGCTGCCATCACCACATGGCTCCCGCCCTCCGTGGTGGGAGCAGGAAAACGCAGGAGAGGCGGCAGCAGGAGGGAATTGGGACACCCCCCCCGTTCTGCCACCCACAGAAGAGATCAAGTAGGCAATTAGCTTCTCAGATCAGTTCTGCATGAAAGAGAATTTCTGGCTGCGAAGAATGACGCCGGGGCGATGCCTGTAGGTGCGCCTCAATCGTCCCGGAATAACCACTGAAACCCGAGGATGTCCTCTGAGTACGTACCTTGGGCGGCAAGTGGTTAAAATGTATTTCCCCCAAACAAATTGTGTTTGAAAAACTGCTACGCAAATACAGTGCGACATAATTGCAACGATCCCCATTTTATTCTTTAAGGTCTCTGCTAAAAAAAATAAAATATATTTATATATATATATATATACACATCATCATTATTATCCCTTCATATTA
Organism: Lithobates clamitans; assembly: GCA_037952925.1. Classification (NCBI taxonomy): domain Eukaryota; kingdom Metazoa; phylum Chordata; class Amphibia; order Anura; family Ranidae; genus Lithobates; species Lithobates clamitans. The sequence continues at coordinate 354,329 of JBBGZY010001875.1, forward strand.
ATGTGTCTAATTTATTATTACCCCTCCTACGTCTTCATTATTATCCCCGCCTATTTAATATTATTTATTGAACACTGGAAATTCTCCTCACAGTCCCTATTATTATTATTCCTAATTCTCGGCACAACACCGGGATGGGAGTTCTGGGTGAATGGCAGCACTGGGGAATTCCCGCAATGACAGCGGCATCCCGCACCAATGGGCTTTGTCCTGCGCTCCGATGTCACATTGGCGGCAGCTTCAAGTCTAGTGCAATGATGATGGTACTGCAGGAGGGGGCTGTGTTTACAAGGAGGGGGGTAATGTATGCAGGAGGGGGCTGTGTGTACAAGGAGGGGGGTAATGTATGCAGGAGGGGGCTGTGTGTACAAGGAGGGGGGTAATGTATGCAGGAGGGGGCTGTGTGTACAAGGAGGGGGGGTAATGTATGCAGGAGGGGGCTGTGTGTACAAGGAGGGGGGTAATGTATGCAGGAGGGGGCTGTGTGTACAAGGAGGGGGGTAATGTATGCAGGAGGGGGCTGTGTGTACAAGGAGGGGGGTAATGTATGCAGGAGGGGGCTGTGTGTACAAGGAGGGTGGTAATGTATGCAGGAGGGGGCTGTGTGTACAAGGAGGGGGGTAATGTATGCAGGAGGGGGCTGTGTGTACAAGGAGGGGGTAATGTATGCAGGAGGGGGCTGTGTTTACAAGGAGGGGGGTAATGTATGCAGGAGGGGGCTGTGTGTACAAGGAGGGGGGGGTAATGTATGCAGGAGGGGGCTGTGTGTACAAGGAGGGGGGTAATGTATGCAGGAGGGGGCTGTGTGTACAAGGAGGGGGGTAATGTATGCAGGAGGGGGCTGTGTCTACAAGGAGGGGGGTAATGTGTGCAGGAGGGGGCTGTGTGTACAAGAAGGGGGGGTAATGTGTGCAGGAGGGGGCTGTGTGTACAAGGAGGGGGGAAATGTATGCAGGAGGGGGCTGTGTGTACAAAGAGGGGGGTAATGTATGCAGGAGGGGGCTGTGTGTACAAGGAGGGGGGTAATGTATGCAGGAGGGGGTTGTGTGTACAAGAAGGGGGGGTAATGTGTGCAGGAGGGGGCTGTGTGTACCAGGAGGGGGGTAATGTGTACAAGGAGGGGGGGGGGCAATGTATGCAGGAGGGGGCTGTGTGTACAAGGAGGGGGCTGTGTGTACAAGGAGGGGGGTAATGCGTGCAGGAGGGGGCTGTGTGTACAAGGAGGGGGGTAATGCATGCAGGAGGGGGCTGTGTGTACCAGGAGGGGGGTAATGCGTGCAGGAGGGGGCTGTGTGTACCAGGAGGGATGTAATGCGTGCAGGAGGGGGCTGTGTGTACAAGGAGGGGGGTAATGTACGAAGGAGGGGGGTAATGTATGCAGGAGGGGGCTTTGTGTACAAGGAGGGGGGTAATGCGTGCAGGAGGGGGCTGTGTGTACCAGGAGGGGGGTAATGCGTGCAGGAGGGGGCTGTGTGTACCAGGAGGGGGGTAATGCGTGCAGGAGGGGGCTGTGTGTACCAGGAGGGGGGTAATGCGTGCAGGAGGGGGCTGTGTGTACAAGGAAGGGGGTAATGTATGCAGGAGGGGTTTGTGTGTACAAGGAGGGGGGTAATGTGTGCAGGAGGGGGCTGTGTGTACCAGGAGGGGGGTAATGTGTGCAGGAGGGGGCTGTGTGTACAAGGAGGGGGGTAATGTGTGCAGGAGGGGGCTGTGTGTACAAGGAGGGGGTGTAATGTATGCAGGAGGGGGCTGTGTGTACAAGGAGGGGGGTAATGTGTGCAGGAGGGGGCTGTGTGTACAAGGAGGGGGGTAATGTGTGCAGGAGGGGGCTGTGTGTACAAGGAGGGGGGTAATGTGTGCAGGAGGGGGCTGTGTGTACAAGGAGGGGGATAATGTGTGCAGGAGGGGGCTGTGTGTACAAGGAGGGTGGTAATGTGTGCAGGAGGGGGCTGTGTGTACAGGGAGGGGGTAATGTGTGCAGGAGGGGGCTGTGTGTACAAGGAGGGGGGGTAATGTATGCAGGAGGGGGCAGTGTGTACAAGGAGGGGGTAATGTGTGCAGGAGGGGGCTGTGTGTACAAGGGGGGGGTAATGTATGCAGGAGGGGGCTGCGTGTACAAGGAGGGGGGTAATGTATGCAGGAGGGGGCTGTGTTTACAGTGAGGGGGGTAATGTATGCAGGAGGGGGTTGTGTGTACAAGGAGGGGGGTAATGTATGCAGGAGGGGGCTGTGTGTACAAGGAGGGGGGTAATGTATGCAGGAGGGGGCTGTGTGTACAAGGAGGGGGGTAATGTATGCAGGAGGGGGCTGTGTGTACAAGGAGGGGGGTAATGTATGCAGGAGGGGGCTGTGTGTACAAGGAGGGGGGGTAATGTGTGCAGGAGGGGGCTGTGTGTACAAGGAGGGGGGGTAATGTGTGCAGGAGGGGGCTGTGTGTACAGGGAGGGGGGTAATGCATGCAGGAGGGGGCTGTGTGTACCAGGAGGGGGGTAATGCGTGCAGGAGGGGGCTGTGTGTACCAGGAGGGGGTAATGTGTGCAGGAGGGGGCTGTGTGTACAAGGAGGGGGGTAATGTATGCAGGAGGGGGCTGTGTGTACCAGGAGGGGGGTAATGTATGCAGGAGGGGGCTGTGTGTACAGGGAGGGTGGTAATGTATGCAGGAGGGGGCTGTGTGTACAGGGAGGGTGGTAATGTGTGCAGGAGGGGGCTGTGTGTACAAGGAGGGGGGGTAATGTGTGCAGGAGGGGGCTGTGTGTACAAGGAGGGGGGGTAATGTGTGCAGGAGGGGGCTGTGTGTACAGGGAGGGGGGTAATGTATGCAGGAGGGGGCTGTGTGTACAAGGAGGGGGGTAATGTATGCAGGAGGGGGCTGTGTGTACCAGGAGGGGGGTAATGTATGCAGGAGGGGGCTGTGTGTACAGGGAGGGTGGTAATGTGTGCAGGAGGGGGCTGTGTGTACAAGGAGGGGGTAATGTATGCAGGAGGGGGCTGTGTGTACAAGGAGGGGGTAATGTATGCAGGAGTGGGCTGTGTGTACAAGGAGGGGGTAATGTATGCAGGAGGGGGCTGTGTGTACAAGGAGGGGGGTAATGTATGCAGTAGGGGGCTGTGTGTACAAGGAGGGGGTAATGTATGCAGGAGGGGGCTGTGTGTACAAGGAGGGGGGTAATGTATGCAGTAGGGGGCTGTGTGTACAAGGAGGGGGTAATGTGTGCAGGAGGGGGCTGTGTGTACAGGGAGGGGGGTAATGTATGCAGGAGGGGGCTGTGTGTACAAGGAGGGGGGGTAATGCGTGCAGGAGGGGGCTGTGTGTACAAGGAGGGGGGGTAATGTATGCAGGAGGGGGCTGTGTGTACAAGGAGGGGGGTAATGTATGCAGGAGGGGGCTGTATGTA